>CM021732.1:80787617-81184083 GCA_011075105.1 Heteronetta atricapilla
TTTTTTTTTTTTTTTTTTTTTTTTTTCCCTCCCTTTTTGTGCTCAGTAAGTAGACACCCAGCTCATGTTTAACCCCTGATGGCATCCACAAATGAGAGCTCTGACAAACACCCTTTGAGAAGCCCTGATTGTCTCCTGATCATAAAAATAAATAGTGCAGCTGGAGGAAGTAGTTGTGTAGCCTCAGTTGACCCCTCTGTGGTGGCAGGAGACCTAGCTTCACATCCTCCCTCTGCCAGAGAAGGCATAGATAGCTGTACTGCCGTGGTCCAGGCAGAAAGCAAGGAAGGTTAGCTAGGCTAGAGCATCCTGTGGGCTCCCTGGCCCTGCCAAGTTTGAAGCTCTGCTGCATGGTGTGGACCTGTCTCTCTTAGTTACAAGAGGGGACAGCCCTGCTGCTCATGTGGCTCTGCCCAGGGAATGGCCTGGGGTGCCAGGCAAGGTGCCATCTCCAGGATGACGAGCCTGGAGACCTCACCTTGCTTCCAGCCTGGTGACTGAGTGTTTGGCAGGAGGCATGGGCTGCACTTCCACAGGAAACCCAGCCAACACGATCCCTCCCTGCTGCCAAAAAGGGGAGGCCTGGCTCCCTCACCCCGTGCCCCTTGGTCACAAGACCCTGCACTCCCCTGTGGTAGTTCTGGCACTCATTGGCCTCTGCTAAGGTAATCCATCTTCCTGAAAACATCAGAAAGACTTCTCCCCCCCCGCCCCCCCCCCCGCCTCCTTTTTGCACGTATAATTTCATTCTGGTTTAGGGAGTTATGTCATCCTGTGAAGGGATCCAGTGATCCCCACAGCTGGCTCAGAGAAGGCAGCACGAGCAGCTATGAGCTGTTGGCAGCTCAAGCAAAGTCCTTCTTTAGACATCAAACCCACATATCCTCTCATGGGCTAGGCAGCAAAATTGTACTCAATTCTCTACCAGAATTATTTCTGTTGCAAGTGAGAAAAAAACTCTTAAGTGATTTTTTTTTTTTTTTTTTCCAGAAGTAGTTCAATTGCTGTCCCATAAAATCAGCTTTTTACCATTATGTGTAGGAGTCAATGTTCATGAGAATGTGCTAACAGGTACTCTACACCAAGAAAAGTACAGGCCAACAGGAGACAACGAGTTCATTGCCAACAAAGGGAAGAGAGAGGGTAATTCCCTTCAGACACACACATTACCTTGTCTACTGTTTTGTTAACTGCCTTCAGGTGAGTTGAATGAAAGCAGGTGATGCGACTATGCTTCCAATCATGTACATGGATGCATTTTCCCTTTCTGTTTTTTCACTCTGTTGTAGGAAACTGTGGAGATCAATAATGCAGTGAATGCTAAATTTAACAAGTGGGAGACCCAGCAGAAGGAAAGTGAGCTAAAGAGTTAAAGCATTGGTAAGGGTAGTAGGGAGATGGAAAAGCCTATGGCTCTCCAGGTGGCAGTATTTCTAGCAGCTTCCTGGATTTAACACCCTACTGCTCTGAGTACCTCTAGCTTCTCTAGTTACAGAAGTCAGAGAATCTCATAATAGATTGATGTCCTTCCTGATGGACTTTTTGGTAGAAATACCTCAGTCTGGACCTTGTCTAGCCTGGTCGGGCATAGCTGAGCACCAGCATTTAGTGCACCCAGGCTGAGCTCAAAATGCTTTGCTGACTCAGATATGGAGCTGAGACTCAAATTCCTCAAAGCACCAGAATTCTTCAGAGGTGTGCTGTCATGCAGAGGTATGTGGTTTCAAGATTTCAAATCTGTAACTAATCCATCTTTTATCTCAGTGGCAAAATGCAAGAGAAATCTTGTTTGTGACCATCCAGACTTGGCTGAACTGTGCTCATATGTGTGCCTGTCTGTAGAGGTTCTGGTTTGTTGATGTATTTCTTGGCTACAGTTATACTAGTAGCAGTAGGATGTGAATCCACATCTTTCCAGCAGATATCCCAGTACCAAGAACATAGCAGAGAGCAGAGCTGATGTTTGGGCAGGCAACTAGGGCAATTGGTTAGCAGTGCTAGCAAGGTTTAAGGTAGAGAGCATAAGGAAGGCAGGGCTCATCCCTCACACCTGCCAGTCTCTCTTTTGCTCAGTGCCAGCTTGGCTACATGACATTTCTTATTTAGCCTCAAAAAGAAATATTTCATCCTTTTGACTCTTCAGTCTGTGGTCCCATCTGCCAAGATTGCTAATTAGGACAAGCTTGTGGTAATTAAGAATGTGTTGTGGGATTTTTTTTTTTTTTTTCCTATGGACCAGACTTAAAGTGCTAAGGAACCTTATTTATCTCCAGCCCTCAGACCTCACAAAGCAAGCAGGTAGTAGAGGAGCCTGTCTAGGCTCAGAAGGCACTATCAGTCCCTAATAGTTCTGCCAGGACTCCCCTGCCCATGGCTCAGGACCTGATGCTCTCAGTCCCTGCCCCAGAGATGCTGCAGAAGGGCTGGTCTCCAGCTCAGTCCCTGGATGGACCTTGGGCCATGTTACTTGTGTTCTGGATAATCCCCTCATATACGTGTGCTGTAGCCATATCTCCAGCCCTGCTTCTGTCCCCATTCCCTCACTGCCCCCTGACACTGGGCTCCCTGCATGCACCCTGGCCTTGGTACATTTCTTGCCCTGCCTGGGGCTGTCCACGGACCCAATTACAGCACTCAGCACTGATGCTCTCCCTGAGGGATGGTGCCCATTAGTGAGGGTGCTCCCTGCCCTGCACTCATCCTTGGCTTCTGTTTCCCTGACCCTTAGGGAGCAGCTGCTCCCAGATAAAGCTTCACGTGGTTGGGTCCTCAGTCTGCATCCTACAGCGGATGTTGTAATGGCAAGCAAATACTTCACTGACGCTGGCTAGAGTGCTGATTTACACAGAATAGCTCACAGAAAAGTTGTTCTGCACGGATTTTCCATACCCACCTGTTTGCTAGGTGACATTCAGTAAATAACATGATATATCTTGGCCTCGGCTATATTTTGTGTCTTAACATTGTGTCTAAACATAGTGTCTTAAGAGATGTGCTACGGAACAGCAGAATAACCCCTTTTCTGTTTCATGTACCTCTACCTTAAGATTTTATGTCAGTGCTGGATGCTGGAGGGCTCCTACTGTCTATCTGCCACTTGAATAGCACCTGCAAAGGCTAGAGCCTTAAGAGCCCTAGCCACCTGGGGAGGCTTCCTTACAGTATGACAAAGGGTCATTAACAAGCAGCATTCTATATCCAGTGAGAAAACAAGCAAAATGCTTCACTGCTCAAGTGTCTGCTCCTTCCATATTCCACAGGATAGAGGGTTTAAAATGTCTGGGGTGCTTTGCTTTTTCTGTATCTCACTCAGTTTCAAGCATGCTGTAAACCGTGTTTTTTATCAATCAAAGAATTAACGTTAGGATAAATAAGCAGTGTTGTCAGCTTCTGTGTCTTACAACCATCTGATTTTGAGACGTATTATAGAAGGTCTCTGGTGTCCCTGCTCTCTCACCCCCTCCCTGCTCTGCTGCTTGATCTGTGAGAAAATGTGTCCTCCTGGTAGTGCCATATTAGAAAGGAGGGGTGAGTGTTTCCTGTCTAGTGGAGCTATCATCAAGTTTCAGTCCAAATAAAGCTGAAAGGGTCTGCACATTGAGAGGCTTTTCTGGTGAGACTTGCTCTGTACATTTGTTTTTATAGTACTATAGTTGCCAATCAAAGAAGCAAGCAAGTCAGTGCTTAATCCAATGCAGACTAAACAGCAAAGGGACTGGTTATGGGAATTTGCTTACAAAGAGATTTCCTGTTCTGTTTGGAGGTCAGTCCCAGTAAAAATAAGACAGTGAAGGGATCTACTTGGTCCCCCAACACAGAAGTGCAGGAGTGATAATCCCAGTTTAGCATGTAAATAACATGGTCAGGAACCTATGCAGTGCCTGCAGAGAGACTTTTTTCTGTTAGTTTGTGAGTGGCATGGAGAACTATTTTCAAAGTGAAACAATCAATACCTCAGCTTTTTCTTGGTCATCTTAGTTCTCAGGCCGTAATGAGAACGCAGGTCCTTGAAAGGAAAATTATGACAGGTTATTCTTTTGCAATCATATTGGCAGACTTCACTCCTTCACTCAGAGTGATGAACTAAAAAATTAGTATGTTTTACAAACTCATTTGCATTTAGTTATCCTAAATTTCCGTGTAAATAAGGGACTTGTCATTCAAAAAAAAAAAAAAAAGCAATCTCTAGGTGTAATCTGAGGGATTACCTAGAACATCTAATTACTTCATTTGATGTGATCACACTCTTCCAAATGGATAGAATAGAGCATATTTGTCATTTGTGTTGCCTCAGGGAACTCCAGGATATGGTTTATGTAACTGCACCACTGTATTATGATAGATGGTTAGAATGAAACTGAGGTCAAGAGTCACAAAAGTAGGATGCTCCTGAGCAGCAGTGGTCAGTGCATGAAAAAGCACAGCCTGGGAATGTTTTCCATGGGGCAGTAAGGGGTTGCCTGTTCCATTATGTTGTACGGAAGTATAGCTGCAGCAGTGTATTTTTTTTCTTTTTCAAAGAGAATTGGAAATGAACACCATCTTCCCTCCTGCTTCATAATAAAAGTCCAGCAAGAATAGCTCCAAGAGCAGTCAGATTACGTTACTCACTTTTTTGCTTGGAAATGCCCTCTCCATAACCACTGATGACTTGCATACAAGTAAGCTGGTGCACTGCAAGGGGATATTGCTAACAAGTAGTATGGTTAATAACTGATACGCTTGTTTTGCTTACTACATGTTCACATGACTTTACACTCCCCCTGAGGAAGGGAGCAGAAATGAGCTTTTACACTGTGAGATTTGACCATGCATAGCAAGGGCATGAAAACAGCAAGGGTAAGAGATGCAGCAAAAGGGCTGGACAAAGATGAGAGCTGCAGTTTCTGGTCAATGGCATTTTTCCTGTGCTGAGTAGTGTTTTTGTCTACTCCCCTACATAACTCTATCACAGCAGACGCTCTATGATCATTCTTAATGCATATCCTAGAAGTTTTCTCATGCTTTTCTGAACTTTTGGTTGTGGAGCTACCAAATTTGTCCTCTTGCCAGAGGTTTGTTTCATTGAGTGTCTAAATATCTTCTTCAAGAAGCATACAGGCATCTGTTTTTTTTTTTGTTGTTGTTTTATTTTTTTTGGTTTTTTGTTTTTTTTTTGTTTTTTTTTTCTCCTGATGCGTTTCCAGCCTCCATACCCATGTATTAATGTGGAAATGAAGTTGAAAATCTGTAGTTTGGTTCTTAAGATACAGAGTTGTGATGAACAAATCTAGTTTATTTTTGTAAATGCGGTTATGTTGTATGACACTGAAATTCCTTCCATGTTTCTAAGATGAATTTCACTCACTTCCACTTACATAGGCTGGAACTAGGAACTGCCATGGGTTTTGATAGATTCTTCTTTTGGGGTGGGGTGTGTGGAGATTATAGCAGATCATTTATTTTCCAAAAGCATTTTGATTCTGTTTTGCAACCGTGGCAAAAAAATGTTTGCCTGTACTTGCATGTAAACCAAGTTGTCAAGAATGTAAGATATATATTATACTATTTCTCTGAGTCTCCTGGTGTAACATTATCAAATCACGCAGTGCTTGTGTTGCATTCATCTGCACTTTGTCTTCTTTGTGACACTGATGGCAAAGCCAAATGAGCAATGAAAGAAGGCTCCCTAGTTTGACGCTGGGGTCTGTGCTGCATTTCTTTAATTGGTAAATTGAATCTTGATATAAAACTTTGTTCATATCAATTATTTTTGCTTATGTACACTAACTTGGTCAGTAAGTGCAGATTTCTCCAGTTATTTGTTTTGCTAAACCTACCACTTCTTCATTTGGATGTGAGATACAGTGGTTCATGGTTCTGGGTGTTAATCTTGTTGTCTAAATCAATCACTTTTTATGACATTGATCTGTTTGGCAACTCTTGAAAGCATTCTGCAGTTTTCATAGTTTCATTCATCCTCACTTTAAGTTTCCTCATCTGAGAACAATTATAGTTTTAGCCAAATACACAATGCTGTCATGTGGAAAGAGCCGTGACATATCAATATTGACTACTGGTGGTGAATCTGACTGTAGTAACTCAGATCTGTTAGCCTTGTCTACTTGAAACTACTACTTTTATGCTTAGTGCACTCGCTTATTGCTGTTAATTTTCTCAGTGCTCATGGGTAGGCTGGACACTTTTCAGGTTTGAGCTTCAGTTTTGCCAAATGTCAGAGTAATTTCTCAGTTCATCTGTAAACTTGGATATCCTGGAAAGCTGATTCAAATTTCCTTTTGCAGCACGGATCAGTTAATCTGGTTTGCAGCAACTCTGCCTAGGGAACTCCATGTTGTCTACTGGATACTGCTGGTCATGAACATTCTTCTTATTATGAACCAGGGCATTGGAACCATGGCACTGGACCCAGTTCCACCAGCCTTCCCAAAGTCTGATGGGGGAATAAAGATTGAGAAAGTCAAAGACAAGCACAAATGCTTCCTGTCATCTATGACTTTGGCAGTGGTATTTCCCAATGGTTAAGCAGGTCTCATTTGGGCTTTTGAAATCTAGACATGCTACACCTACTTGTGCTTTTGTACACATCACTTTGTTGTTTTGATAGTACAGATATCATTTTGGGTAACTGTTTGCTATCTATTGCAGCAATTGGTTAATGATTTGCTGCTGAGCTGCAAGCAGTTTCTTTGCTTTAGAAATTACAAGCTACACGCTTCTGTTGAAGGGTAACCAATTTTGGCTCCAAAAGTTATTTTCAAAGCAGAATTATTATTTTAAGAATTTAAATTGTCTTCTGTCATCTCTGGCTTCTGACAGCTAGATATCCTAAAGATTTTAAGTGTGGTTTAATTTCTTCTCATCACTTATACTACTCATATGTATTGCTTAGCAATGCTTCTTATGTTCGAAAAACAAATTTTCTTAGTTTTTTCATGAAGAAATTACTGATCATTGCTTTCTGCATGCTTTTCTGTGAGACTTGTTAAATGTACTGAGACATAATCCATTCCTTAGAAATGGCTACCTGATTTTTTGTTCTGTAGGGTTTCTGTATTTTGAATTTTTAAAATAGGCCTCTAGGCCACTATTGCTCCTTTTTCACTTTGAAAGGACCCTGGGACATCCCTTCTGACCTCACAGATGTTACATGAGTTCCCAATCTACAAAGCCAGTTTCCCTTTCTATGGGCTCTCTGTCCCCGTAATCCCGGTGGTTATTGCTCAGGGGGCTGAGGATCCTGTTCCTGGCTCAGGCAGGTGCTGATCCTCCACCCAGAATGGTCCAAGGCCCAAGGGGAGCTAAAAACATCAACTCCAGCCCAGATATGTGACCTCCACCTAAACCAGGCCTGAGAAAGGGTAGCACCACCATGTCCACCCCTTCTCCAAGAACAAAAAAAAAAAAAAAAAAAAGCCATTAATGTATATATTAAATACATTGGTTTTGGTTTTCTGCCTCACTACATAGTTGACTTTTGTCTGAAGTAAAATACAGTTCTGTGCAAACTAGCAGTAAAACTGAAACTTCTGTTTCTCTTCCAGTGTTATAGACTCCAGGTCTTACTTTCCAGAATTCATTATTCTTTCTTCAATAAAGAACATCTTTATTTTCAACGTTTTGTGTGCTTGAAGTAGCTGAATTTTTCATGTAATGTTTGGGAGCAACAGTAGCTATGCACTCTTTTTAAAAATCTCTTTAGACAGTCTCCATAAGCTTTCTAATATACTTTGAAATTATTTTGGATTCTCTGTGTTTCCAACAAATCAAAGCCAATACAGATCATATGTTGTATTAAGCACTTGATCTCCCCCCAAAAATTCAGCTACTTTTTACTCAATGGCCTGTCCAAACAATGAATTAGTTTCTTCATTAACTGGATAACAAAGGCCAGTCACAACATATGTTTTCTTTCTTTTGAAGTGCTCTCTTAAAAATTCAGCTTACATTCAGATGTTTACCAGTTTAAAAAATAGTTTCCTCTGAGAGAGATGTATCTAGGGAGTTTTAAAATGCTTTATCACTGCTGTAAATTTAGTAACACATAGAAGCAGGAACCCCAGTAAAATTTTAAAATTAAGGGAACTTGAACAGTAGTATGTTCTGTGTATAATGCTTCCTCATTCCCTGAGGAATCTATCATTTAAAAAAAATGCTTTAAATAATGGCCATAGTTACCAGTGAATGTTAGTGAAGGCACATACTAACATTCTGATCAAAAGAGTCAAACTTCTAATTCCACAGAAACATGCAGAAATTTGTAAAGGAATTAGAGGAACAATGTTTAAAATGTAGTTATAAGAATTCAGACTCATAGACATGAATACTCTGTTAATTTTCACAGGGCTATTTGATTAATGAAGATGGAAGTTTTAAAAATAGCACAATATATACTTTAAATATTAACTATTGTCTAAGAATTTAAAAAAATGTGGTGTAAAAGGCTTGGTGTCAGTATCAAAATGCTATAAGTAATCAGCCTGTTGACAAAGGAATACTTTGTGATGTTCTGCAACCCTAAGACAATGAAATTGTAACAGTTGTGAAACGAAAATATTTTTTGGCTGGTTCAGGCCAATATATGTTCACAGTGTTTTCACTGTATTTTCAGAACTTGTTCTGCCACATCCCTCCTGCGGATTTCTGTATGTGGGCAACCCTCGATCCTCCCAAAATTTTCCTGAGACTTGGTTTATCTTCCATGTGAAAGGGATAGTGAAAATATGGTCTCAATTAAACAATTAAAAAAAAAAAAAAAAAAAAGAGCAACTGGAGGTATATAAAACAACAAGAGGCAGTAATATAAAATCTAGTGCTTCTGTTTCTTCATTCATAGAAGGAGGGCAAGAGAACAACTTGAAGGAATCAAAGGAAGAAGTTTGAATTACTAGAAGATTTCTTATTGTTGTCTTAAATAAAATGCAAAAGTGATTTTTTTTTTTTTTTTTAATACAACCCTAATAAATTGTCTTACAACTAATCTATCTCATAGTTCAATGGTAATATTCTTAGATCTGGTTGTACCACTTAAAAGCAAAATAAATGTTTTGGCTAAATGATGAGTCAGATAGTATGCATTATGCTCCTTGGGTGGTAGAAAAGGGCTTCAGCATTTATTTCTTTGAAGGAAGTTCTTGACCTCTCTGGATAAACCTGCTGGAGGGAGGAACTGTTGCACCATTAGGTAGCTGGGAATGAGGTAATGTGGGTAGCTCAAGTCTCCAGCCCCTCAGCAGCTGGGGTAGCCAGAGATGGGAAACAGGCTCAAGCATGGCTTATCTCATCAGTTGCCGTAGGCACGTATGTCCATACCATCCTGTAACTTGGCAGAACATACCTGTGCCAATCCAAGGACAGTCAGGTTCATGGTCCTCTTTCCACCTACTCAGACATCAGAAGTATAGAGGTGTGTCTATATCCCTGATGGCCTGTATTATAGTGAAATTTCCCAGAAGGTGTATTTTTCACTAGTTATATTCACTATACATGGAACTTATTTCTTCCATGGGAGAAGCTCATGAAATCAAGCATTTGGTGTCCCAGAAAATTTGAAGGTCAAACTCCTCCAGATTGTCCCCCACCAGAAATGTCCACATTTGGGAGGGGAAAAAAAAGGGGATCTTAGAAGAGTTGCGTTGAGTTTGTGGGTGATAAAATTGCTGAACCCTCCCTCAGCCTTCTCCAATGCTCATCAAAAGAAACAGACACTCCAAACATTTATAAGCAACTGGAGTAAAGGGTATTTCCACATAAAATGAAAAGATGTAATAGTAGTCAAGGATGTACTCTTAACCACTTCTTAAAGTTGAAAACCTACAGAGTCAAGGGGATAAAGGACTCCTAACATTATGCTTTGCCAGTACTAAGAATAATTCACCTCTGACTTCTTTTTAAGAAGCATCTGCCTTTCTTCTAGATGTTATTTATTGTGAGGAATTACCCTTAATTTTAGGGAATAACTGGATTTAACCACAACATACAGAAATTTTACATGAAGTTCTTCCATTGTTTGCAGTGGAATAACTCATGTTAATATGGGGTGGGGGGGAAGAGATCAAGACTTATTTTAGAACTCATATCTGAACTTGGGATCTGCATTTAGCTGGATGTGAGTCCTAATTTTTTGAAGGCGTTTATTTTGAATCTATTGCTTTTGATTGGAGTTTAAATGCCCTTCAAAACATTTAACCAGGGCGACGTGGTTTCAGTTGCCCAATAAAAATCAATTCTGAGGTTTGTTGTTCGCTTCCTTCTGTTGGTGTCTCCTCCCATCTGAGTTTTCAAATTTTGCTCTGTTTTAATACCTGCTAGGTGATGAAGTATTTTCACACAGAAGAGGCATAATAGAAAAGAATAGCTTTTTTGGCAAGGCAATACTGGCTCACCAGATGCTCAGAAAATGAGATATGCATGTTACAAGATTGGTAAAGGCATAGGCATATAAAAAGATAAAATAGGGTCATTATAAAGTGCACCTTCTCTTCCCCTCTCCCCCTGCAGACAACAGGCTGCTTCATGTGTGAATGTAAGAGACAAGACACTTAGCAATTACAGCACTCATGGAAAGCAAGTTCTTGTCAGTGTTTTTCACCTGAAAGAGGTGCTTGCTCAGCTGCTCGTCAAAAGTGCATGACGAGGACCAGTCTGGAGCCGTGGCCTCCATCTTGGCCATCACCTGTTGACCCCTTCTGGAGATCCACCTTGTCTCTCCCAAAATAACTGCATTAGAAAAGCCATAAAGGGAAGATAGAAAGGTATTCCTATGAGTATTTCATGAGGCACTACTTACTGTCCCAGTCTCTTTTCTGTTCTCCTTAGAAAGCATCATTAGCTGCATTTGCATGTGGAGAAA
This sequence comes from Heteronetta atricapilla, assembly GCA_011075105.1. Classification (NCBI taxonomy): domain Eukaryota; kingdom Metazoa; phylum Chordata; class Aves; order Anseriformes; family Anatidae; genus Heteronetta; species Heteronetta atricapilla. The sequence continues at coordinate 80,798,470 of CM021732.1, forward strand.
TTGCATCTATCTGCCTCAGATTCTTGGCTTTGCCCCTGCTCTGCAGCAGAACGTAATGGGTGGTGACCCCTTTCTTTCTCCTTGCCCCTCAGTGCACATCCTCTTTCACACACAGCTGGTTATCTCCCTTGGAGGTGAACCATAATAATAACAAAATTGCAGACAAAGCCAGATTAGCATAGTGTAAATGGTATGTTGACCTTTATTACAACTCAGTTCTTTAGGGTTTAGTAAAGTTCCTTTAATCATTTGGGCTGTGTGTCTGTTGCTAAATGAAGCTGGGCCAGAGAGTGCTTTCAAGCACTGACAGCCAAACATCTGTGCTGCTTAAATTTGGGTATGTTCCCAAAATTTTGTCACTTGCCAAGTGGTGCTGTCTAAGACAATACCTAGGCCTGTCACAGTGAAATTATAGAGCAGAAATAGGCTCTGTGCTATAGTGAACACAGATAAGACTGAACCAAGCCTAGATGCTTCTTGTCAGCACACATCTCCAAGGTCTAGCAGTCTTTGCACGTTCCAACATCTCTGCATCCTCATGCAATATGTGCTTATGTGATGAAAATACTATTCTGATGGGCCAACATGTTATTTCACAGGCATACTGAACTGGAAAGGGAGGAAAAAAAAGTAACTGTCATAGGGCCACCATAAGATAAAGGATGAAGGTGGAGTAGAGGGAGAGACCAAGGCCAGCTACAGTGAATGTAGACAGAATTAGCCACTTGGCCTCCAGGCCAGGAATATTGCTTGGTCCTGTTTTATATACCCATCTTGATACAGCTTTACAATTCAGAACACGTAAATTCATTCTATGGTAAAGTTTTACTGTAAAAATTGATATTCTTTTATTATCTGATTTCTTTAGGCTGTTAAAATCCCTCTGTGTCATGCCAGCAGGCCTTTGTACAAATCTACGGGAAAATGAAACAGAGTTAATGTAAAACAACAATTAACCTCCATCTCTTTCAACCATGCGGTTTAAGTTGTCAAATTTCCATTATTAAGTGCTTGCAATAGTTTGTTCAATATTAAATATTTTATTAATATTTTCCTAATATTTAAATAATAAAAAATTAGTTTCAACGTCTCTTGAGCTGGAATGATAAAATAGTCTTTTCATGTTTCTCTATCTTTTTTTTTTCCCCCCTGGCATTGCCAGAGTATTTTTAAGATCTCAATTCAGACATATATTAAAACTTGAAGAAACCCTATAGCAATTTCACCCCATTAACATGTATTTTAAAAATATCAATCTTCTTTCATCATTCAGGCAAAGCATAGCTGTCATGAGATTGATGTATAGGTTGCAATGAATGCACTTTTCATAATGGAAAATAGGGAGTGTTACAGATCTGAGGTTTCTCCCTATTACTCAGAAAGCATCTTGAGAAAAGCTGTTTCTGCGCTAACAGAGTAGCTGCCGTTTCCAAGATTAGAGACGCTCATCTCCACCTTGTAACAAGAGGCAGAATTGCATCCAGCACATAAATCTGCCAGCATATTAGCTGGTAATATATTCATAACTACCGCCCTCAAAAACACATGCACAGACTTGGTACTTATTGGAACCAATGCATTACTCGTGTGCATCTGAAGGTAATTGAGATTCTTTTCTGTGGGTTTGTTCTTAGAAGCCAGAAAGGTTGCACGATCTAATGGGATTTTGTAAAATAGACTGGTGTTATAGCACTTCCTCATCCTTTTGCCCAAAATAGCCCTGTAGCTTCCTGAAACATGTTTTCACCATTTTGGGTTTAAAGCCTGCCTTCTGCTTCACTGCTGTACCAGAAATAACACGTTTAGGTTTGATGCTATGTTCAATCTTTTGGTGCCCTCAACATCTGGTTAATGAAGCCCTCAGAGAGTGAGTTGTAGAGAAATGCTGAGGCCTTTTTAGACCTAGGCCCAAAGAAATGTTGAAAAGCTGAAAAGCTTCCTGTGCCAGCTGATTTGGGGTATAATTTGAGGTTTGGCATTCCCATGAGGAATGCTTAATGAAAACAAAGAACCTCTAATGGAGAAAAAAAAAAAAAAAAAAATGAGAGACTTGAAATATACTTTAAGGAAATTCTAGCAATTTATAAAGGAATAAAAGTAAATTAAAGTTTGGATCATGTCATCGAAGATTCTAATTCCACAGAATTCAGTCTTGAAATCAACTTGAAATCATGGGTATCCAGTTACCACTGAGGCAAACATGCTTGACCTGAATCAGTGTGTAAAATTTGTTATATTTCTATTGCTTCTCTTTGTTATTTAAATTTATTTCTATTAACTAATATGTTTCAAAAAAACAGACACAAACAAAGCAGAACAAAACATTGTCTTACTGTGTATTAGTTTAACACCAGTAACTTTTACATAAAGGGACATTTTTAGGTCAAGATTACTAAAGCACATTCAGGTTTAAAAGCAGTCTATAATTTTACAAAGAATAATACCAATGATCACAACATACCATCTGTGGAATATGTAAATCAAAGATTTTATTTTTCTGTCAGAGAAAATATGCAGTAAAATTAATTTCTCACCAAAATATCTAGGAGACAGCAAATTGTAAGTGAGAAGTGGCAAAGTACTTCTCATTTAAAATTTTTCCCTTATAAGTATGAACATTTAAGATGAGAAGATAGAAAGGTGGTTTTTTGTATATTTTTCAAAAAGACTTTATACTATTGTCTAGCACAGTAGGTATTTTTTTTGTGGGTGTACTTTTCAATCTGGTCAATCCTAATTGTCAAAAAGGTGATAAACTGGGGAAAAAAAAAAAAAAACAAAAAAAGATGAGAAAGGAAAGAATGTAAAGACTCTTTGAATCAATAATGCTTTTTTTTTTTTTTTTTTTTTGTAGCTGGAACTCAAAGCAACTGTAAATACATCTTTAGCAGTAAAATTAGTTGCTGTAGTGTTTTAAACTCTACTTCCAACACAAGTTATTACATTTCCTACAAGAACTGGGGAGTTCTTGGGCTCATGTTCTTAGGGCTCACGTTTGCAGGAAGGCAGTGTGGCTGATCATATAGCATTGCCTCCTGGCTGCAAAACTTCAAAGCCTTTAAAAGTTTCAGCTTGACAAATGCAACATAGGACACTTGCACTCACTTCTCTAACCTGGCTTTTTTCTCTTTCTTTTTTTCTTTTTTTTTTTTTTCTTTTTTTTTTTCTTTTTGTAAATGGCAAATCTATTTACGGTAGAGAAGGTGCTAGGTTAGATTAGGGGCCATTTTGTGATTGCAGTGTTTTAGTCTGCTATGATGTACTTTTACATTAAGCCCAGATGTTATGTAGTAGATGTAATATAAATAAAATAAATGTGTTTCAGCTTGTCCAGTACTGGATTCCCTAAGCTCTGTGCAGATGCATCTGCTGAAAGAGCAACATCTTTTTTTTGTGAAACGTGGTCATAATGAATGGGATTTTTAGACACTAAATTTATGTTTAGCTTTGTTATGATGACTGTGAAGCCCACAAAAGTCTTCCATTGGCTTTGGTGGAAGCAGGATTAGGTCAACAGAGAGGATTTCTGATGGGCTCAACTTAAGGCAGTAGCTGTTTTACTGCTTTAAAAAAAAAAAAAAAAAAAAAAAAAAAGTCATAAGTTTAGCTTTTCTGCCTTTGGTCACAACTGACTGTCATACTCTGAGTTGCCCAGCAATCTAAAAACTGCTTATTTAGTGGGATTTCTGTGATATATCAAAATACTATGTGCTATATTGACTCCACTGCTTTGCTTCAACTGTTTTTTAAACAAGATCTGAAATAATTACTACTACCTATATGAACGGTTTTTCCTCTGGAAAATGCTCTGGAAGCATTGCCATTTTTCTGGCTTGTAATAATCCAACCCCTCATCCATTCAAACCAGTGTCTGTATGACCATGTTTTTCTGTACATGAACACCTCCAAAAATAGGAAACAAAACCATTAAAAAAAAATAGAAACAAAAACAACGTTTCTTTGGGGTGTCCTCAAACACACCTCCATTTAATGGAGGGCATAGGTGTGCACTAAGACCAGCTGCTCCACTAAATGTGTATGATCAGTTTCCTTTGAATGAGGGTGGGTGAGAAAAATAAGTCTGTTGGAATTCAGCTGTCTTGAGATCACAAGTGTCACTCCTCATTCCAGTAATGTGACTCTTCCCCTATTCATCAGAATCATACTTCAGTGTTGCTTCTTCTTTCCCTGAAAGTATATATACCACCTATCTCCATCAATGAGGGTCCCAAACTTGCATGTCCATCATTAGGAACGTTGGATGCGTTTATCTGTGCTGTTGAAGTCTATAAGCAGGAATGTACCAAAGCCATTCCTGAGTCTTTCTGTTATGGTCCCTGTACTTGACTGCATGCTCAGTACAGCTCCTTTAGCTTTTTCATGTTGAGGTTAGTGTGTTGAAAGCAGAAGGCTATCATTATAAGTTCTGGCCGTACGTGGCTGGCTTCTAAGTGTGGTGTCTGCTTGTACAATACGTGGCTATGAAGTGAGCCAAGTGCATCTTGCCCCAAATGTTTTCCAAGCATGATTATGGAGGCCAAAAACATTTCTATGTTAGGAGGAGGAAAAAAAAAAAAAAAAAAAAAAAAAAACAAACAAAAAAAAAAACTAATATATGTTATAGAGTCTATTGCACACAATACTTTGAAGTTGCTCTCAATTCAATTTCCAATCATTTGAAACCTTGTTAAACATTGCGTAGAAACCATTAGAGGCGCCAGGATACACCAAAGTCTAGAGGCACAACTTAAAAAAAAGGGCAATTAGTTTTTTTAATAACTCTAAAATATTTCAATGTCTCTGAAAGGCACTATTTTAAATTCCTTCTTCGTGCCACTCAAGCTTTCGTTGAAATTCATATGAGTCGGAAAAGTAATTTTGGGTAGTCTGGAATTGCAATCATAAAATCTTGAAGAACAGCTATGTAAAGCAGCATTCTGCTAGCTTAAGTAAGATATGAGGCAGAATTTTCAGTGTGCCAATTCGAGAAAAATGTTAAAATAATGAATTAATCTTTTATGGTTATTTTAGTGCATGCCTCTCTAGTTTCAGTTAAAAAGGAGGATGCATTCAAGACCTTGAATGGATACAGAGCTGTAGACGTAAAATATGCATCCTATATGGGGGACTCTAGTCTAATACTTTATCATTTCTGCTAAGGCTCCCTTACCAAAAAGGCATCTCTTCACAAAGCACACACTTATCTGAAGCCCACTGTAGAACCCATCAAGTATCATAAAAACCTAGCAGTTCATGGGCTATAACACAAAATTTCAAGGACAGCAGGTCTAAATGATCTGTTCTACCTGCAAGAAATTCTATGTGTCCATGATATGAGCTATTGACTGTCTAGATATCCATGGCAAGTGCCTTAGCCAGTATCTTAGTACTGTGTTCCTGTTTCTTATTTAAGATAGCTATAACCAAGCACTGTCTTTACTTCTGTGCTTGTCACCCTCTGAAATGAAGGCTTATGCCCAGTCTCATCTCAGCTCTCAGATAATAAGACCCAGGCTGTTGTAATTAATAGGACTTGTTTGGGTAAAGTTAAAATAATAATAATAAAAAATTATTCCACCCTGACATAACCCTATTTTTAAAAACAATGTATAACCCTTCTTTAAGTTAATACAAAATTAAATATATCAGGGTAGAAAACTTGCTGCTCAGTTGTGCTGCAGAACTCCTTGCAGTCATACCTGCAAGCTCAGCTTTCTCTTTTTAACATGGGCTGGGCAGGTAACTGCATCACGCAGGGTGAACTTTGCTCTGGCTGGCTCCATCTGGTCAGGGCATAGGCTCTGGCCACAGACTCTCGTTTTCCTCCTGCCCATTCCTGCCTTCCAAGCAAATCTGTGCTTGTCATTGCTGATATGAACTGTTGCACTCTATGCCATAATTTACCACCTGTACGAATGCACTGGAAATGCCAGCACAGCAGAATTCACTGCTGTGAGTGTGAATAATGTTCTCAGCCATTCAGCGCTGTTGCAGGCATCTATTCAAAGTGCAAATTGGAGAAGAGGGCTTTCTGGTACGGTTTGTCTGGATTTGCGTGTTTCCTCATACCATCAGGGTGAAAAAATAGTAAGTGCTTTTGCTAGTTCAGTAGTATTTGCAGCATAATTTGGGACCTGAGTCTGGGGATCTAGGCATGGTACAATGCCCACCTTGGAGAGCTCTGGGCATCTGCCACCGATGCACCATTACACACCACTCATAGCCTTAGCACACCCAATCCCCAACAGCACGCTTCAAATTGTACTCAAGTATGCGGGTGAACAGGGACAGATTACAGAGATTTCAGATGTGGTTGTGACCTTTTTTTATTTAGGCTGTTGTTTTCCATGTATGTTTTTTAGTTTGTTTGTTTGTTGTTACAGGAGCATGTAGGTGCCTCCTACTTGGTCTGCTCAGTTTTAGACTGAGAGCCTTTTAGAGTTACCAAGCACTCCTCCTTGCAGGTAGGTTCAGTAGGTATGGCAAATGCAGAATGCTTTCAGAATCAAATCTTTCCCAGAAGACAGCAAAAACAAGCTGGCATCTCTGACAGCATCTGACTTCAATGTGTAAAACAGAAACTGTAAGAAAATAAATCTAACCAACTCCAACCGTCGTGTACCAACAGCGTGCCTCAGATTTCAGCCAGGCAAAAATAATCACAAAGTATACAAGTTCCCCTAAGGCTCACTTAGTATTGCAAATGATTTATCACAATCTTCAGACAAAGTGCATTTGAATGAGCTTCTGTCAGCCCAGTCATCGTTTGGATTTGACTCAGGGCCTGCTGAGCTCAGGGCAAGTCTTGCTGACCCTCACCAGGGCAGGTTCTCCTCCTGTTAGTGTTAATGGGAGTTTTGCCTGGATTTAACTGAGAACAGGTTTGGGCACAGACTTGTCACCTATAGGACCCCCACCACCACCACCCCGCACACATATACATCATAATATAAATATTAGTGAGTGGTTTAATTTCAGTATATATTTCCCAGCTTTCAAACAATGGTCTCATAAGAAATAAGGATAAAAAGTCTTAATAAGAGGCACATGTTTTTGTAAATATAAAAATAACATGCTTAAGTTATTCTTCAGTCATGTTTTAAGACTTGCCCTTTTTAGCACCCCAACTTTCCAAGGAAGTTTCTCAGCTAATTGAAAAGAAGGCTGGGGTACAGCTCTGAAAGCCTTTTGCCCACCATGTCCCAGTGCTTTCCACCATTTCAGTGGTAATCATGGGTCCCAGATGCCGGGCTGTGCTGGACACGTTTTCCCCAACAACAACATCTGGCTGCCTGGCAGAACCTCCCAGCCTGTTGCACTGACAGCTGTTAAGTCCCTTTGGAGTTGCTTCATGCTCCAGTAGCAACACAGCTTTGCTGTTCTTGGTCTGAGCAACCACGCTCACATGGATGCTGTTTGCCTTTGATCCTCATAGCTTAGCTCTTGGTCATTTTCTAGTTCTTTGTAGAAATGCAGACCTCTCCTTGGGATTCTTGGGCAGCAGCTTTAATGTAAAAAAGCCCTTAGCAGTCACCATTTACATGTTGCTGTGTCCTCTTTGGTGAGAACTCACCCCGCAGCCCTACTGATGGGCTCTTCCCTCTTCTAAGTTCAGATTGCTGGACAAAGGCACAGCTCTTTTCCCCAACCCTGGGCAGCCACAGAGAGAGTATTTCTTCATCTGGATGAAAATTTCCACTTCTCAGATCTTGATGATATCTTTTGGTTTGTTTCTTTCATCTTACAAACGCATCTCTAAAGCTTTCTAGCTTCTCCTTCCTCACCACCTCCTGTCTGCAACCAGCTGTAAGGAGGGGGAATAGTACAAAGAACAGGAGCAGTGCGGGGGGTGGAAGAACGGGTTAAGGGAGCTGAGGTCTGAGGGAGAAGGTGCAAGGGACTTGGAAGCACAGCAGCATGGAGAAGAGCCAGCCGAATTCTCCAGCAAAAGAAAAATCTCACAGTTTTTGCCAGTAATGACTGATGTGTCTTGTGTCATGTTTGGAAATACAAGGACATGTCAGCAGGCAGTAGATAGAATGTGCTCTACCCTCATTGTGCTGCTGTGAGCAACCAGTTAAAATAAGAAAAACAAACTTTGTTCTTCAACCATTTAGCTGCCTCTGGACCCTGTTACAAAGCCGGTATGCAGGAGCCTTGTCGAAATCTTGCTCTGACACAAGTTTCTAGTCTGGCTGTAGTCCTCCAAAATAAAAACTGCTTAATTTTATTTGAAAAGTTCCTCAATTTTGAGCGATTTCTTATGCAAACAATGATTCCCAATAAAGTTTTGAAACTTCCCATGAAACACATCCTTCTAAAAGTATTCTGGTCATGTCCCCTGCCTTTGGAAAAAGGCTATGGCTGTATTTAAAAAAAAAAAAAAAGTTTGATTAGAAACATATTTGAGCCAAACCATGTGCTAATATTAATCGGCACAAATCCACTGAACTGGCTTAGCCTCTTCTGGGAAGTTGTAGCCTTGAACTTGGTTCCTCACCATTTCTCTCAGCAATCAAAGATTTATTAGCAGTGCTCCAGTGATATTAAAGAAAACGGGAGAAGCAGTGCTTCAAAATTTTGTCTGGAAGAGCATGAGATGCTCACATTCTCTACAGAGGTCAAGAAACTTAGAGATCATGTTCATCTTGAAACTTGCTAGAACTGATTCACTGTCCCCACTTCTGTAGCTATGTAGTACGCAACTGCCCACATGTACATATGCAGGCATGTCAAATGGGAAATGGGTCTTCTCCGCTCATTAAAATTATGAGAAATTTGAGAAAATGAGAGGATTATGGGAAATTTGCAGATGTTACAGTGAGGCATAGCTTCTGTGAGTGATGTTGCCACCATTCTTTTATCTACCTAGTGTCGTTAGATCTGAATTTACACCCAATTTCAGCAGGTCAGTTCCTGATCCAATTAGCCCTGTCTTTACAATGAAAACTGTTATATTGATAGAATATCAATGTGAATTTTCTCAAATCTTCTGCATGTTGAGAAATTTCAGACATCGTCTCTCTTATAGGCTGGCTCCATCTTAGATCACAACCACCACTCCTGGGGAAGATGTAGAAATTCTTCTGAATTATAGCCATTTGCACGCACTCACAAAGACACATTCCACCAACAATAAATGACCTTCAGATTATCTCCAAATTGGGGTAAATAGTTTTACTGTTATATGGCTGAATTTCTAGTTGAGACTGAATAAAGCTATAACCATGGTTTAGGTAGACATGATATTGCTTCTTCCTGTACAAACAAGCTGTATAGTAAGCTATACTAAGTAGTTATTGTAGCTGAGAGCATGAAAAAAACGTTGAATGTGGGAAAGTTCATTATATTGCAAATGTCCAATAATGCAGTACTGTTGTATTTAATAATAAGAACAGTTTGTATCACAGCAGGAGGGAATGTATAAATGTTCTAAATTATGGTAAAACTTGCAAGTAAAATGCTTTTTCCAAGTGCAAGGAATTCTAGAACTGGTCAGTAAATTAGAAAAATCTTTTTTGTTGTTGTTCCTTTTTTTTTAAAGTGTGCTACACCATCATAAGTATTAACTACATTACTGTGTTTATTCTTCTTAATTATTCTTAAAATTGTTAGAAAAGAAATTCCTCCTCTAAACTATTTATGTAATATATAAAAATATATGGGGGGTATGTATATATACATATATTTTCTTTACATTAAAAAGACAGTCAACTGAATATTAATTAAAATATACTCATTATTAAAATGCTCTAATTATTACCACAGACATTGGCCCTGATTCAGAAAAGTGTTTAATCACATGTTGATTCACTTTTTTTCAGTCTTAGGGACTTTCCTGGGTTCCAGTGTGTGTGCATAAGCATTCTTCCCAATTTCATATCCTCTCTTTGAATTAGCATTAGAAAAAAATCTTGTCTCCACACGCAAAGAAACCCAAGGTTCGTAACGCAGGTTCTGTTACCATACACCATCTCTGATTCTGCACATTCTCATGGAGAGAATATAAGACCGATATATTTTCATATGATGCAAAGTTGCACGTTTAACTTGCTGTTGTTTTAACCCCCCTGGAAGCTTGAGGCTGAAGTCTGTTTCCTTGCTGCTGCAGAAGTTTTTCTTTTCTATTGTGTGAGTGTCCTGGGTTGTTTTTGTAGGGCTGTGATCTTGGGCTGTTTGGCTAGCTGTGTTTCTCTTTTATTTTCACGTTCGGTGAGGCATTTGATCTGAAACAAAGCAAGCTGTACATGAACTGAATTAAAAGAAGGTGAACTTTGTAGCCTGCTACCAAACATTTTGAGACCCACTTTATCCATAATTTCTTGTAATTTTTTTGGACACAGAGATGCACCCCCTCCCTCCCCCCCGCCTCCCCAAAGCCCGTTTGCTAGCTGCTGGGGTTGCTTTAGTCCCCCTTTGGATGGAGTATGGCAAAAGCTTGAGGGGCAAAATAGTTCAAAATGCATCTTTCATGGGAACTTGAAAATAGAAAGTGCAATTCGTAATCCTTTTTTGCAATCACGCTGCGCCGCAACCCTCGTCCCCCTTATGTTCCGCTCATTTACCTCCCACGTAAACTCAGGAGAGAATTAAAAAAAAAAAAAAGCAAAAAAAAAGAAGAAAAAAAAAAAAAAGCTCCCCGCCTGTTCTGTTACGGCGTGTCCTCGTACACCACTGTCCGAGAAGTACGTGTCGCACACGCCGACCAAATTTTCCGGCTTGGGGACCGGCTGCCAGCACCCGCTGCAGCGGCGGCGGGGCGACCGTGACCCCTGCCGGCGGCGGCCGCCGCCGACCGGGAAGAGCTCAGGGATGGAGACATTGAATCCTTGGGCTCGTCCCCACGGAAATAAGTATGGCTGGTTGCTTCGTTATTGTGTGATTTTTTTATTTTTATTTTTATTTTTTAATGCTTATTTTTAAAATACGCATTTAAAGTTTTCTCTAGCAAAAGGTAGCTTTAATCTATGCAACCTTAAAGAAATTAGTGTCTCTCCACTGTGTCACTGGGAAGGTGGTGATGGAATCTTAAAACTTTAAGTAAACTTTATCATTGCTATCTTTCAGGTTTTCTCTGAAAGTAAAGCAAATCCCAACAGTTATTTGCTTTCAGCATGCCTAATGTTTTTTTACCCTCTGAAGCAAAAGTCTTTCGGGTTTGCAACAGGTATTGGGCTTGGTTTTTATAAAAACACAAAGGAAACTTTCTCTCAAAATTTCCCTTAACAAAGCAATCAGTTTTTTCAATAAGTCCAAATCCCTGCAAGTTCCTTGAAACAGTCAGGCACTTGCTACCCAGAAAAGGAGGCAGCAGAAGAATAGTTAGAGCAAGGAGAGGGGAGGAAAAAAAAAAAAAAAAAAAAAAAAAAAAAAAAAAAAAGTGTGTAGAAAGAAGTGATCTGCTCAACAGATGTATTCTGACCAAATCTAAAGAAATGACTTTTTAGGATCTGAATCTGTACTTTTTTTTTTTTTTTTTTTTTTTTTTTTCCTGTGTAAATCAGGAATGAATGGAATTACCCTGTGTTAAACAGTACTGACATTACACAAATGACTGCAGACGCAGTGCTGTTCTGATACCTGGGACGTGAACGCATCTTATGTGCATAATACTTGTTTTTTGTCTTGCATACGCTAGCTTCGGTGGATTTGCCATGTAACCTATATGATGCGTGTATAAATGAAAGGGGAATTAGGTCTTTTGTTTAGGTTTGGTTTTAATAGAGAAAATCTGTAGAACGTAACCAAAGCCAGTGGAATAACAGTAGATTTACATTGCTGAGCTCAACAGCAGCATGTGATGTGTCCTGTGAAAAGCATCTCCCCTTTCTTTGATTTCTACTTGGGATTGTAAAGATATTTACAGTATGTGTAAGGAAGCCTTCCTCATCTGAATTAGAAAAGCCAATTTTGTTATATCACTCTTTTCCTCTATTTTTGAAGGAGCTTGCTGAAAAGGAAATCCCACAGCCTTGTCACAAGTTTAAAGATAAGTAACATCCCTACTGGATTCATGATCAAAGAGCTCATTGCAGTTGTATTCCCACATTCTTACTTCTCCTTTCAGTGTATTCCAAGCTCTTTTTTTTTCCTTTTTTTTTTTTTTCCTTTTTTTTTTTTTTAATCTGAAAGTGTTGTATATTTTCATGTGACCTTTCTGACCAGTTCCCACTAAATCAGGAGGGTGAAGTGAATGAATCTAGCTATGTTACAACCTTCTAGTGATTTGCAAAATGTCTGTGTTTTTCATACAAAACTTATAATTGTGTTAGAACTGCAACACCGAAGTTACTTCGTTTCTGTGCTAAGTTTTCATGCTGCCACAGTTTTCTGTTTGACAGAGAAGTAATTACAGCAATGCAGTGATGGTCTTAAGCCACAGACTCCGATCCAGAACCTTTCTCAGAATGTTTAAGCCCGAGTCAGGTTTCCACCACCTAGCTGGAAAGTTTGAGGTGCTAGGCACATGTTCCTGTAGGAAGTGTTAATCCCTTACTCCATGTTCTCTGGCTGAGGTGCTCTAGGACATTTTGAATAAGCCCTGAAAGACCCCCATTGCCTTGTGCCAAAGTTGGTGGGTTTCTTTCTTCTTGTATTTCTTCTGTCATTCTTCACATCTTTCTGTCAGTCTTCATGCCTTCTCACCAGTTCTTGACTCCCAAGCATCAGTGTAGTAATTAACTCAATCAGTGTAATCTAGATGTAATCCAGAATTGGGTCCAAAACTATTTAAATGGCTTAAATAGAAAAGCTTATTTACTGGCAACTGTGGGTTATACTTTTTATTTATTTATTTATTTCCTTAAGGGATGGAGGCAAATTCTGAGTTCTTGTAAGTTATGGAGCCTCACTGTCTTCTCATGGTATAATTTGTGCTGAATAAGGATGAAACCAAGACCATGAACCACAGTTGGTAGGTCCCAGTAGAATAGGGACCTCTTATCTCTGCGTCTTATCTCAGGCAATACTTATGGGCCATCACATTCATATTACAGAGATACAAACGATAGCTTTGGGCACTAAAACCATTGTTTTTTTGTGGTATTTTTCTGTCTTTTAAGTTCAAAGAATTATTACCTTTTATTCAAATTGCGATGACTTAATTTTGGTTTATAAGCTAAAATCCATGACTTGTACCTTGTTAGGCTGTGAGCTATAGGTACTATGCCATTTTATACCTGATGCAGGCAAGACTTTTTTTCTCTTAAGAAAAAAGAAAATTTAAAGCTGCATTAGCAGTACATTTGAGCAGCATAGAACGTATCTGCACAAAAGAAAGATGAACTTCAGGTCCTTGTTAGATTTTACAAAAATTGTGTCTGAAACTCTGCATTGAGTAAAATGGAATGAAGGACAGAATCAAAGATGACGCAGTTTTCTCTGCTCCTTGTTATAGCCAAGTCTTCAAATAGTTCAACTGTTTTTTTTTCTTGTTCACTCTTGTAAGTAGATCCTTAAAAAAAAAAAAAAAAAAAAAAAAAAAGTAATTCAGACAATATTAGGTGAGGGTCTATGAGATACAGTATGAAGGTCAGCCTTGGCTGACTAAGGTAATTCCCTCCTGGCCTTAAGAAGTGTGAGAAATCATGCGCTCATAGTGATCCCTGATGGTGCTGATGAATAAAGTTAAGAGAATTTTTAATAAAAAAAATACAATCCCTGGAACTGAACTCACCACTGTTTTAAAAGACGAAATAGATACTTACCTTATAAAGCCAGCAAGTGTTTTGTTGGTAGCCATGGCAATTTACAGGTGTTAAATTAACTACAATGGGGCTGCCTAGTTCCCTGATGCAACAGAAATATTTTGAGACTTACGATGAAAAAAATTAATAAAGCCCTGCAATATAAAGACTATAAAGTTCAAATAAGAATGGAGAGTGCAAACTTAGATCTGTATTTCTGTGAAATTTCATAAAATGGGGTTTTATACTGCATAATACAACCTGCTGCTTCAACTGAAATAATGGACTTGATTTGATATTTTCATTAAATGCAAAATATTTGTGGATACTGGTGGCAATTAGGTGTTGCAAATGCAGTCATCAGTTTGAAACTGAGCGTATAAAAAGGTATTTTAATAAAAAATACAGTCACCTTGGTACCTGAATCTACCCTTACTGTATTGTATGGCAGACACTCTATCCATTAGACTGTGCTCACAGGTTAACAAGAAGGGAAATTTTAAGGCATAGAATTAGCTATAGGAAAGCTCTCCTATTATTGAGTGAATGCAATAAAGACACAGCAACATTTACAAGGAAAAATTTAATAAAATATATACTTTAAAGGCTACAACATTCTATGTCTGTTCCATAGTTTATATCCAGATCCATGCGTGTTCAAAAGTCCATGCAAATTGGACTTAATTTACTGTGCTTTTTCCTTCTTCAGGAACATAAAGTGAGCTCAATAATTTTTCCTTTATTTTATCTATAAACGGTCTCCTAAATGGGAGCTTATTAAAAAGGAGGCAGGGTTAGAGCGATTATATCTTGGCAGAACGAAAAGAGCCTGAGTCCAAGGGCCTGGCTGTTTGCTGATGTCCAGCCAACACCCTGGATTCTTAATCAGCTTAAGGATTGTATGGGCAGTGACACGTGGACTCTTAACCAACTTTATTTTTGTCACTGCTGTAACGGACAGTTTGTGGTACGTTATTCATCTCTGGCTGTGTAGAAGGATATTGGAGTTACCATACCCAACAGTACTGGAGGTCCCCAAGCTTCTGTGTTTCAACATAAAAAGTTACTTTCATTGCAAATATTTATAGTGTGAAATAAGAGGAAAAAATGAGGAGAGTTTCAAAGGGAGGCTGTGCATCCTGTCCACTTTCTCAGAAAGAGTTCGTAGGAGATAGAGGACAAAAATATCTTCTCTCTAGACAGTTTTAAAGAATGTAAAAGTTCAATCCACAGACACAAAAACTAAACCCATTTTGTATTATGTCTCTCGGACACATAATAAATGTAACCAGCTGCAGTTTACAAGTTGGTATGGCATTGCTTTCCATACTGTATGACTGTTCATCAGTGTGACTTGGACTGGCCCTGATTTCAGAGAACCAAGTTTGCTAGCCCCTACCTATGTGCAGAAACTCACTCCAGCATACATCTGTGGAGGAGTCTCTTCCTCTAATGCTCTAGCCTGCTGATTACACTGTTGCGGGTGCTCAAACACCAACTTTGTGTTTACAGTACACATCCACTATACATCCACAGCAATATACATCCACTTCTCGAGTATCTGAGAGAGAAAGAATAAACGGAAAGCAACAGATCCACCCAGGTTATTCCAGAGAAGTATGGATTACATTCCTATGAAAGATTAATCTCTTTCAGACACTATCCAACAGCTCTTGACAGCCCAGAGAGCCTTCTGAGATGAACTGCTTTGAGGCTGTGCAGAATCAGACTGCACATACATTTAATAGATCTGGGGCTAACAGCCATTTCCACAAACCCAAGGTTACCTGTGTTTCCTGTGTTCACACAGTTTTTGGAAAGATCTGATTATCAGGGGACCTGCATCTGATTCATACTAGCCTGGGAAGAAATTTGCCAACTTGAGGAATAATGTGTGTCAGTGGTAGTTGCACTTTGTCATCCATAGGAAAAGGTTTCATTGTCTTCCCCTAGGAAAATATTATTAATAATCTTGGAAGCCAAAAGGAATCTTTGGCCCAAGGGAGGCATTTGATATGAAGTATTTGGCTTGGTTTTTGTTTCTGCACAAGCTTAAAAATTAATGTAGGAATCAGAACAGTGATGCGGAAGGTATGCTACCTAAGTGTAGAGTGGTGCAAACATTCTTTCTGAGCATTATCTGATGCTTCCCTGCATCCTTGTTATTCTACAACCCATGGTGGTCTACAGGGAGTTTGCCTGTATCCTCAGCCACTAGACAACGTGACCTCTATTTACTTTAAAACCTGTGGTGTTGGTGTGCCAGCATTGTCAGTGACTCAGGCAGTGATTAAACACAGAAGTATTTTTCCCTACATTTATGAAACATAAAGATATTTGTTTTGATTTCATCACTGTCACCTCATTAGGCACCAGGAAAGTTAGGTTATACATTGAATCAGTTTTGCACTTGGTTTTGTTTACTTTTCATAAATTAACATGGTAATTCACTGTAATAAAATTCTTTGTTTACACAAAGATATCAAAAGGCACCGTCCATTATTCTCCTTAATGTTACAGCTTTAGAATGTGCAGCAAAAAGCTCTGTTTATATTGCAGCTGGACGGAGCACTTACCACAGGGCATCACATCCCAGATATGCTCTGCTTTAAGAAGCTGCAGAGAAATGCCAAAAGTGAAAAAAATAAATATGCTCACCTCTTCCATTAAAACATCTCCTCTCTTACAGAATTATTTATCCTAAACTTGATCTAATTCCCATTTTTTTGGTCCAGCAAGGAGCAATGGATATGCTCCTGTAGGCCAGAGAAGGCCGAGGCCTTGTAGATGCACTGGGCAGAAGGTCCGTTCACAGCCATCAGAGCAAGAAAGGCTTGAAGTGAAGGCAGTTCTGGCTCTGAACTGACCGTGCCCTTTTATCACTGGCAGATAACAGATCCTTTTACAAGTCCAATTGTGTCTTAGGTTTGGGATTCTGGGTGCTCTTTCCTCCTGATCCAGAAGAGGAAGTGGTTTGTGCTACCTCCAGTTCCTGATACTGCTTGGCGTTTGCCATTATGTTACTTCATTCTAAGATATAATTGCTGCTGATGTTGTAGTCTATAGAAGAAATTATCTAGCTTACTTCCCACATGTGGAAAAGGGAGTTACTGAGAGTAAAGCTTAGTTGAAGTTTGTCTCTTCTCTTTCCTCTTTTAGGATGGTTTCTGTTTGCATGAACTGCAGGGGGAGTGGAAGTGTCCTAGCTGATATAGCAGGGTGCGCACACACAAATATCTGCCTGCCCTGCTTTATCTGTGTCTACTCGGACTTTTTTTTTTTTTTTTTTTTTTGGGGGGGGGGGGGTGGGGGTGGGGTGGGAGGATTGGAATCGGAGAAAGGGAAGGATTACTACAGTGCTTTACACTAGATGCCATCTGGCCAGCAATTGCACCAGTTTCAGATAATTTTAATGAGCAGAGAACACCCAGCAGATGACAATCTGGCCATGCTTTGTCATACTGTACAGTAAAAGCATCCGCAAGAAGAGATCCTGTTCTGTGCAATAAGCCCATGATGATTTGTAAATGAATATTCCTTATTGGGTGTTTAAAAGATCTTTCAACATTGATACTTTAGAAAAAACAGGAAGGATTTTCTGAAAACCCTTTTTTGGATGATTTGGAAATATTTTTTAGAAGTCTTACAAGCATACATGGAATATATACTGTTAACAGGATGTTAAAAAATCTTGCAGCTTTATTTTTTGGGATTAAAGAATAAACATTATGGCATTCAGAAACGGGCTAATAATTAAACATTTCATCTAAGAAGGACAAAAATCTTGTATCTGTTGCATACTGACGGATGACATGATGACAAACTGTAAATTTTATTAACTTTATTATCACCCATTCAAGATAAGTGGTAATAAATTAACAGCATTCTGGAAATCAACAAGTTACAGAAAGATTTATCACAGAGTTTCCAACATGTGGTTTGTGGAGCGCTAGTTGTGTATCAATTCCCTGCCATGCTGGTGGTCTTCACTGACTGCACAGGATTACAGGGGCTCCAGTACTAATTCCAGTCACAAAGAGAAGGCCTGATCTAATTTTGTAGGAGATAGGAGTGGATATGGTGAAATGATACACCTTCTGTCATGAAGGCTATCACTACAACCATTGCAGCCCTGTATGCAGTGGAGAGAAGCGCTTGATCTTTGAAGGGGAATTGGTAGCTACTAACAGATCTGAGATCTTCATCCAAGTTTGGAAAAACATGGAGCAGTAAGTGTTGGTACGTTAGGGAGGAACCCTATGCAAAGAAAGCTCTCTGAACAGGAACAGGGTTAGTGTTCTGGCATCCTGTCAGTGATGCAGCTTGAGGAAGGAGCCTCCTCCTCCCCAAAGGCTATGTCCCCAGGGTGCCCCGAGGCACGTCAGCAGGTGGCTGGGACTATGCTCCTCCACCCGGATGGTCCCTCACTGTTCTGCTGCTTCCAGAGAGATTCCTCTTGCCATAAGGGCTTCTTGTTGGACTTGATCCTAAATCCACAGAGTTTATGGAAAAATTCCTGCTAAGGTCAACTGCTTTGGCCTGAGTCACTGCACAGAGGCACTCTTGAACTTCAGGAGTTCAGAGCAGGTCCCTGAGCTTCCATCAGGTGTCAAGAGCCATAGGGAGGATGGTGACAAACGTGGCAGTGCCTGTGAATGGCAAGAGTTGCTTGAACTCATTCTCTACCTTCCCCCTCATGCATTTTAGGGATTTTTATGGAAAACACATTTGTAACATATTCGATTGCATCTATGCAGGGGAGAATTAGATTGGCATAAAGGTAAACAACTGGCAAATTATTCATAACTCAAAATCTGCCCGATGTCTTTTTGTTCCAAAACTTTAGAAATTAGAGACTGCTCACCAGATGTTATAAAAGAAATTACTAATTTAACTGCTAAACTGCTAAAAGGCTCACTCTGGTAATATTTTCCTGCAGAAAATGTCTGTGTCTTGTTAAATGTTTATGGAATACTGTAATTATATTATATTTGCTGTTAAACGATATTGACATTTTTGAATAAAAAAGGTTTTTTTGTTTTGTTTTTTTCTTTTTTTCTTTTTAATCCAGGCAGGATCTATAATGTGCACATCTGGTTGCAACCGAATGTGTGGCACTGAAACAAACAAACAAAAAAATAAATAAAAAACTAAATCTCCCCACCCTTAAATCAAAAAGCCTTCTGCGAATGTTCTTCTGTGTATTATTTTTTCAAAGTAGCTCCGGCTTTTGTAGCATTTACTATGATTAAGTATGAGGACTTTCTCACTATCAGCAAATGTTTAAAGGCAAGTAATCAGCAAAACTTCAGCAAGCTGATGGCTGGTGAAATAAGGATATATTTAGCAACGAAACAGCTGTTTCTCCAGCAATAACCCAGCTGTTTGGCTTGGAGAATACCTGTTAGAGTTATTAATCATATTAAAAAGTAGGAAAAAAAAAAGACTTTGGAAGGCTTGAAATGAGAGTTTTTGAATGGTTTTTTTTTTTTTTTTTTTTTTTTTTATATATATATATATATATGTAAAAAGGTGGTATTGCCACTATAAGGAGTGTAAGAAAAAAGGGTGAGTTGGGAATCTTTTTGAAGGTTATAGGTATTTTAAATAGTTACACTTAACACTGCTGCCAGCTATCTGTCAGTTATATTTTGCTCATTCAGCAGGTGATGCTCTTGTAAAACATTCAAAAAATTATTTGTATCATAGTGCTTTCCGTATCAATTCCCTCCCCTCAATCTTTCTTTTGAATTACTGTAAAGGGATCAGATGTGATTTTGGCTAACTGCACCACTTAGCATACATTTGTGTTTTCCCATTTCCCATTGGGTAATGGAAGACAGAAATTTGGCTCTCTTCGACTTTGGGAACTATCCATAACTCAAAGAATGTGATTTGTACTGGAGGCTAGAGTAAGGAATACATATAAAATTCTACCATTTAGCTGGAGTTCTACAGACAGGCTCTTTTACAGGGTTTCCCCATCACGCAGATTTAATCAAGAGTACCAGTCAATTACAGTAGGTTTGCACCAAACGAACTTGAGCTAGAACTCTAGCTTTTGAATTGTGACTGGTGCTATTCATAAAGGTTGAGAACATCTTCAAAAGCAAAAGCTTTTTTTTTTTTTTTTCCTGTGTAGATAGGACTCAGTCCTGGCCATACATGCACAACATAATTGTGGCTTGATTGTGTAATGGCTCCATTGTTATTCCAGGTGTCCCTACACTGCAAAACTGGAACTATCACAATAAAGACCGATGTACATAGAAAACACATGATTTTGTTGACAATTTATTAACTCACTAAAAGGTGGTCAGATCCTTTTCTTTTGTAGATTTTTTGAGCTAGGGTATTTGAGGTTGCTTTTGTTTTATGTCTCTTTAAAGAATGAGCAATTACAATAAAACTCATATATTTAAAATCTCAGATATTTTAAGTATCTCAGACCTGAACCTTTTCTTTCCCCATCCAGAACTGAACATTTCAGTGTTTTTTTAATCAGTATATTAAACATAGTATTTTGACCTCTTGAAATGTTTCATTTAAGAGAATCTGAATCAGAATAAAGACAAACTAGCTAAATTATACTTTTTTATTTTATATTGTAAATTTTTATAAGACTAGGGGATGAACAGAAATGTATCCATCAACAATAAAAATAGCTCAGACTTTCATCAAAGAATTAATTCATGCATTGAAGGCTACATGGACTATCATAGCTAAAATCTGCTCTCATTTATCATGGTTTACATTTTTTCTATTAGAGTAATCTGCCTGTTGTATTGCAGAATGACTTGAGGGCCTGGCACCATTCCCTCTCAACCTGATATGATATAGCATGAATGTGTGCATATTTATCATGGGACTGCACATACATCCTACATCCCTTGTCTCACTGGTTATGTGCTTACCCTTCTCACTGCAGTCCTGTGACTTCTCCATGCTTTAGAAGCTTTTGGGAAAGTAGAAATTAGGAGAGCTTATCATAAGCCCTTTGCTGATGAGCAGCAGCATTAACCTGTCAATTACTATGAAATCTAGCAGATCATAGAATGACCACTTCATAAAGATATGTCTACATTCAGTAAATGGTCTGTATCAAGGTATCTTTTCCATGTACACACAAACAGCTCACAGTAAGACAAATTAGTACTAATCACAGAATCATCTAGGTTGGAAGAGACCTCAGAGATTGTCTAGTCCAACCTCTGACCTCACACTAACAAATCCTCCACTAAACCATATCCCCAAGCTCTACATCTAGATGTCTTTTAAAGACCTCCAGGGATGGTGACTCAACCACTTCCCTGGGCAGCCTATTCCAGTGACTAACAACCCTTTCGGTAAAGAAGTTCTTCCTAATATCCAACCTAAACCTCCCCTGGCACAACTTTAGCCCATCCCCCCTCGTCCTGTCACCAGGCACGTGAGAGAACAGACCAACCCCCACCTCACTACAGCCTCCTTTAAGGTACCTGTGGAGTGCGATAAGGTTGCCCCTGAGCCTCCTCTTCTCCAGGCTGAACAACCCCAGCTCCCTCAAACTCTCCTCGTTAAGACTTTTCTCCAGACTCCTCACCAGCTTCGTTGTCCTTCTCTGGACTCACTCGAGCATCTCCATGTCCTTCTTGTAGCGAGGGGCCCAAAACTGAACACAGTACTCGAGGTGTGGCCTTCAGATAAATAGTATAGTAAATTTACATTCATATTCATATATGCCTATATTCACACATGCATGCATACTATAGGTATGTGTGTTTGCATTTTACAGAAAGATAAACAGAAAAAATCTTGCTAATATTATCTACCTAAAGATTTTTTGAACAATCAAAACAAAACCCACAAAACCTAAGCTTAGTTCTTAAGGAAATTTGTTGGTTTTTGTTTCTGAGTCTTCTTCGCCACTGTGGAGCAAATGTAGATGGCCATTTCTTAGTGGATATGATATGGTGTGTAAAAAGTTCTCAAGAACTTTTTAATCAGCTGAATCTTTGCTGAGCAACTATCCAAGGAATCAGAGGAGAATTAAGATATTTTTCCATATATGAAAAAAAAATTAAGAAATGTCTTACCCTTTCCCAAGGTCATTCAGTCTTTCTCATTTGTTGTATTAAGTGCAAGTATATGCTGTCATATCGGTGTGAATGTTCACTACTCATAGTATGGACCCCAGAACCAGAGGTAAGTGTCTGTTCTCACCTCCCATACTGCATCTGGATTCTCTAATATCCTGTGTATGTTGCTAGTCTAATAAGAGATTAATAGTAAAAAAAAAAAAAAAAAAGAAAAAAAAGAAAAAAAAAAAAAAGGTTGGTTGTTTTAACATAATCAGTATTTTCAGCATCTGTAAAATGCCATCCCTTGTTAAGTTAGGCATTCCAGTGTATTAGTGCTGTATTAATCCATGAAAAAAAATAAATGAATTTTTAATTCTTTTTTGTCCACAAATTTCCAGGCTGCTGAAGGTTGGAATGTTGTTTTACAAAAAAATTACATTTTTTCATCGATTTCAAACGCACATAATTTTATATTCTATTTCACTTGATGTTTTTGGCCAGCTGAGAGCACTGTTTCTGTTCCTGGCCAGATTAGTGTACAAGAATTTATAGTGCAATAATTGCTAACGCAACTCTAACGCTGCGTTCCATAATTGCATTAGAATGAGAGCAGAATAGCCTCAAAACTGTGGACATTTATTCCTAAAAGATGGTACCTTAATAGCATTTGTTGAATCTCATCTAAATTCTCATCTCTGTACCTCATCTAAATTCTGAGATTTCGTTAGTGTTTATTTATTTACTTACTTTTACAGAGCAAGGGTACACAGTTAGGCTTCAGGACCCAAAGCTTTGCTTTATATAAAGTTCATAGGTGCAGCTTAATCTAAGGTAAAATATGCTGGAAAGTAGAATCGCCAGCTATTAGGAACTTTTTTTTGCTTGGATATTTCTTATTCAGATATGTTTTTCTTTTCATGAAGAAATATGCTTGCTTGAGCAATGCCATCTGCAGGCTTTTTAAAGACAGTGGTTTTGTTCTTTTGGGTCTTCATTCTTCAGAGACTTAAATCCATCCTAAACTTTACTGGGAGCTCAGTCCCATTGACTTAAACGTGACTACCTGCTAGTCAAAGAAGTAAGTAGTGAGGCTGCAGTGAGAAGACCCTGTTTGCCATCAGGCATCGTTTGCCAACGGATGCATTAGATGCCGTTCAAATGTGTATTGACCAACAAGATATCTGCTGCCTAACTTTCTACTAGGAGTAAAAATCCTATCAAAAATGCTTTTTCAGGAATCATAAGTAGGGACTCATCTTGTGCGGTGCAGATGTTGGGCAGGTTTTGCACCTCACTCTCCCAGCGGGCCTGTTCTAGGGAGTCAGTAATTGTAACCTTGACATGTAGTTCAGCATTTTCCACAGTTTAACATGATGCAATTAAGGACAGTTTATTCTCTATACCCGAAGAAAGTTTGTGTGTTCTAAATCTTGTCAATTTCTTCAATTATTTCAGCTAGTCTAATGAAAGACAATGCCTTTGTCTACAAATATGGCCTTGGTTATATCCTAGACCATCATAGCTACAACAATGCTACTTATAAAATGTAATGCATTTAAAAAAATAACACATCCATTAGAAGACAGGCATAATTTCCTTATAAAGTTGAAGTGAAATGTCAACATTTTTTATAATCCGTGAGTACCATGAGCAAAAACAGAAGGTAGAAATGCTGGTGGTCTGATCCCTAATTGGTTTAAAAGGCAATAAAGATAGATTGTTTCTTTTAAGATGATGCAGTCAATTTCTTTTCCTAACTCATAGTACTAATCTGTCACAGCACTGATAGTTCTGTAGGGGTCTAACTCCTTGAAAAGGTCCTTATAAGGCTCTGTAGCTCCAGAACTGCTTTCTCTTGGTACCTGCTTGTTCTTGGATGAATCTTTTTTGTCATGTCATGCAAAGTGAAGAATTAAAGTCAACTCCCCTCCTTGATACACTCAACTCTTATGTCTGTGAGCTAGGAGGACCAAGGCATGCATGAAGCAAATATCAATAGCACTCGGAATAATATTAACTGCATTAACATTGCAGTATTAGGAAGAGCAAAAGATACACAATTCTTGAAGTCAACAGAAAGACCACTGGATGTGCAGAGAGGACCAAGCTGTTTACCCATTTTCAGTTGTTTTGTAGGTTCTGTGGCAGAGACAAATTTTCATCTGGACTGAAATGAAGTATACAGAATGAATATGCACCAAGCATGACACTGGGAGATGTGGATGGAAACAACTCTTCCTGCTACCAGAGCTACTTCTGTGAGAATGTCCTGTTAAAGATCCCTACATAAGGAAGGTTATTATAATAGTGGTTGCTCTCTCAAACACCATAGCATTTGTTGGGAAGCCCAAAGCAGTTCAATGGTTCTGGTCAGTGGTGGAAGTAATAGGAAGTTGGTGGAGGTTAACGATGCTTTCTTTGTTGTAGAACAGGTTTCCACGAGAGCAGAAAGACAGATGTTCTGAAGGCACTGAAACTGATCTCTGAAACAGTCTCTGGTTTGGATGCAGCTGGTCTAAACCAAGCCTACAAGAATAAATGGGATGTCTCTGGGTCAGGCTGATGTTTATGCTGTAGCCAAAGCACTGACAGCTAACCTAAGGGTAGAATCTTAAAAATTCTGTATTTCTTGGTTTACGAACTCCAAGCATGAGCATCAGATATGACCTAGTATTAGTCCTGCTTTCAAACACCTCTTCCCAACAAAATTATTCACTGATTCTAAGTATGGTCTTCCTATACCGCTGTGTCTTTTGAAATATTGGTGATGTACAAAAAATTCCAACACACTACATAATGCAGAATTGTTTTTCTTCAGCAGCCTATGGGATTGTGGCTTGGGCACCAACTTCATCAAATCCTGTTTCACTATTTTATCATGCATGATCCCTATTACAGAGTGTTTTCCAAGTCTTGCAACTATAACAGTTTCTGCATTTTCTCATGTCTTCTTTTCTCTCATTCCTTTTACTACAAATTGTATACACAAAATGAGCACCCTTTGCAATTTTTCAGAGCTAACATTCTCTACACGTAGACAGCCATCCTCCAGTTATGCTCTTTCTCTATAAAAACATAAGAGTGTCTTTAGAAGGCTAATGTTAAGCCTCATTTCTTTCTTTCAGGATTTTGAAGGACTTATAAATCATCATAATGGCAGCTAGAAAAGACCAAATAAAGACAGTATCAACATGATGTAAATATTTCTTTGCTAGAGCCATTGACCCTCAAACCATTATGCTCACTGCTTATCCTCTAGTCTTGAAAAGCTATTTTGGCTAAAACATATGGAAAGATGTACAAGTGCCTTTCACATGATATTGCGATATCTTCTGGCTCCCATATAGGATGGCAGTCCTTTGTTTACCGTATGCAGTGAGAAGACAGAAGAGCTTGCTTCATTCCCAGCTCTCACACGGATTTCCTGCAGGACTTCAAACAAGTCATCAGAGCTGGTGGAGCTGGACAGACAGCTGAGTTCAGTATGCATAAACTCCATAAGGGTAAGAAATGAAAAGCAAAATGTTCTCTGCTTTGAGTAACCACTCTCACTGTCTTAAAGTAATGGGATGTACTTTGCTCTTTCTAAAGATGATATATAACTGTCTCATAGTAGTAACATTATAGTATACAAATGTTTTCTAGATTGCCCTGTATTGGTGACTTTATATGAACTTCTTTAGATAACTATTTATATCTTTTCCTCATTTCTTTTTCCCCCTTCTTCTTTCCAAGTTATCCATGAAGATCTCAAGAATCTCTAGACCTGTCACTCTAAAATGTATGGCACTGCCTGGTGTCAGAAAGATAAAATAGCTGAATTCATCAAATGAACGTTTCACCATTGACAAGAAGGGCTGTACTGTTATCAGAGATTTAAATGCTTATTCAATCCTATTGATCACATAAATACATACATGCTTTTTTCTCTCAGTGCTTTTATAAACCTTCAAATGAGGTTGATTCCTTCTGCTGAGAGATTTAATTGTTGGTATATGTTTTCCATGTGAATGATGAAAGCCAACTAGAATTACTGCTGAGTGAACTACAGCAATCCAGGATTATGATGAATGGGAGTAGTGAATGATCAGTGATTGATGTAAGCAAAACATTGAGTCTGAAGCGCCTGTAATTAGAGGGACATGATACTTTGACTGAACATTTCAATGTCATACATGGGACAAATATGATATTCATCTTTAAGTACTGAAAGCTTTTGAGTGAGAAATTAGTTAATTACAAAATGGCATGTGGTTCTTACACAGCAAGCTAATTCACCCATTGTATAGCTTCAGCTGAACAGGGCTCATTTACATCAGGGCTGAACTGGCAAGTGAGAATTAAAGCATTGTGAAATTTTCCTACACAGCCTGGGTTGACCTTAGTCCCACAGTGCCATGCCATTACAAAATGGTGTTCATGTTACTAATCAAGAAGTGACTCTTTTCTCCTACAGCTTTTCATATCTTCTAGGCTCCGCTATGATGGAATCAATCTCAGGAAACATTATTCTCTGCTCAGGCTGCTGCCTGGAAATAACTTATTTGACTCCTTGAATTTGAATTCTCATTTCTTTATGTCTTTGCCCAAAAAAAGCTATGGCTCACAGACTGGGTGCTTATACTGGGATGTGTCAGGAAGCAGCTGGAAAGCTTACACCTAAGGGTAGTATTTACAGAGCTGGTGATCATACTTGAAATGATGACCTATATACAGGAAATCACGGAGATAAAGAAACCCTGTTTTTCCAACAAAACTCATTTCTAATGAAATCTAAGAGTTTCTGAGGCATAACTCAAACCTGATTGTGGGCAAGAAAAGGTAATAACAGAATATAGCTTACGGAGGAGAAACCAAGCAGGTCAAAGTAATTGGCTTTAATTAGAGGAGATGGAAAGTGGACTGAATATTGGTTTCTGAAGGCAGGACATCAGGAGTGCAGATCTTTACCTCCTGTACAAAGCAGTATAATCAGAGCGCTGGTGGCATAGAGTGGACCTTAGGTTCACCTCAGTCCTCATTTCCTGAGGTTCTTTTGACGCCACTGAAGTGTATTAAAGACAATCTTGTCTGGCAGTATTTCAATTGAGAAGGGATATTATAAAATGCAGCAAGAGCAGAGAAAAATAAATGATCATCAGTAATGTGCTTTTAACACTGTGTGTATAGAGGGGGAGTGTGAGCATTTGCACACATGTAAGTAATCGGGATTTAAACTGATTTTAGATTAAATGCTGTCAGATGCACAAAATGAATAGAAAAAAAAATGTTTCTGTACTGTGTTGCCCACATTTGGGTAAGCTTGGCTGGTAACAACTGTAAGTAAAGAAAAATATTAGATGAGCGATTTTCTTGCTGGTGCTTTAGGAGAAATGACTGGTAACTAGTTGTGATGTTTAAAACAGGCTTTGTTACACTCTTTTCTTTTGCCTCTCTAAAAGAAAATAGAAAGTGGCCAGCACACTGTATATATTAGCAGGTTAACATACTGGGCCATACTTGCACTTTATTGTAAATGTTTTTGGTACTTCTTCGAAGTCTGTGTTTACCTTGGGTATTTTCTTAGTTCACACATGTGAAATAACAGCTGGGACTTGCCAAAATATAGCAGTCAAGTGCTGTACATGTAGTAGCTTTAAAACTAACACAGGTGTCCTAGATCCCTTACACAGAATAAACAGAAGCACAGGATCAAGAGTGTGTCTAACTCCACTCTTCTGGAAACGACTGGTCTTGAAATGCTTGATCTGACAATTGCTCTGGTCTCTGAAGAGAGATGCATCACATGGGTGAAATTCTATTGATTTCTATAGCAAGTGGAAAGTACACCATCTTTTTAATTTTAATAGAAATGTAAAATCATAAACTGAATCTTCCAGTTACCACCCTTTTTCTTTTTTCAAAGGAAAGGTAAGCACATTTAATGAGCTCAGTTCACTCCTGGGTCACACCAGGAGCAGAAGGACAAGACCTCCATCACTGGAAAGACCACCCAGAGAGGAGGAAGCTGCGCTTGCCCAGGAGGGAGGAAAAGCAAGAAGATCCCAATGGTTTTCCTTCAGAGCCCAAGCCATGACTACCAGCTGCCTCCACGGCAGAAGTTGAGGGGCCGTAACCGTGGAGAAGGGGCCTGTTTCTTTTCAGCGTGAGTACACCTCATTTCCTTTGTGCTGGCAAAGCTGTCTGTAGACAAGAGAATACAAATACAACAAGCTCTTTGGTTTTCTTTATGATAGCCTTTTCTTTTGTTGGGAGTTTTTGGTTTCATGACTTTACATTGTTCTGCTGTTCCTGTATCTATAAGAGAAATAAAATAGAAGCTAGTACATTAATGACAGCTACTGTACATGGAGGATGAGCTGGCCGTGGATTTGCACAGCTGTAGCCAACTGGGAGTGAGCATTGTCAAATTCTTGGATTTCCATTCAAGAATCCCACTGAAAATGCACAGGAGGATTGGCAATTTGGAACCTTGCTCCCAGAGCAGTTTTGTCTCCATACGGATGGTGTAGGTAAAAAGGATTTGCCCATGGAGACACCTGTGCCATCTTGTTGCCTGTGTAACTGGCTGGGAGTAGATAAACAAGCCTACACATGTACAAGAAAGAAGAGTTTTTGCTTCCCTTTACCAAAGTGGTATTGCTTTGCAAGGAGTAGCATCCAAAATATGTAACTGAAGACACTCACTTGGCAAGTTCACTCAAAATGAAGTTGCATTTTGCATAGTAATTTCACCGACCTACACTTTCTCAAAAAATATATATATAATGCGTATTGTCTGCAAGGATAGAAATCAAGCTATTGGAAAAGAACTGTCAGTTCTCTGGAATCAATCTACTTAGTCTGAGAATTTGTGAAACTGGACTGAGGTTTCCAATACTAAAATTATGGCTAATTTTAACAAATGCATTTGTATTAATAGTCCTAACATATGAGATCCTATGGAAGTATTTGGGATTTTAGAGTCATTAAAATAAAAGCTGGGAACTTTTTTCTAATTACACCATGAAAATGTTTTTCATTATGAGAATTAAAAAAAAAAATTCAAAAGAGAGAGAGAGTGTGTGTTAATTATGTAAATTTCCATCACCAAAAGGCTTTTTTCCACTACAGGACATTAAACTTTAAATTAAACTTCGGATGTTGCCCATAGCTGCACTGGGTCTGTGCCTGAAAGGTTGCTTTCTTTTTCCAGCTGTATCAGTTGATCTGATGAAAGATTTTGCTTCACCTTAGAGCTTACCTTGCTGGTTTTGGAGATATTGCAGCTCAGTAAATCTTATTGAGTGTTTCATCTTGACCTTCCTATAAAGGTAAAAGTGTCTTGGATTCAGACCTAGTCTCCTGAATACTTTCCTTGTCGATAATGTAACACATTTAGTTTTCCATGCTGTGCATGGCCAGGACAGGATTAGAAGGCATTAACTGATTGCAGGAGGATCAAGGAAGTGGATTACAGCTGCTTCACAACCCAGAAAGTTGATGATTCTGAAGGTAAACACCCCTACTTGTGGACATGAGATAAAGAAAGCGAGAATTAACTGCTTTGAGAAAAGAGTGAAGCCAGTCTATGTCTTGCTTTTCCAGCATATTCCAGTTATCCCTTGACATAATTATGTTTTAATACAATGCCAGCTTTCTTTTTAATAAGATCCTTGAAATTTCTTTTAGGCCACCTAAAGTGTCATGGCTTTTTCCTTCATCAATCAAAACATATTTTTTTTAACTGCAGGATGTTTGTTCAGTAGAGCTCGCTGTTTTTCTTTCATTGATTTTCTTTTTAACACAGTTGTTGAAAACTTAATTTTGAGTTTAGTCAGCTTTGTCCAAGATGCATTGCTATTCAAAGTAGAATTTGTGGTATGTTTTCTGCAGTCCAGTGTGAGGGACGTACAGCATGATGGATGATGTTTGGAATGAAAAGCTGAATGAGTACAGGCGTTACCAAAGCTTCTCTCTTGATCTGAAATGAGAAATCCCTTTCTTTGTTACTCCTTGATAAGAAATTTAGAGCAACACATTGTTGGAGAAAAATCCCTCTGAAAAAGAAATGCTACTTGAGATTTAGCGGTAAGATGTAGCTTGTGTTTGTCTTTTGTATAAAAAACTTGTGAACATAAATATGTTTTAAAAGTATGCGTGGGGGGAGGTATATTCCTACTTTACTTTATGGCCGCTTAGTAATAATTCTGCGTAAAACTGGAAATTCTTCCCCCAGAAAATGTTGCTCCTGTGTCTATTTACTGTCACCTACCCAACGTCAGTGGATAGCAAGCATTGGTAATTGCTACTTTTTGATTCCTGCCTAGAAGAGGTTGTGCAGTTTTTGTCTGACAAATTAATTTGCTGCCTTATAAAAAACTACATATAGTGACCCAAATGTATCATGCAAAGTTTTCAGCGAGGCAAGATCATGCTGTTACTGCCAGATAATTTCCCAAAATTCAGCAATTTGGGGGATTTTCTCTTATTCTTATGGGGATAAGATGGGAAAAAAATGACCAGCTTGTCCTACATCAGGGCTCAGGGGAATGTGGTCCATGGGTAGAAGGGCTCTATGTTGTGGAAAAAACACAGATTGTAGATGGCTTGGCATATAAAGGCTTTGATGGGAATGTTGTGTTCCTAATTCATCCTCTCTGTCTAGTTTGGCTGCTGCTCTCTTTTTCCTCTGGGGATAATTCAGAACAGGGAAGACAGCTGATTTCCAGGGTGTTCCCTTTAGCAGCGGTGGAAGAGTACATACCCTCAGTGACTGCTCAGGGCTGTACAGTTAAGTGCTGTTGTCTGTATTTTTATGGTTGGAAAATAAACTGGAACTGCATAAGTGCCTCTTCGGTTTGAGTGGGCTTTAAGAAGGAGAAACTGTGGGGCACAGACCACTTCTCATGCACGCCGTGGAGTGCAGGGTGAAACTATTTCTTTTTTGCATTCCTCCGTCCTGTTAGCAACTGGCATGCTTTGGAGAAGGTGGAGATGGTGCTCTTTAACCAGTGGTTTTGTCAGTGTTCTTTGATAACTAAGAAAGTGAACGTGATGTCAGTGGGGCTAATGTTACCGTGTCAGTGCATCCAAAGGGATGTCAGGCTGGAAAGGAGCGCAACCCACTGAACACAAGGAATGCAGTTCTGTAGCTGCAGGATGGTGGCACGTGGGAACCTGCACGTGGGGCTTATCCTCTCCACGTTCCCTTTCTCTTGTGTGGGTATATTTGCCCATAAAAAAATACTGTAATGTTTGAGGATGGAAGATACCAATGAAGCAGTACCTTTCAACACCACCTTGATTCACAAGCTTATTTTAAATACTGCACTTGTCTGCCCAATGGCTTAATTAGTGTGGCCTAAAATTAACATGAAAGATGACAGCTCCCTGCTGTAAAGCACTCAAACAACCGATCTCTTCCATAAGCACATTCTTGCAATAACTTCAACAGGCTAAATTCTTGGCTAGCGTTAATCTGTATAGATTATACACTTTCCAGACGCTGTTTTGCAGCAGCTGAGAATTTGGGCCCGGTAACGTTATGCTTCCTGATCTAATAGTGCTGCCCTGTAAGGAAGTGATAACAGCCTTACAGGTAGGCAGAATTCTAGGTCATAAGGTCTCAGAGGTCTGATAGCAGAAAACACAGCCTCCCAAGGAGCTTGAAGGCTAGAGTTGTCAAAGCACACTGATCCAACAACCTAATCTCTAAAATATAGTGTCAGATAGTAGAGCTAACTAACAGCTTCAAGTCAAATTGCTGAGCACAGGCAAATTTGGCCTCTGTGCCTGCAGAAAAAGTCTTCAACCAGTGCGATTATCTCACTGATAAAACACAGAGTCCTCCCGGAGAATAAGTTGTGCCTGCACCACCACTCAGACCTTGACAGGTCCTTCCCCCCATCACAACCCCATCTCCTCCCCCCATATATCTCCTGGTGTTGCGAGGGGCACAAAAGGCTGAACTCCCCCTCTCATGAGAGGCAAGGGAGCATCGCAAAGAGGCCAGGCGAGCAGCGCCAGGGCGAGCTGGGCCTCTCCATCCTTTGCTCTTCCCTCTGTCCGCCCTACAACTGTGGGCAGGGGAGGGGGCGAGAAGCCCCCATCACGACCCCACAGCCATGGACATTGTGGAGAAGCAGAGGCCGGGGTAGAGCTGTGAGCACGGCACAGTGGGAAGAGCTGGCTCGTGCTCTTGGCTGGGTGTCACCAGGCACCAGAATGTGCTGCTTCCCAGCCGCACCTCGGCCCACAGATAAAGCAAGCCGAACGCCCGCCTTCAGAAGAGGTCTCTAGACGTACCCCCGAGGAGGAAAAAGGAAGTTTTGAAAGGTGGGATCTGAGGAAAGGAAGTGACTCATGGGCTCAAAGAGAGATGGGCAGCCGAGGGAGGCCGCAGGCGCGATCCCCAACTGTGCAGCACCGTGGGAAGGGGGGCAAGGAAGGAGCCTGGGGCTGGAGGAGACGGATTTCAGCTGCAGCCCCGCGCTTGTCCCCTGGCCACAGGGGTTGTCACACGTCCCCTGCAGCAACCTCCTTGGAGCAGCACTGTGGCTGGGTGCTGGCATGCCTGGAGGGACGCCGGCTGCCCTCCCAGCCAGGCTGCTTCGGCACAAGTGTGCCTGCGATTTGGGTGAAGAACAAGAGGTTTTTGCCCTCGCTTTACGTTTTGTGAACAGCCACCTTTCACCGCTTTAAAGCAACAAAAGCAGACGTGGGCTGGATTTTATGGGGGTTCATGAGCGATGTGACATGAGAGTCACCTCTGGGACTTTTGCACCAGCCCTTTGCAGAGCTCCTCTGTGAGGGTAGACCTTTCTCCACCTGTGGGATGCCCTTTTTATCTGACTGAGGCTTGAACTCTTTCCCTGCAGCATCTTCTGCACCTAGGTGGTTGTAATCTGTGCAGCCTGTGTGAGAGATTTCTCTCTAATGAGAAAGCCCTAATGGTCAGGACTTTGTGAAAACTAAACAAGGAATTTCCTGGCTTTCAAACAATTTCCACCCTTAATTATGATGTTCTAATAATATCTTTTTTTTTTTTTTTTTTTTTTTAATTAGCTGATCTCTACTTGATCTAAATAATAAACTGGCTACAAGTCTGCTGTGTCTCCTAGAGAGGAAGTGAGGACAGAAATAGAATAATGTTACCTTTAGTTCCTTTTATTTATTTACTTTTAATGAGTTGTCCTATGGGCCAAGTAAGGTAGATCAGATGAGAGTGCTTTTTCTGAATGTTGAATTAGACCCTTTTATGCTGAGATCAGGACTCACGGGGTTATAGGACTCAGTCCCCACTGTCATTGAGATGTGTGCTTCACAACTATTACCAGTCTGTTTTCCTGGCTTGTGCTCTGTGGCATTGACTAGTCTATTTGTAATGTGTGTATAAACAGAATTACATATTAGTTAAGCATTTCAGGCATTGTTTAAAGCATCTTCTTCCCCAGAGAACTACAGAGCCAGAACTGAGAAAGAATAATTTCCTCCATCACTGAGGTCACAGGAGTGGAATTAAAACAAATGGTAAGAGTTCAGTGCAAAAACTGAAAATAATGTTTTATAATTGCATCTGCAAAAGCCGTAGGTAATCACTTTGTGTGTCCATCTCCAGAACCAAAGCTTCACAAAGACATATGTTTTCTTACAGAGAGCATTAGCCAGTTATTAGTTGAAGCTTGATTTGAGAAATCTTATAATTAAAGCCTGTGACTATTCATCAAGGGAAAGATTTGTGCAACGTGTTTTCTCTTATGTTCCCAGAAAAAGAGTCGTGTGTTATAGAGCCTTCCCCAACAGTTAGCAAGAGCTAAAATTCAGTTCTTGTCTACAGCAACTTGGAGCTTATCTAATCTCAATTAATTTTACTTGGCTGTTTAAAGAAACAGTGGTTTTATGTGTCAGGTTCTGTTACCACACATTGCCTTTTGTCCATCTTCCTCTTAGGCTTTTCTGTACTTCAAGCTTTTTGTTTTCTCCTATAAAACCAAGACTTGGTTCCTGAAGATATTAACCTAAGCAAGTGCAAACAAATTACATGTAGTATCTGCTGTATCATCTTGCCAAACTTATTGAGCATTTCCTAGTATCTACTTTTGTTTTGGTCAGAGCCCTGTTGAACTCCTGGAAGAACCTTTACAACAGGTAACTTATGGTAAGGGATCATGATTTATACTTGATATTTTTAGCCTTTTCTGGTAAAAGTGCCTAATCATTCAGTCTGCTAAGTCCATTTGGGCCATCTGCACCGTGACGTACTTATTTTGTATTCTAATCAAGGTAAAATTTAGATCAGTCAGTGATCAACTGATAGCCAAATTGGTAGCAAGTCATACAGTAAGTCAGCCCAGATTTTGAAGTAGTTCTTCATGATAGCCTCTGCAATCACTGATATTTAAGATGTAAACACTTGTAGGATCACCTCAGCACTTCATCGCATTGTGCTTCCATTCAAATAATCAGCCTTCTCCAGTGATTAACATAGCCCAGCATGAGCACTTACAAGGGAGTAGACCATGGTGATTGTGTGAAGCAGCCCCTGATGCCACGTTGTATATAACAGAATTTGTACTTTTGTGCAGGTGATGGTGTTACACAGAGGCAACAGTGGCATTTAGAAGTATGTTCCTAAATAACTGTGCATCATATGGCATTTGGCTGCCTACACCATTTCATCCACATCTCCAAAATTTATCTTCTAGCATACTAGAACACTCGTGAATTGTATTAATGACCAAAATTTAAAAGGGTCTTCCACAATAGTTCTACTTGTGGAATATAAAATACCCCAAGTAATTGCACACAGCCTTGTTTTCCTCAGTTTGCTTGAACATAATTTCCTAAGGCAAACTCATGGATAGAACTTTTTAAAGTAGCGCACATTACAGGAAAACAGCAACAAAGCACTGAATGTGGCATCCCTTCTCTCTTCACTGTTTTAGCTGGTTTATATATATCACATGTCACTGCCCAGAACTTTTGCATCCATGTAGATCTCACTGAATCAGAAATTAATATATTTCTTTGAAACCCAGAGGAAATTAATTCTTACTTCATTTTTTCAATGTCAACCCCGCCATGCATTTACTTATGAGAGGTTGTGGGCTCCCTCTGGTGGTTTTTGAAAACCAGAAAATCAGTAGAAGAAAAGCTTGTCAGTGTGCACAGACATATATAGTGTAAATCAAAAAAAGCAGTAGTGTTGTGCACAAGAAACTGTTAAATGTTTACAGAAGATTGCACACCTGATTCCTTCTCTGGCTGTCACCTGCTTTTATCTTGACATTTTACTGATTTATCTTGAGAGAGGAGAAATGCATACTGATATATCACACAGCAATGAGGAAGGTAATTCTGCTGAGATTGTTTCATTAACAGTTTCACCAGCAAAATGTGCATATGTGTGTATTAGTTCTTCACTTCCTTGTAATACTGTGCCAGATTTGAATGGACTCTGTGGCTATTTCCTTAGAAAAAGATATTACCACTTTTTTTTCTTGGTAGTTGCTGTGCAAATTAACGATAACATAAATAGAGATTAAGATTTCACTCATAAATATCATTTATACCTGGAGGCTGATGGGGACACAAAAAGGAAAATGTTTTTCAATACATTTCTCTTTCTCCCCTGGCTCAAATACACAGACAAGCCTGTTGCTGGTGAAAAGAGAACTCACATAGGAATGTTCTGCATTAATTCACGCTAATTACAAACATACAGAACATGCAAGGTGAAAATTGCTCTAATCACGTTCTGCTTCTGCGGAAGTCAGTGCTGGCCTGCGGGCGGTCTGATGCTGGCTGCAACTGCAGTTCAGGCATGCGCATGGGGCCGAAGCCCAAGCGCCACAGCCATGATGCCCTCTCAGATGCTTGTTGTGCATCTGCCACTGCTGAAGTGCATGGGCAGCCTGGTGGTGATGAGAGCCCAGAAATGTCTCTGCACAGCCCAGAGGGACAGCACCCTCACCCTTCACTATGATGAAACCCCAGGGCTTTTTTCCAGACTGATTGCATGCCAACCTGGGGAGGAAAACAGGGAACTAACTTATATCTGCAGAAGTCCAGAGTTATCGTGGTTAAACTTCCTATAGACCTTATTACCTTTTAAGGCAGAAAAGCTGTTTCCATTATATTTGATATATGCAAAAATTGTTGGGAGGGAAAGAAGGGGAGGAGACTTAGGCTTGAGAAATAATTCTACCCGTGCAGAGGTGTAGGTTTGTGTTCCAAACAGCCTTGAATCACTGTAACTTTGTGTCTAATTTTATCCTTGTGTTCCATTTGATTAAAATTCAGGAAACATCACTTGCATTAAAATAACATTACTTCCACCTTTTTTATTTTGTTTGTATTAAAAAGATATTATTGGATAATTTGGCCACTAGCCATAGGAAATTGACATTTAATTTGATATTACAGTCAAATTTGGAGGCAGGAGGAGGCTCCACATCAGGCTATGTCACATAATAAAAGATGAACAAAATCTTAGCCACTTGACAAAAATGGTGGTACTCCCATTTTGTTCCATGGAACAAGGATTTTAACCTTAATAACTAAACTAGAAGTCTTGTTGTTCAACTCTGTGTGTGCAGTTACATTTCTAAAATCTGTGAGTAGTTTCCATCAGGTGACCCAGTGCTTCCTGGGGTAAGTATGCAAGTGTTATAGGCTGCAATTGGGAAATGTGCCTTTTTATTTTAACCATAACTTTTACTCCAGCTAAGGAATTTGTTCAATAATGCAAGTCTCTATCCCAAGTGCCAGCAAAGGGCTCAGTCCTGGAAGGTGCTGAACATTCTGGCTGCCATCCATCAAGGCACGTGGGTATGTCCTTAATCTTCAACACAGGTCTAATCCCCAAGACTCCACTGAATAGAAGCTTAAAGCACTCAGTACCCTGCAGATGGGACTGCCAACCCTCTTCTTCATTGGTCTTCTGCAGGGCTTCCATGGTTTTGTTATAGTAATATGGTAAGAATTAAGCCAATGGCATTTAAGGCATTGTTTTAAAAATATTGCACAAAGATAATACATACTGTATTGTACAGTAGATCAGCTTTCAAACCAGGAAAATGAAGTTTTCTGCAAGCTTTGGCTCCTTTGTTTTTTCGTACAATAGGGAACACTCTTATAGCATCCTACGTGGTTTTGATTATAGTGTTTGTGATTCTTTAAATATTTATTCTTCAGCAGTTAAGAAACTTGGTGAAGGGGAACTTTATAAACATTTATCATGGATCAAGTGTTCACGTGGAAAGGAAATGAGGCTTTCTCTTCCTATAGGGAAGCAGTACCTTTTCATAAAAGCTGTGGCCTCAGTTCAGAGCATCTTGGACAATGACTGAGCCTTACAAGTTCTGTAAAAGCTGTTCAGAGTTCTCTAAATAGGCAAATGCTGCCCTGAATTGACGCCTATTCCATGTAGCTGCCCATGGATCACTCCAGCAATATTAGATGTGCCGTTCAGAGTTCACAGCATGCAGTTTGCCAGAAGACAGATGAGGAATCTCTCCCTTTACCATCTGAAGGGTTTGTTTGCTTTGGAGTGATTGGCAGTGGTGTCATGTGAAATACCACCAGGCAAATTCCATTTGATTAAATAATTATCACATATGACCAAAAAATGTACCATGATGTGTGAAAACAAATTAACCCTCTCCCCCTCGCCTCTCTCCCCCTCCCGCCCAGCTCTCCCACTTCCTTCCTTGCTATGTTAATTACTCTTTCACAGGCAAGTGGCACAACTCTTGACTTTAAGCTAGAGAGGTTCCAGGGTAGGTAAGGTACTTGGAACTTCAAATATTCTGCACTGATTAAATTTTTTACAAAGCTCATCTAAAATAGCATCCCCTAGAAGAGCTGAAAAGTGCATCCTTATCAGCAGGCGCGTTTTGGGTCCCAGCTCGTTTTTGGTGCATTCAGTTCTGCAGAAGTTTTCCTATGGGAGAGGCTGGGACTGCAATGAGATTGCTTCTGCCTCGTAATGCAGATAACGAGGGGCTCTTTGTGTGGCCCAGCTTTTCCAGGCTCTACCTGGGCAGAATTCCCAGTGATGAGGGTCTCCTGTGACACTGCAGTGCCACCCACAGCTGGCCAGCACTCAGCCACTTGGGCAGAGGGAAAAAGGCAGTGGCTGACAGAGAGAGGTTGGCTGAATGTTTTATCTAGATGGGGCTTTCTCTCCCATTCAGTTCCTTCCTTTTTTCATTTTGTTCTTCATGTTTTGGGCACTTGCTTTCAGGATTAAGGTCTGGTGCAGCTCCTTCTGCTGTCAACAGGAACCCTTCTTCTGACTTGCAGAAAGGGATGCGTTGTCCAGTTTCATGCTTTTAGCTTTTCAGTTTCCAAAGTGCTTTGTCCAACCTTTGTTTGACTCAGTCATGGGTTATATTCAAAATACCTCTTTGGCTGAGAAGGTTGCTCTAAAATAAATAAATAAATAAATAGTCTCATTCCCCAATTCCGTGCAGGTCTGTTTGATTGGGCAATATTTCTGGATTCAGGGCAAATCAGCTCTGAAAGTGGCCTAACTCCACCCTGGTCAGTATCTCTTGATGGCATCACTCCAGACTGGCCTGACCTGTTGAAACATAATGATTCTCATACCAGCTTCCCAAACTTGTGAGGCTGTTGCTATTTCAGGTGGCTTAAAAATATGTGCACAGTTTGTACTTTGAATGTTTAATAAGCTTAAAACATAAAATATATAATGCAGCTTGAACTTTCTAGTGTTATTTCATCACCAAAAAAGCAAAGTCTCGAGGCTCCGCAATTGCCTTTGTCAGAATGTAAATTCCACTGTGTAATACCCAGGCTGTATGTTTCAGGAAATCAGTATTAACCTATTAGCATGCCGTTTTCCTTGGAGAGGAGCCATCTTCACACTGAGCCTGTATTCCTGCCTCAAACCTTCCTGTCACTGTTCCGTATCCACGACCCAGCCTAAGGCTGCCTTTGACAGTTCCCGAGCCATTTCCTGCACACTGCACTAGCACTAATTGAAAATTTGGGTGGCCTTGCTTATTTATTTTCATGGAATGTAGTGGGTTATATTTTCATGGCACTTTCTCAGCAGTGCAACGTTTCAATTTCAAAACCACTGCAATATGAAGAGAAGTACCCCCCGAAATTAAAAAAAAATAACGATAAAAACCAGCATACCTTTGATTAATTTTTACAGTAGTTCTTTTGTAAAAATATATAATGGAAAAAAGAATTCGGTGTTGCTTTTGTCCCTCAAGATCAGAGGCAAGAGTAGCAACTTAAATACATGTACAAGACGATCACACGCAGACAGAATGAGGCATGAAAGTTTAAACGCGCAGATGCCATGGAAATGAAAAGATAATATAACATGTATTCTTTGCAAGTCTGGCGGAGTTCAATCGCTACACAATGCATGTGGAGGGAGGAGAGAAGAAGCCCCCCTGCCCTCTCCAGGCAAATTCCAGCTCGGCCGGCATGTAGGGTTGGCCCTGGCGCTATGCTGTGCCTCCCTGCACTGCTGCAGGAATGTAATCCCACAGCAGCCAGGGTCACTGCATCATCCCTACCTTTGTGCTCGAAGGTGCACGTGCTTGCCTATGTGTGCCTGCCTTAGATTTTAAGATTGTTCAAATATTTTTCCCCAGCCCCTCCCCAGAATTACAGACTCCGTTTCAGACCTCTAGTTGCTTAATTATTTTGCGTTATTGCATTTTTTGTTCAAAAAATCAAGGTTAGTGCAAGAAGGTCAACATTAAGAAATCGTATCCTGCTTGGTTTTTGTTTTGTTTTTCTCCTCAGTACACTAACTGGAACTATTGAAATTTTGGGGAATCATGCTTTCATACCTGGAACGCAGGCATAAAGAAATCTGTAATGAGAAATTTGCCATTAGGATGCTGATTTGCAACTCAGAATTTATTCAGAGGAAGAATGAATTGAAGATGGACTCTGTTCTTACCTACAGGCACATGCCTTAAAGGTTACCAAACTATTTGAACTTGTAGATATTTCAGAATGGAGACAAAACTGGAGTCGAAAATAATTTTTTAAAAGGAAATGTCTGTTCCTATTTCTGCATAACCAGGATGCTACTTTGGGTTTTCATCTACAGCTGAAATTTGGAGACTTTTTAGTCAAGCACCAAACATTTTCTTGTAAATTAGTAAAACACCAAAATAAGCAGGGTGTTGTTTTCTTGTTGTTTTTAAATAGAGAAAGCCTGAAACCAAAAAGTCATCCCTATTATTCTCCCATTTCCACTTCATTCTTTAGAAATTCTAGATCTCCCCGCTGGGGAAGTTCTGACCTGGAGTGGACCTCTCCAGCCTGTTGCAGTGCTATTTCCAAACTTCCTCCCTGTCCATTTCCCAGAGAAAAAAAAAAAAAAGTTGATTTTGGTAGTTTAAAAACTGCCCCCAAGCTAGTGGTAGAGGAGCAATGTATCTGAGTCTATTTTGTGTGTGCCCTGTCACAATTCATGGTGACTTCTGTTTCAGCTGGATGTTACAAAAGGGATTAAACGAACCTTTGTATTTACAGCTGGTTAATTTTGCCTTGTGGGTGGGTGTGAGCAGCAATCAAAAGTAGGGTTTAAATGGAAGATGGATGCTCCCCCCAAGCCCCAACTCTCCTCACTGAGCGTTTCTGTGCCTCGACAAGGACGCAGCCGCCCCATCGCTTTGGCGTTGGCACCACGGAGGCACTTCACAGGAAGGCAGGGCACATACAGCAGGCACAATGGGCACTTTTAAAAGTTGGTCTGCTGCCCACAGAGAAAAATTATGTTGCATAATCTCCAGAGCATCACATGCTTTAGGAGATCTTTTGCTTGTTCCTTTACTGTTGGTGAAGGCAGCACCGGGGTTGTTGGGGCTTAGTGGTTATGCACTGGAGGAGAGAGCAGGCGTTTTAGCTGCAAGATGAATCTCTTACAGTCCTCAACAGTAACTAGCTGCTGGCTATCACATTCACAAATGATCATTGTTTTCATATTTTTTCTCCAAATACCCCTTTTCAGGAAATACTGGGATTTATGGGAGATTGTGACTGATGTTGTTTTAATTACAGCTGATAGCTTTGGGAAATTAATGGAAATGTTTCTAGCCAGTTTTCACATGCCATCTTTTTTTTTTTCTTTCTTCTTTTTTCTGTTGCTAAAAACTGCTTAAAAAAAAATAAAAAATAAAAATAAAAACAAAACACTTGTGAATTTGTCCAATATTGCTGCTTGCTGATAACTGAATTATGAATTATGACACGTTTCCGATGGGGGCAAATGCAAAGATATCAATGTAAAAGGCTGGGCAGCAAATAGCAAGACGGACTCGGCGTATCTTGATAAAAGTATCGCTACAATTAATGTTTTCACAGAGGCTGCAAGGCACCTTTTGAACTTGTCTAAGAGCATCCAGCCTGTGTAAAGAAGGACTTGACTGTAGCACCACGAATAGCATCATTTCTGGTAGGTACTTATTTCACCACTTCTTCAAGGCTTCCAGTGAAGGACGTTCAGTCCATTTCCCTAATAACCTGTCCCAGTATTTCATTGTTTCTACTGTTGCAGTTCTTCCTAATGCCTGACCTGAATGTTCTTTGCTATAGTGTCCTGCTTATTGTCCCATCCCTCACAGATACGGAAAATTGGCTCTTAACCACTGCAGTGGGACTTTATCAGGCCATCAGAAGCATGTGAATAGTGCACAAAAGTCAGATTTGGATGTGCAAAACACAATATAATATTCAGTAGGAACAGGACAGAATATTTTTTATAACTGCATTCAGATATTGGCCAAAATATATGTTTTGAAATGTGTGTTTCTTGGTAGGTTATGAAAGGCTGATAGGCACCTGGCCCTTTGGAAAAAACAGCCTTGAAATCTGTGAGATGCTCGAGTAGCTTCTCCACTATGACTAGTCCCGCTGCTACAGCAGGGCAAGTCATGCAAGTAACGTGAGTCAGGGTCTTAACAGTGGGCAAAACGGGGGTTAAATAAGGCTCAGTCCAACCGCTCACTGAAGTGCATGCTTAGTTTAAGTATTTGAGTTTAGTTCTTTGGGTAAAGTGAATAATAGACCTCAACGTGTTTTAAAGTTAATGGGAATGCATAAGTGCTTTCTTGGATCACAGCCAGAGTACTCAGCACATTGCAGGGCTAAATACAGATTTAACAGTCTAAAGTTAGGCCCCTGTGTTTTTAAATGCTAACCAGCGTTCTTCTCAAAATTTTCTGTGGAAATTGCTGTAGATCTGAAGTCACGGCCAAACACCTCTCTCATGTAAACACGCTTCTCCTGATAGTCTTCTGAGTCTAAGAATAAGTGACAATAAGAAACACCGAAGACTGGAACTGTAAATCATTAAAGTTAAATACTGTCAGCTATCTGGGTTTCAGATCAAACTGTCTGATCTGCTACCTTTGATTGTGCATTTATGGTATGGATCAAAATCTACATTTTAATATTAATTGCTTGTCTGATATGTTAAAACATTTTTATCTCTAAAAGAAAATCCATAATTATACCTAATTAATGTAAAATGCAACCTCCTGTTAGTGGCATACAATTGTGATATTAATCTGAACGTAATTATCAAAAGAGTTAATTTTTGAAAGAACAATTCTCCTTGGCCCAGATTGCATTCTGTAGCTAACCACTTTGTCATTCTTCTCCCCTTTTCCCCAGCCCTATTCTATTTTTTTTGCCCTCCCTTTTTCACCACAGGACAATGACAGGTCAGGAAGAAGAAGACAATGAGCTGGAGGAATAAGAGAGAAGAATAAGAGAGAAGAGACAGCGAAACTTAGGAAGAAAAAAGATACAGCCAAGAAAGGTTTTAGAAATAAATGAAATGTTTATTTATGTCACTAAACACATACCAAAAAAAAAAAAAAAAGGCAATCATATCATTTCCTTTAAAAATAAATAGGTGTTTGTGATACACCTATTGTGTAATCAGCCTTTGCTTATTTACTATTATGTATCAGTTGTCAAATAACAGGAACAAAACGGAACTGGCCCCAAAATGCTCACAAAATATATCCATGTGCTTGCAAGACATTGCACATGCTCATGAAATTACAAAATGATAGGCACATTGGCGAGCAATCGGTAGTAGTGGCAAAACCCTATCCGACCTTGGGCTGCTTGTCACATCTTCTCTCCACTGATAATTGCCACCAGAGCCTTGGACTGGAGCAAGTACAGGAAGCAAGTATTTCCCACTGGATTTAATCAAAATGAGCTTGGTTACTAAAGAAGAGGTCTCTGCTATGCTCTCTGGCTTTCACTAGGGCACACCAGGAGGTGCTGACTGCTACCAAAGCAGAGGTATGCTTGCCAGCTGTGGAGGAGAGCTGGGGTGGGTGGGCAGCAGGACATGAGAGCTGATTTCTGCCCTCACTCGACACAATCTCGGAAGTCAGAGAAAAATATCTAAGGAACGGCTTTTCCCTGCTTGTTCCCAGAAGCCAGGAAATGACAGCAGTTGTGCCACAGTTTGCTCTTGTGGAAAAGTGGGATGGAATCTTGGAATTTCTCCTGGACTTCCAGTGAAAGAAAATGCAAATTGGTCTTTGAATTATCTTTTTTCTTTTCCTTTTCCTTTTTTTTTTTTTTTTTTTTTGATCTATCATTTAAAAATACATACAGAAGATAAAGGTTGGTCCCAAGAAATATTAAAACTGATGCAACTTAGTTGTGACACCCTTGACAGAACTGTAGTATACAGCATTCAGTATTTTTAGCTGCACAAAGTAGATTAATAATTTGTTTCACTGGTGCTGTTTAGAGAAACAATGCCTCTGGGTCAGTAGTGCACAGATTCCTTGGATAAGTCTTTAAAGGGAAGAATTAGGGTGGTGTTAGCCAAGAAAGTAAACCAGTGACAGAATTCTGTGTACTGTTGGAAATCGTTGAAAGTGCAAAAGACTATATTTTTTGTTTGATGTGGAAAAACTGACTGTACGTGTTCTGGAAGAAAACTCAAAATATTGTGTGCATTAATTTATATGTTGTTTCTCTTGAAGCATACCAGAAATCATCTGGGGGCAAACACTGATCAGTCTGTTGTTTCTTTCTCTCTTGCCTTTCAGCAAAGATGAATATATTTCACATCATAGTGAGGGTTTCTGGCTGAAACTCCTAGATAATGGTCAAAAGGCTGCAAAGGTCAAAGAATAACTTATTTCTGTACCTATTTATCA
Organism: Heteronetta atricapilla; assembly: GCA_011075105.1. Classification (NCBI taxonomy): domain Eukaryota; kingdom Metazoa; phylum Chordata; class Aves; order Anseriformes; family Anatidae; genus Heteronetta; species Heteronetta atricapilla. Next base: position 80,842,390 of record CM021732.1, read on the forward strand.
AAATGAAATATATATATATATATAAATGGAAGTGTAAGATTTAGGTAGATCACTTCCTGGATGTTGATTTCATAACATATATCCAGGTGATTTTCAGTTTAGGAGGAAGCAGAAAGCAGCTGGTCTTGGGTGCATAACACAACACAGGAAATCTGCTTGGACTTTGAAATATATGCATGAATTTGTCATAAAATCTGTGAGGGCTATTAGAAGACAACAGCTGCAGGAATCTTTCATTGTTGGATCAAGAAAATAACGGGAAGTAGAAGCAATGAGGTGAATAAAGCTTGTGCAAGGATTATAGATTTGTTAGAGCAGACAGGGAAAAGTTGGGCTTGATGCTGGTTCAGATCTCTGATCTATGGCTCAGAAGGCACCTCTCACAGGCATGGACATAGCCCTCTTGATTTCAGTCAGGCTTAAAGTTAATTACACATAGAAAAAAAGGGAGTTGGTGAGTTTATAGGCCAGGTAGCTTTAGCTTGTGGAAATGATCAAGCAAACCACCTGTAAGCATTAGAAGAAAATAAGATGGGTTAAAAACTAACATGGATTTGTCAAGAACAAATCCTGTTAAACCAACCTGATTTTGTTTTGCAGTAAGGTAATAGGTGTTATACAAAGGATAGAAGTAGTGAAACTTTATGTATCTTCATTTTAGAAAAAAAAAAAAAAAAAATTGGCAACATTCCTCAAGAATAAGCAAAGACAATATGGTCCAGATTGAAAATCCCATGAGGTTTGAGGAATGGCTGGGGAAGCGTTAGCTAAATGGCCTAATATCAAAATGGAAGGATGTATTGGAAGAGGTTCCTCAAGGGTCTGTCCTGAATCTGATATTAATTATCACTGCTTGTTAACTATCTGAAGAATGGAATATAGACTAAGCTTGTTATATTTGGGGAGAGCAGGAAGAAGAGAGCAGCTAAAAGTATGTTAGAGAACAGAATTAGAATGCAGAGTGATTTTGACAAACCAGAGAATTTTTAAAAGAAAAACACAAAAGATAGTATTCAATAGGTGCAAGTGTATTAGACGTGGAATCATCAGTTCCCCGGATACAGGAAGGGGAAAAGTAAACAGCATTACAGTTGCATAGAAAAAAATGTTGAGTGAATCACAGGCTAAACACGAGTCAACATTGTTACGCTGTTGTAAAAAGGCAAATGCCATATGAGGGTGTAGGAACGGGAAGATAGTTTGCAAAATCGCCGAAGCAGTCATCTTGTTCCGCTAAGCCACAGTGTGACATCGTACTTTCAGAATGACATTGAGTGACTGGAGAAATGTGCAGCAGAGATCAGGCTTGATTACCAGACCTGAAAGCACAGAACACCAGGATGCTAACATGGCTGCTTTGTTTAATGAATAAAAGAACATAATGGGGACAGAGCCTTAAAATTTGCAAAAGGCTGTTAAAGGGAGGGAGCAAACAATCACTTCTCTGGACCCAGTAAAGACAGATCTTTCACAAACAGACTGAAATTTCAGCAGGGAATACTCCGAGTACACATTTAGGACAAACGCCTTTAATGATAAGGGTATTAAAACACTGGGAAATATTGCCTGAGGAGATGGTAAAAGCACCATGCTGGGAAGTCTTTAAGAACAAGATTGAAAAAGTGGTTATGTTATAGCAGAGGAATAGCTGATCCTGTCTTGGGGCACGGAAAGGGACTAGAAAGGTGATTCTTAAAGTCATTTTCAGCCTTGTGCTTCTTAGCTTTTTTCTCTTCTTTAGATTTCCCTGGTTATAATATTCACCTCACAATCTCAAACAGAAATAGGGAGAGGCCTAATTTTGATGTCCATGTGTCAAAAAAGAAGGGCAATAGCTGTAAGCTTGAAAGGATTCAGAAAGGAGAACAATCCTGGAAAGGCGATTATACAGTGCAGAATCAAAGTTTTATCCAAGAGCAGGTGAAGGAGTAAACCTGTATTTTATAAATATCTTCAAAAGGAAGATACTTCTGTTAACAAGAAGCAGGCCTGCAATGGACAGATGCTGCAGCTAGACAGATTTACCTTTTCAAATAAAATTTGTATTTCTATCAGTTATTTTTCACACGTTAGGGTAGCATGGTACATGTTAGCATAACTGCTGAGAAATCTTCAGAAGTGCAGTGATGCATTCACAATTTCTCCAACTTTCTAAAATAAAAAGAAAATGTCTTTCTAAGAAGCAACTTCACAAAGAGCTTGATGTGGGAATGGCTGGAGGAAATTCTACAGCTTTCAATATTCAGGTTAGACAAGATGATCATAATAATCTCTCTTGGCTTTCATATCTGTTTACCCAACTTTGTGGAGAGATGTAATGTTTACAGATCACTGTCAAATCTGCATAAATGGATTAGAAAAAGGCATGAATGAGCAATTACTTTTGTGACCTCTGTGAGGTATAATACTTACTATTTACCAGGTCATTATATTACAACTTGTCATTTCTTTCCTCAGTTTTAACAGCGTAGATTAATCTCTTTAATGGCATCTGGAGTTCCATGGAGTAATATATTTATATTAGCAGCATTATGTATGACAGCAAATATATACTATATACTACGGTATATACATACTATAAGCTACATATATGGTTATATATATGCCAGCACTAGTTTTCCTCCTTTTGTTCTAAAGGGATGTGTGGGGCAGTGTTTTTTTTCTCCAGTGGGTCAAATCTGTAGTCAGTCACTGTCAGCTTTGTTCTGGAGTCACTGAAGGGGTAGGTGATGGTTACCACATGGTCACTGCACATCAGCTGGGAAAACCACCCACAACAGATTCAGCAAAGTGCTGCACACAGGAAGCCCTTCACTGACAATATTATCCAGGGCTCCTGCAGATCACAAGGATCCTGGGTGCCACTCTTGGCAGCGGCAGGATTTGTGTTCGCGGATGCCTGTGGATGAACCCACATACGCCATCCCTCAGGCTTCTGCTGTCACAGAGTTTAGTCTGGTTGTGCTGTTCTGACAGGTTCCCTAGGACCAAGATCAGCACAAAAACACTGCCAAGCAGATGGTTTAAAACCCCAGATGGGGAGTCTAGGTGATATTTCCAAAGGTACAAAGGTCTTGCAGCCTTTTCTTATGTCAGTTGACATAGGGGTGTTGTCTCTTCTGAAATTCAGACTCTCTCTTGCTATTGCTTCACCTTTTTACAGTATTTATATTTACAACAGAGGAGAAGATGCAGTCAACTCCACAACAAAACTTCAACCCGACTCTGAAGTTTGTCATTTAACTAAATCTAAATTCAGGGTTGTTTATTACAAAATATTCCAGAAAGACATCTCCCTTTACGCACCTCTTAAAGTCAATGGGCTTTTTAGGCAGAGGAACCCGCTCTCAGAGAGCATCTGGCAGGGCTGCACCCAGGTATGTGGAGTGCTGGGTGGGGTCTTCAGTATCAACCAAACTGTTCAAAGTAGTGGTTTTATTTGGCACATCTGATGACAGCCTTTTAATGAGAAAATGCAAACAAGCTGTCATGAAGGAAAAAACATCACCTTGAAATGGGTGGCAGAGGTTTATACTTTTTTTTTTTTTTTTTTAATGTGATGCCAACATTGCTTTTTGTGGAGGATAGACAAGCAAGCTCTCTTTCTGCATTGGGTATTAGCAGAAAACCACTCAGTCACCAGCAACAGCTTTGGAGGTAATCAGAGAAAAGAGTGGCACCAAAGGCTCTCATTGTTCCCCAGGCAGACACTGTGTGATGATTTAAAGAAGCTAGAGAAAAGAGTCAGAAATGAGCTGTTTATTCCTGTACTGAGATATTACAATAATATATCTACTAATATAACTTGGCAGCTCTCACTTCTGGAAGAAAAAAAGTGAGGGAAATGACACTTCTTTGCCATAATGCTTTTTATGGTGCTCAAGTTCTTTGAGGTTTTATGAAAGATAATTTATTTTCCCACTAATGTCCCACTTTAGGTCTGGTTTGGCAAAACTGAGCAACTGATTCTCCCTTCTGTTTTCTCTCTCATTATTTTTCCTCTGCTTTCCATTAAGATTTCATCTGCACTTGGCTTTCGCAACCGAACTCCAAACAATCCCAGCAGAAAGGGACAAAGGACGTCTCCTGGCTCTTTCCAAATGGAAGAAGAGTCCCGGTTCAGAGGTGCCTTAGGTAGACAGATGGTTTGGTAAGATGTGTTCTGACATTTTTGTGGGGAAACCAGGACTGATTTGCATGACTGAGCTGTGGCTGCACTGCCCAGCCGCCCGCCCACCATCTCCTGCAGCAGCTGTGTCCTGTTTCTGTCCAGCCCTGCAGCGGTGCCGGAAAGCCACTGCCCAGGGGGTCGGGCTGCTGGGGAGAGAAACTTCCCCAAGAAAACGACTTTCACAGGTTTCCCCCCTCCACTTCTGAGGAAAATTTGGTCTCTTTTTTTTTTTTTTTTTTTTTTTTTTTTTCATACTGATGACCTGAAGAACCTTGCCCCACACCCCACAATGAGCCTGCTAGGCGAGAAAGTCTCATGGGGTTGTGCCACGCAGCGTTTTAGGGGCTGAGCAGCGCTAACCCTGGGCACCCTGAGCCCCAGCCCACCTGAGGGGCGGCGGGGGACAGCCCCACAGGGTCCCAGCTGCAGGTGTGTTTCATCCCACACATCTAACAGCAATTTCCAAAGGGGAGCACGTAAACAACATCGAGCCCTCTGCACTGTGGCCATGGGCTTGGCGTGTCAACACTTTGGGGGCACCACCACGGCCATCCCCTGCATTGCAGGATGCAGCCTGGGCTCCTGGCCGAAATGTAGGGGGACCGGCTGCCTGCCCCCTGCACAGGCCTTCTCCCCCTCCTTCTTGCCATCTCCGGCCAGAGGCCGCCATGTTGCAGGTGCCAGCGGCGGGTTCCTGCCCTACACACACGCACTGGGAGAAAGCACGAAGCCTTTCAGTTTTATTACTGTGTATTGATTATTGTTTGGTGTATTAACATTCATTTGTCGTTACGTTCGCATGTACTGATGCTGCTGTCACCGCTCCCAGGGAGCTCCTTTAAGGGGGCGGGCTCCCCTCGATCTCTCCGCGCTCCATCGATTCCCTCGGGCCGCGGCTGCCGCTGCCTGCGAGCGCCGGGCGCGGAGGCGCTGCTGGGAGCGGAGCTGCCCCAGGTGCCGGCTACAAAGGCGGCGGCGGCGGCGACGGTGGCCGGTGAGTGACACGGCGCGGCCTCGCGCTCCGCTCCGCGCTGCGCGGGGCCGGCTCCCGGCGGGGCAGCCCCGGCTCCTGCCCCCCGCACTCCCCCCTCCGCCATCTTAGGCCTCCCCGTCCCCGGCGGGGGCTTCGTCCCGCTGTAGGGCAGGGAGGCCCGTGGGCTGGGTCGCCGAGTGCCTTCTCCCCTTGCCTCTCCGGTACCTTAACTGGGAGCCCGGAAAGGAGCTCTTGGCCAGGGGCGTCCCAACGCGGGGCGGCCCCGTGCCAGCGGGGACCCTGCTGCCCTGCCCTGTTTTGTTGCTTTTCGAAGTAGCCTTTGTTCGAAAGTATCAATTTTTTTTTCCTCCGCTCAGCTTGCTTCCTCTTTGTTGTATTAGCAGCTTCTAGCCTTGCACTCAAAAGCGTTGAGTAGAGAACCAGTGAAGTACTAAGCCCTGTAGCTCTGGCAGAACATCAGATGAAACCTAAACTATTAGTACCCATTCTTCAACCTTAGTTTGAAATTGTCATCTCGCGTTTACTTCTCATCGTTCTTTTTCTGATCATTCTCAAAATTAAGGCGCCTTCTTTTCTCCTTTAACGATTTGTATGCGTTTCACTGCCTCAAACTTTCAAAAGCAATAAAGTTGTCAAACCAGTAAAAGAGCTTAGGACTTTTTTTCTTCCCTTCTTATTTATTTATTTATTTATTTATTCATTCTGTCACTAAACTGCGAGTGAACAAGCTTGTCACTTAAATCAGGTCTGTCACAGCTCGCGCTGACCCAGCAAGAAGCAGCAAAAGGCAGGCCCCACCGCTGCTTTCTTTCCCATGGATAGCTGAGTTTACAGTTTTTGTGATTTATGCCCACCCTCAGACAGCAGTGGTTTCACTTAGATGGGGTTTCTGGTGCCTTAAACATCATTTTAAACAGGATGCAGTGATTTTCATCATACTAGTGTGATTTATCTCCATGAAAATACCTTCCATTTACATCTTAGTGGTGAGGCTTTTTTCCATGTGGAAAGCCTAACAAGCCTAACTTTTCATAGTATGTGTCAGAGGTGAAACTATTTAATTATTTAACCTTTTAAAAGCATGTTACTGATCAAACTTTTTTTTTTTTTTGTTAATACAAAGTTTTCTGGTGTTTTCATGGCCTTGGTTCAACAAACTACAGGGTTTTTTTAGGCTCAATAATTCTTTTAATGCTGCATTTGCTTTATCAGAAATTAGTGCTGAATAACAGTCTTAAGTTAGTGAACATTTTTAGAACTCAGCGGAAGTCCCTTCAGCTGTAGGCATGAACTTCAGGGGAAAAAAAAAACCACTCAAATTCTTTTTTAATAAAAATATTCAATACCTTGCCTTTTAAGCAGTGGGTGGTGTTTTATGGAGAAGATGTTTTATCTTTAGTAAAAAAGGTAATCCTCACCGAGTACTTTTTGGATTGTGCAGTATTTGAATATTACTGTGTTGAGTTGCAGGTTTTCCTGTGAATACAAGCAGCATTTTTTCTGCTAGCTATTGGGAGCATTAGAGGCAAAAACAGGTAATAAAGATGTTAAAATACATAATTTGCCAGTAGTTTTCCCAGGGTCCTGTTACAAAGGAACTGTATCCACTGATACTGTCAGTTCATTTTTACACTGCTCCTCACAGTGGAGCCGCACTAAAGAGAAATAAGCGGGGCGACTAGAAAAGCTGAGGCTGCTGACCTCTGTTAGCGATGAACGCTGGAGATAAGTTACATTAGACCGTACTTAATCAATTTCTGTCAATATACTGATATGCTGTAAATCTAGTAGGTCTCGAGCACTACTTGAAAGTAACCATCAGCTGTGAGTTACTTTAATTCTGCTCTTCTGGGCATTTCTACTTCATCCCGGAATCCACCTGAGGGAGGGGGGGAAGCAGGGTAGGGAATGATGATACCTCGATATCATCTGGTCACAGAAGGCTGAAAGTAAAAGGTGTTTTTGAAAGCGTGGGTTCTGGCAGCTACTGAAAGAAGGCATGATATAAAACACAGTTCAGTACTCCAGGAGGCCTCTGAAGCACGGAGGGGCTCTACCTGTGCGTATTCTGAATAGCTGTGCGTTGCTTTAATTATGCAAACAAGGGCAAACATTTTCAACAAAAGAAATCAATAGTACTTCAGTTCAAATTGAAGGACATGAAAACAGTGCTCCCAAGACTGTACGTGTTATGGTGAATTTAGCCTCTGTGGGAGCTTTTCAGTATGAGTGGGATCTGCTGCTGCACTTAGAAGTAGGCTGAAGGTTTGAAATCTGAAAATAGCTAAATGGATATCTTTTAGCAGAAGTCGGACGCTGGTGCTTCAGCTTAACCTTTTGTCTTAGACCACCTACTCTCTGTAAATTTGTATTACGCAGAATTGTCTTTCATATTACTTTTCCCAAGGGAGGGAAACAGTGCTTGGTAACGGGGAAATTTTGTTTGTAAAGGTGCTTGTAGGATGAGGGGTGATTAGGTGGGGCAGTCACCTCAGACGGGTGTTTCATCTTTTGCACAGAGCACAAACATTAAAGTCTACGTTTACAACTTGCATAGGATCACTTTAGACGTAAAGCTGGTAAAGGAATATTTTGCACCTTAACCTGAAAATTATTTTTAAGTGACAGAATTCTGGTCCGTATTTCATTTCAAAAGCTGTTGGACTGATGCTTATCCTCCCAGTGTCACAAGTTGGGAGGGTGGGGGAAGAACCTGATTTTTGTGATCTTCTGAAAAAAAACAAACCCGAGGCAGTTTTCCCAAAAAACGAGTAGTGAGATAAGTGCCTGAAAATGAGGATTAATTGTGTGATTGGAATGTTGTGTTTCTTGATTAGGGAAAGGTAAGCTAAGTATTCAATATTTTAAACAAAACTAAATCAAATGCATCCTCTCCCCTCATGTTCTGTGTATATGAAGATACTCTTTTTATGTTATTTCAGAAGCATTTAGTGCTTTTTCTTCAAAAGGAAATTGATGTGTAGCCTTTTTTTTGACAGCAGACGGTATGTTCAGTATTTTCAGTAGCAAATACTCTGATTGCATTCAGTGGTGGGTGTGAAAGCCTGTGTTTCCTTTCTATATTTATTTGCTTTATTTTTAAGGAAAACAATTTGGAGACACCAGGCCCTTCAAGGTCTCTTTTTCCCTTGACCATAAGGCAACAACAGACTGCTAAATTTTCAGTCGATTTTTCAAAGGCAGACCTTCGGCTATATTGCGCAGAAGCCAGTGGAAACTCTGTCCACATAAAAGTGCCTGTGGATTAGATGACAATATAAATCAGTGATTTTTAGGTTACGTTCTGTATTTTGTCTTTTACTTTGTGAGTATGCCAAAGGTACTCTGTATTCGGGAGTTCCCATAAGGCATCCAAAAGTCTTTAGGAGTTGGAGAGGTAGGATTATGCTGAGCAAAAGTGCCTTTTAAATGCCAACTTTTTTTTATTGGAGTCAAACCGAATTTTTAAGCTAATCCTAAAATCTCTCAATTAAAAAGGAGATGACTTTAAATTTAGTGTTTTCGAATTCTGAGAGCACTGTGGCACTTTGAACGTCACCGTGTTTTTGATGTGTATACGTTGCTTCTTTCTGGGAAACTGAACATTACTATTTTGGCAGAGAGTTAAGGGGTTACATCGAAGATGATGTGCTTTTCTCCTGTTTCCTTTTCATCAGCATGGAAGGCAGCAGAGCTCCTGTTTCCCACAAAATAACTTCTCTGCTCCGAAAGCATTCTAGTGCCATACAGGAGATGAGGTTTTAGGTGGAGGAGTGGAAATAGAGACTGAGAGTATGTGAGGCAGAGGCAGGCTAAAATATGTCAGAAAAATACCCGTGCACGCAGGCTTTCAGACAGGTACATGTGTTCGACCATGTGAATAGAGAAAGATGCTGTACCGCAGATGGCTTGAGTACTTCCCCGAGCAGGGACAGAATGGGATGTTTGGGAGACAACGTGAAAAATACGGGAACCTCAGGAACAGAAGCGCACGTCTCATCATCTTGCAAATATTTTTTGAAGCAAAATAAACTGCCCCAAAAAAGTCGCACGGCAAACGTCAAATTTACTGTAGCAGTCCTAACTACAAGAGCACAAGCTGAATCTTCAGTGATGTGAACTGTGTAATTACAGTGGTTATATAGTGTTTTTATAAAGAATATTGTGTATAGTTACAGGGCTTAGGAAAAATCTGCGGTGTCTTGTTTCTTTTCTCTATTAAAAAAAATAAATCCCATCCCATTGGGATTTATTTAGTTTATTTTTTTGAACTTCTGAATCTTTTTCAATGCATTTGAGTAAACATGTTTGAAAAATTGTGATGCTTGCCGTATTGATTTCTAATTTGTGACTATGAATAACATAAGATAGATGATGAAGGTATTCAGATTCTTTACCGTTCTTCTGATGACTGAAATAATGCACAGAAAATTATGAATAACTTTAGAAGCTCAGAAGAAGAGAGGGATGAATGGTTTAGCTGGAAGACAGTGAGGGGAATGATGAAGCAAACTTACTGGATTTTGCAGGCAGAAGCAGATGTAGGGAAACATGTGCTTTGAGAATTTAGAAATGAATGGGAGATTTATGGCCATCTGTGATATGGTTTTGTGTAAAGCTGAGTTGACTTTTTTCTCTATATGTGTTTATATATATATATGTTTAAGGCTTTTCTTCACAACGTTGCTAGATTATAGTGATGTGTCACATAATAAATACAGAAGCTTTTAACAAGTAGATGTCTTAAATTCTGGGGAGTTGTATTGCAATTTATAACGAAAAGAGCGGAAATTTGGGGGAGAAACATCTGTGTTCAGGCTTTCTGGAATTACATTTTCCTCTAAGCTACTGCTCTTCTCTAGCCAACTTATCGTGACCGGAAGAACAGACATTCAGAAAATTTAAATTGGTTTGACTTGAGACTTGGTAATGCATAGGTGCTGTAACTGACCGTAACAGCAAAAGCATTCATTCATTCAAGAACTGGCGTGAAACAGCATGGAAAGCTACTTAATAACTCGGAGGGATAATTTATTGTCAGTGTGAAATTATAGGACTGTAAAGCTAATTATTATTTTTCTTGAAAATGTATTTCACAAGGTGACATTCTTAGGATTTTTTTCTTAAGGTTTTCTGCAATGAAAATATCCTAATCCAAGTTAATAGGGCTAGTATTGACATTTGGATTATTGTAGTATTGACGATTTTGTTTAATAGTGGCACGTGGAGATTGTTGTCATTTAAGTAGATAGATTTTTGGGGGGAAGAGGTGAAAATGCGGCTGTGGTTCTGAGCTGTTAGAATATGTAAGTGGATTAAATTAAGTACGTGTGGTGGTGAGTTTTGTGGATTAGATACGTGCGTTTGTGGTGGCAGAGTGAAGGGAAGGGAAACATTTCCTCTTTACAGAGTAGACTGTAACTAAAATAACGTTCATATGGCTAATGCAGCTTTTTCTGTTTCAACAGGCAATATAAATGACTGATGAAATGATTTTCTGAACTAAAAGGAGAAAGGGAATCCCCTCCCCAAGCCTGCTGTTTTAGAAGCCCCTGTTCGTCGTACTATAGGTTAATCTTCTTTTAAATCTGTTTTTAGAATTCAATATTGTTCCTTCTCGGTGGTGGATCACAAGCTCAGTGTTACACGTAGGCTCATTCATTTCATTCAGGTAGTTTACGGGATAGGATCCTAATGAACAAAACTTCATTTTGCGACGTCTGTGGCAAAATTCTGCATTTTGGCATCGTAACCTCATGTGTATTGTTAGGTGTTCCTTGTGGGGAGTCCCTCCCCTCCCTGAATAAATAACCTATCACAATTCCTGAATTAAAAATACACCAATGTATAGGTGTGCTGTGTGTCGTAACTGATACGATGCTGTCATTTAATAGGTGCAGTGAAATGGATTTATGCAGGTCTCGATTTTTTTTTTTTTTTTGACACGTGATAGATAGAAGGTTAATTGATGTTAAATGGTCTTTGTTAGACCTTCATCAGCTCCTAAACCAGTACAGGAGGAGTGCAAATCATTACTACAAAAGGCCAAGACCAGTGTGTTTTCTTAGTGAGGTTTATAGGTCTTTCTTTTTTTTTTTTTTTATCCCTGTCTTCTTTCCCTCCTTCCCAACCGCACAAAACATAACCAGCTGTAATGATGGGAGGGGAGAGCGAGCAGCTTTTCTAAACACACGCACACACACACAGACAGACACACTCTCTTGCACTCCTGCCCCCTCTTTTTCCTCCCCATACCTCAGCAGAGTGACAGCTTCTAGATGTTGCGTGCGAGTGAGTTCAGCTGGTGCTGTGTGGTCTGGGTGTGTGGTCTCCAGCTCAACCGAGAGGCTGCTAACAGGGTGGATGAGAGAGAGCAACACTGTTTACTTTAATTTATTTCGGATGCCGGAACTGTGCCCGGAGTTTCTCCTGAGCTTGATTCCACAGTTAGCGGTGTCAATCCCTCGCAGCTGCGGCCCGGTCTGAAATATGCGCTGAGCTCCTCCACCGAGCGCCCTCCCAGCATCTGCCGCGGGTCCAGCCTTTTAATCCCCTGGGACTCGGAGACGTTAATGGCATCGCTGAGTACTCTGATTAGTTTGCCTTCGCTGTGGCAAGATGTATAGCTCGGAAGAGGTACCTTGCTGGGTTAAGTAAAGCAGGACCTGGGGGTGAAACGTGCAGGCAGAGCCACTGTGGAAACAAAGCGATTGCGCTTAGTGCTTGGCTATCTCCAAACTAAAATCTCCAGCACGGACTTGGTGACTGACCGGAATATTCAGTAGCCCTTCTAAATAGAGAAGGGCATCATATTATGTCATTTAATACCCTAAATCTTTTCTTTCTCGTAGCTTGCCCTCTCCGTCTCAAAACACGCACATCTTCCCAAGTGGGAATTGATTTTGGCATGGAGCGCTGTCCTGTAGGTTAACATGTTTGTCAGTGTTAATATTGGCTTGAATCAACATGCCGGATGTGACAGACCAAGACAAACGAGGCTTTGTTATTTTCTGTGTGATGGTGGAGTTACCCCCCTTTTTTATGTTTGTTCATCTTTTCATTATAAGTAGCTTAGTGGTGTTTTGAAGAGTTCCCCCCCCAAATGTAAGATTTGCGAGCACTTCTTGTTTAAATTGACAAGTCTTCTTTTATTATTTAAATAAACATGCATAGATTCTTAATATCACTTGGAATTTCAGCATTGTTTAGCTTATTCACTTCCCAGTCTTTCCTGGCAGGCTTGCAGGAATGGACTTTGTGTTATTAATGCAGTGTTGAAGGCTGTGGAAATTCTAGGGCACTGAAGATCTCCAGAGGGGTTAATAAATGTCAGTTATTTTCACAGTGCTGCCTTTTGAATGCTTTTAAATCTTAGTTTATGGAGATTGTCTGTCTGAATTTATATTGTTGGGAAGATAAAGCGCAGAAAAGGTTGCGATGGTGTTTTTCATCATTTCGTAATGGTTTTGAATGCAAACATGTAGGAAACTTGTTGCTTTGTTGTCCTTCTTCGGGTCATTTGCCATATTCTTTCATTCCTGCTGTTTAGTGTGTTGTACCCGGTGGACTCTTTGCGTTTTCTAGTGAAAACAAATTACTAGATTTATTTAATAGAAGCACAAGTTCGTGTACTTCAGAGTTAAAGGGCCATCACCTAAGTTCTGGAAGCAGAGCGTTTATTGTTTGTTTAAAAACGGGTGTTTCATAAATCTGTTCATTCAGAGCGCATTTAATGCTGCGATGTTAGTGTGATAAGAGTTCCAAAACATACTGGTTTGTTTGCCTTTGTTTTTTTTTTTTTTTTTTTTTTTTTGTAAGTAAACAACAACATCTCAGTCACACTGTGATTTGAGCACGGAAGATGCTTTGGTCATTCCAGCTGTATCTGTGTCAAAACTTCTTAAAGGATATTCAGTCACCTTTATCACATATGATCGAGAACAAACAAAGATTTGGTACCTGAAGACTTTCGTTCTATGTGTATCTCATTTTAAGCTTGCGTGCAGCTTAGGCTTTCTCAGAGATGACAAATAGGCTTTTTCTTTCTTCCCTTCTTGACAACTTAGATTCCCCTTGCTAGATGACCATGGCACTTGCATTGACCTTGATGCTGTCTTCCTTCCAAAGAGTCTTTTAAGTTCAGTGTCTGTGACAAAGTACTGCTGAAGCCTTTACTTAACTGAATTTTCAGTCACGGGAACCAACTCGCTTTCTTCCTTTAGAAGTCAGAAACACCTTTTTAAAACCTCTCAACTGCTGGTTTTTTTTGTTTTTGTTTTTTATTGGTGAAATTTATAAGGTGCGTCTGGTTGTCACTCATCTTCTGAAGTTGCACGCCTTCGTTGTGTTTGTAGTTTTACTTTGCCATTTGAACATGCCGGCCAGTTTCATATCCCTAAATCCTGAGCTTTTGTCGTTCACTTATTTTGTATTTTGGTATTTCTTCCAGAGCAGTGAGCAGCACTCTACGCTATAGAACAGTTATGGTAGGCATTGGTGATTTCCCTTTTCCCTATGTGTTTTTAAAGAGGCTTTAGAGAGTGAAGATGTCCCATCATCAGCAAGCTTGCAATGTTCAGAACAGGCTGATTTTTTTTTTCCGAACCAGACCTTTGTGAGAGGACAGTTTATTTGAGCAGCTCATGTAAAGATGAAGATTATGTTTACGAAAGGCATTTTTTTAAGATGGCTTTGTAGTAGGTGGTCTTTGCAGAGGCTTTCTAACTCCTTGCACTTCATAACAAGAATTATGAGAGAATAATAGAGGGAATAATATGGGCAAGATCATGGGAGCAGTCAAACAGATGTCATCCATGTAAAAATGTTGAGGAGCTATTGTGAGGAAATGAAGTTTAAAAAGAAATAGGCACAGGGCGGGGGGGGGAGACCTCTGTAAGTGCGGTGTAAAAGAAGATTGTCCATAGCAAAAAAGGTGGTCTTGCTTACGCTTCTTCAGTAAGTCTAGCTACTCAGAAGAAATGCCTTATGTAGAAAACTGTCTTTGTGCAATCTCCCCTACTCTGTATGAGAACTAGTCTTTCAGTAGGAAGGAAGGTTGATTTTTTTTTTCTTTTTATAATTTTATATGGAATACATAAGTCTTCTTTAGGGCAATTACAGAACTGCAGTAATAGTTCTTGATTAGACTACTTAACATATGATTTCACAAAACTAAAATGCATTTTTTTTTCAGCTTTGCCTTAAAGATTTTTTCAAAAAATGAGAAGCTTGCTTTTGGGTCCTAGGAGTATGTAGTCTCTGCTTCCCAATAAGCAGTTCAGTCATTTTGACTATTGACACGTGAGTCAAAAGAAGGAAGGAAAATATTCTCAGTGATCCCAAGGATTTGTTTGACCTCTGTAGCAAGGACAGATTCCATAGTGTCCCACCATTTACTCTTTGAAAGAAATGAAACCAATTGCTATTACAAAAAAGAAATAAAATCATAGAACATCTCAGTACTGTAGTGCTTTGTAATGTGTTGAGATTTATTGTGGTCTTCTCATCCAGTGAGGTATTTTAAAACAATTCTGCAATAAGTATGGAAATAATTTAGAAGAAATATTAGACTTCAGGAGGCTCAGCATCTTTATTGCATTTATTCAGCTCATCATGAAGAGAGATATAATGCCAATTTCTGAAATCCGGAAAAATACATTGTAATATTACTTTTGCGTTTTGGTGTTGATACAAGCCAATTACCTGTATGCCTGGGTATTTTGAACAAAACAATAGCTGCAACACAAGGGAATCATGACACTAGGGGGAGGAGGGAAATCAGCCAAATAGTACCAAAATAGCTTCAATTTTACTTGTTTTCCTCAAGATTTTTCTCTCCATATGACCACCAAGTTCTGGAAGGTGGCCTTTGTTTTACATCTGTGTTACTGATTAATCTTCTGTATTTCTCATTTAAAGATATTGCTCAAAAGTAAAAGAGGTGTTTTATGTTGTGTCTCTGATTCCCAGACGCGTGCTGCTTCCTATGGAAGGTGACTAAGTGTGTATATGGGTATGTAGCCCCACTCTTTCTCTGTAGCTGTTGCGTATCTTTGACCTCTGTTCAGGGTGTGTGAAGAAAGCTGCAAAGTCTATGTAGATAAGATCATGAGGGATACGTGCGGTTTATTCTTCTTCTGGAGAAATTTATGCACCTGATTCTTTTCTAATGTCCTCCTTGCACACGACCCCAGAGGAAACCTGATATACTGGAAGGCTGGAGCTTCTGTGCCTAGGCACCTTCTAATCGTGTAGGAACAAACAAGACTTTCCCTACATTTTCACTTTCTGATTGCTCCAGGTAGGATTAGGGTTAGAAACGGGATCTGGGAAGCTTGTTTCTACTGTGCTGCCTGTTGTTTCGTTGGGTGATGCCTTGGTGATGTAGCAAAGAAAGCCTTGCATCCAGTACAGCTGGGCCAAGAGCTAGGCAAGCAGTGCAGCTCCAGGGCAAGGAGTCTCAGCAGCAGATCGCAACTGTTGTTTTCACCTCTGGCAAAAAAGTGCTTCAGCAGTAGTCCAGGTGAGCTATCTGGACAAGAAGGATGGGGGTAAGGAGAAGGAGGCGAGGAAGGGGAGTTATCAAGGTGTCAGGATTTGAACAGGACATTGGGGTATTGGCCTTGTGGGCATAGGGGAGCAGGAGAGAAGGGCTCTGCCTGATGGAACACAGCCTTCTCTTTCGTATCTGGAGATTACTGTCAGCAGACTTCTTTGTAGTCTGCTGAGACTGTCCTCCTGTCCTTCAGTGACATTCCAGCCACCAGGTTATAGCCCACATTCTTTGATGACTTCCATAAGTAGCTCCATATTGGATATGAAAGGTTCCAGCATTTTACATACCAACTTATAAGAGGATCCATGACACTGCATTGTTGAATTCCTTTTCCATCAGTTTGCTGCTTGCAAAAACCTGCTTGCAAAAACTTTTTATATTAAAAACATAATGTGATTTTTAGTGTTGTGAAGTCAACCACTCAGACGTTCAGAGGTTTGTTGGTTAAAACAAAACAAAACAAAACACCTCGGTTCCAGATGCAGACTTTGTGTGTTAATCCTGGATGCTCACCAGGCATCCTTCATGTACCGGGCATGGCCCTCATGCTACAATTTTCAAAGTTTTTGCTTGTTCAGCAGAAATCTCAGTCTCTTGTTAATTGCACGCTCTTCTTCAACTGTAGTCTCAAAAATTTCTCTAAAAATACTAATTTTGTGGTGTTCATAGTATCTGTGTGGTGGTAGAGATCTGAGACGATTTTTTAGGTCTCGAGTATTTTGGAGCATTGTGTAGCATTTCTTATGTTCAGTACGCGTTTCCCACCGATTTCAGGTGTGGCTGTGGGCTCTGAAGTTGAGAAACTGAGAAGAAAAAAAATATTACCGTAAAGTTTTATTATAAGTGATTTGCTGTGCATCTGCGGTATAGATAGAGACAGGATCCTGTTCCAGGGCAGTAGTACTTTACCACTGCTTTAACCGTGGGAGCTTCCTCCTGATTTCTGCCTTTCTGATTTCTGTCTTCATTTTTAGTGTACATTAACCTTCAAAAAACAAAGAAAAAGTTCTGCTAGAAGAGGCTTTTCTTCCTCATGGAAGATCTATCCAGTAACACTGGGCAAGCTTGGTGCAGTTCCGTAGAAGCATCGTACAACAAATGTAACTTGTATATGCCGAGGTGGCTGAGATCAAGATAACTGTCTTCATTCTGATACTTCTTAATTGCTTAGAAACTGCAAGTGTATTGTAGCTTATTGTTAAGGATGATTTACAGAGTTTCTGGATTTCGTGACTATTGCAATTAAAAATAGGAGATTTATTATTTTTATTTTATTTTTTTTCTTGGTCTGTTAAGGATGCTGTTGTCTCAGTAGAAGAATTCAGAAGTGATGAAATGGAATAGGTGATGCAAAGTTAACATGGAAGTCCTCAATGTTTTGCCTGTCTTAGGACTTCTGTAGGACCTGTATACCTATGGGGAGGCTAGGCGGTAGGCTTAGGTTGTAAATGTGGAGAAGTTGGGAACTAAGGTGCTTCTGGTTATACTTAGCTGCTTCTTATAATTGCAGAGCTGCACAAGGGGAAGTGGTAATAAGCCATAGGAATTCATGATCAGTCTGATAGTAAACTGAATGTAGGCTGCGTGACATGGGTGCCATACCAGTGTTTCTGATGCAATTGAATACTCTTAGGGGAATGCTTTTTTGATAATTCTGTGTGCATTTGTTTATCCGTTGGGATATTATGTGTTTTATTGATGTTATCTGCTAGTGTAGTGTCTGTAGTAATGTTTTAACTTTCTCAGATTGTCTAAATGTTGATGCTTAATACAAAATAGTGCTGGGGATTCCTCCCTGTGAGAGTGTCTGTGCAAGTCAGTCAACTTCTGATGGGCAGAAGCACTGCAGATGTGTAACCATAGTCCATTACTTAGCTTAGCAATTCTAAACTTTCAAGGGAGTGCAGTAATAGCTTTCTAATGGAAGACCAAAGAATTCTGATCTAAGTGATTTGGAGTCTATTAAGCATTTTGAGGGTTTATGATTTTTATGAATTTATTTTTCCTTTTCAATTCAGAACAAGGGCTACACCTATTACAAAAAAATCTAAGTGTAAAGTAGTTGTAGGTATTCCTTATTGTTTGATAACTATGTGGCAAAAAGGACTTTGAGACAGGTGTTTCACATGTATGTTCATATTTTTTCTCTATCATATCAGAAGAAAAACTTACAGGTTTTAAAATATTTTTTACACGATATAATAATTTTTAAAATTGTTTATTTCTGACAGATACAAGTAACTCAGTTTCCAGTAAATAAGTCGACATCATGTCTCGAGGACGGCAGCCCCCACTTGTAACTGGCATCTCTCCCAACGAGGGCATCTCGTGGACCAAAGTGACAATTCGAGGAGAAAATTTGGGAACTGGGCCTACAGATCTCATAGGTATGTTGAAAAGAAAACTTACTACTTTTGCGACTGTAGGACATCACATTTATAGAACATCACATTTAGGATATGATCAGGGATGTGCTTTCTTTCCAAATAACATGGTAAAGTCTATGTTATGAGAAATGACCTTTTTCACAACTGTGCACCTGAATCCCCAAATCCCCACCTAGCAAATCAGCATGACCATACTCTGTTAGACAGCCTGTTAACCTGACTCAGCATCCTGTGCCAAGCACTGGCTGGGAATGAGTGCCTGTGGGAGTGTATGTGAAGAGACTAGATGTAACACAACTCTCCCCTTTGCTAATTTCGCAGGCATTGAGGTTTTACAGCTTGGGGACTATTCTATCAGAAGTGTTCTCAGTGTAATGAGGAAGTTATTGAGCATTACTATTCCTTGAATTAGTGCAAAAGTCAATTAGTGCACCTGCAATAGTCTATGATAAAGTGGATTCAACAATTTGGCTACACATTGCGTGAAGAACTCTCACCTTCGTTGTTGTGATGTTAACATGTTAACTTCATTGGAAGTTACTGTCATAGTTCTTGCATCGGAAGAGGGAACAAGCAGTTTTCTTTGTGATTCTTCTGACTGTAGAAATCTTGATCACCATTGCTTTCAGTTGCTTCTTTTTTAGCCTAAGAAGTCCTAATATATTTAATTTCTCTGCCTGTACTTTTGACCCTTCTTCTGCTTCAATGTATCTTTTTCAGTTTTATTACTGATGTCTTGAGTTGGGTGAACAACATTTTGGATACATGCAGTGTTCAGGATATGAATGCACTGTGGCATAATGCTTACTCTCGTTTGTGTTTGGTGTTTCTGTCATAGGTTTCTGTTTTCCATATAACTACTGCTAAGCACCAAGCTGATTTTTTTTCATTTATTTGCCTACTGTAGTCCCTTGATTTACTGCTTGAGAGTTAGTAGTCAGTTCAGGACCTGTCATCTGTGAATTTAAGATGGATTTTGCATGTGTGCATCATCTCTTTGTTCACTGAATTTCAGCTGCTGTTTTATAGCACCACTCATTTTCATCAGGTCTGTTCTGCATTTCATTCTAGCTTTTACTGTTTTATGTTCTAAATATATTCATATAATCAGCAAACTTTGCAACCTCTTTATCTTGTCATTTACAAATACAGTGAACCATCACATGCCCTGTGGAAATTTTCCTCAGTGAAGGCACACCATTTGCTGTAGCCCTGTGTCTGTCTTTTAGCAAGCCATTTATCCATTTGAAAATCGTATCCTATGAATGCTTAATATTCTTAAGCCTTTTGAGAAGGACTTCATAAAATCTTTTTGAAATCCAAGCTAACTATAACTACTGGAATTTCTCATATTCCTTCTCTAAGTTAAGCATATGTGTACTTCAGCGTTCATGCTAGAGACAATCTGTCTAATTTGTTGTGGAATCATGACTCCTCTGAAGTCCACTGGAATTTTGTTTGGCTTTGCTAGAAGCAATACTTCACTTCATGGCTCTAAACCAAGATTCCCAAATTCCATTCTTGGCCACCACAATGAACTTTATGGCCAAGCGTAAGCTACTACAGTTTTCGCCTTCATTTCAATTTGCTGCCTCTTTTAGAGAGGAAGTAGTATTTTGCTGAGCTGCTAGACAAGGTTGCGGTACGATAAAGAATCTTTATTGAGAAATACTCAAAAACTTATAGTGTTATAGGTAAGTATATTTTTGTGTATTTGTATGGTTCATGGATCTCAATAACCTCATTAGTTCATTGGTATAATTTCTTTGTAAGTGATCAGTGCAAGGTTCTTGGAAGGAAGACATCTCCTGAACTGTCTCAGTATTACAGCTGATTGACTGCTAAGGTTTTTGGGTTTTGTTTTTCTCAGAGTAACTCTTAAAACATATAGCTGCTAATAGTCTTATGTTTTGAGGTTAAAAAAAATGGTTTGCTGTACGTTTTTTCGCCTTAGCTCATTTGATTATCAGCTTTTTCCAGTAAGTGACTAAGGCCCTGGACACGTAAAGATTTCTTTTCATGGTTAAATTAGGCATGTAAATAGTCCCTGTGACTTGAATGGAAATACTTGCAAAAGTGAGTCTTTGTAGGCATGCGATTTAAGCAAGTTTGAGTGAGGGTTTTATAAAGTTTATAATCTGCTACTTGAGATGCATTAAAGTAAAATGAAAAGCAAGAAACTATTTTTTTATATAAACGGAATATCACATAATAGGAGAATATGCCTTTTGGTTTCATTTAAAAGAGAGCCTTCTTGTAATCTATTTGTATCTTTGAAACTAAATAAACTTTTTATTTGTAACTCTATAGCTCATGGTACAAAAAGTCAAATCCAGGAGACGCACGCAACATTTATGCTCTCGAGGTTTAGTTTGTCTTCTAGGACATTTGCAGCTGTATTTTTGTAGGCATTGTAAAATTGTCGATTTATAAGCTTAGCCAAAATTGGAAAGTCTCATGAGAATTACTTGTGCCTATTTATTGAAATAGGCAGTGGACTGGACTCTCCAAAATACCATATAAAAACTAGACCCCCAGTATGACGTTCTCAAAGATCCTCGTATTGTGCAGTAGATTAAAATTAAGTTTTAATTAAGGGGAAGTTATTTAATTTTTGAAGAAAAAAAAAAAAAAAAGTTTATTCTTACTATCAGATCTCCCTGAACACGATTTTCTTTTTTTTTTTCTCTTTTTTCCCCAGAAATTGTCTTGTGCCATTAGTGTATTTAGTGAGGTATATAGAAGGTTAATCAAGACTTTTGCATTTTTAAGATACAGATAAAGGTAGTTTCCCTACATTTAAAATGTGTAGGATCGTGTGATCAAGTTCTTTTGCTAGCTTTAGGAATCTCCAATGAGTAAAAAATAATTGATACAAGGATCATCAAAATAGTTATTGAAAAATTTCTACCCTACTAAATTGCTCAGGCTCAGGTCTTGATTTTGAAGTATTAATTTAAGTCTGAATTCAGACCTTTGTTTTTGGTTTTGCCCCCTCTCCTCCTTCAGGCATTTTAAAGAAACTTATCTACTGTCATTTCTCAAATAAAATTACCTTCAGTTGTAATAGATTCAAGGCCTTTCTGGTTTTTATATTTTGGTTTTTGTTTTCAAAATAGGTTTTGGCAGGGAGTAAGGTATTTTTATGTCTGACAAAACCATGAAAACTGCCAAATTTGTCTGCTGTGTAATGTCAGAGGTTTAAATCATGAGAAAAAGTAAGTGTGAAGCTTTGGTGCTGAGCCACATACGCTGACCCTTTTCTGTCTGTATTTGTTAAATTGGTCAGAGCTTTTTAGAAATTCAAAACAAAAGACAGGCCAACAGGGGAAGAACTGCTCTGCCTGACTAACTTATATTCCAGTACAGCCAACAGAATAGTACGGTCTTTTCAGTTTGAACATAAGGTAAAGTATTTCTAATTAACTAATAGGAGGAAACTAATTTATTTAGTTAAGAGGAAACTAATGAAGTTGCTCTTACAGATGAAATATTTTAGGGACTTTCCTGTACTGATAGTGTAGAAATTAGGATCTTGCTAGGTCTTCATGACAAGAAAACTCAAAGTGGGAATATGGGAATTGTTCCAGATCTGAGAAAACAATCCATCTGTTCCAGCATCCAGAGTCCTTATCTGACCAGATTTATTGGTCAGTTGGTCAAATTAGTCTGACTGCAGGAGATATATGAAGCCCCAGGAAGCCTGACCTCATATTAAGGTGTAACTTGACTCGTAAGTGTTAAGAGATGTTCTTAAATGCTAAACACCATACTAAATGCTAACACTAAATTAAACTCTAACACTAAAGCTGAAGGAACATCTGAAAAATATATTTGTGACTCTTGCTGTAGTTGCCAACACAGGACTGGAGAAGCATCATGGGTGTGTGTGTGTAAAATATATGAAGCATCGTAAATGTATTTGCCCTAAAGAGTTTCAGAAGATAATTTTATTCATAGTAGGTTGTGCTGTTTTGTTTTGTTTTGTTTTCCCCAGGTTTAACAATATGTGGGCACAACTGTCTGCTAACTGCCGAATGGATGTCTGCCAGTAAAATTGTGTGTCGAGTCGGACAGGCTAAAAATGACAAGGGAGATATTATTGTCACTACAAAGTCTGGTGGCAAAGGAACTTCAACTGTTTCCTTCAAACTGCTGAAACCTGAAAAAATAGGTATTGTTCAAACTCACAACTATTTTATTTGCTAAATAAACGTATGACTGAGTGACTGTTTAAATAAAATGTATGTTTAAAATGGATCCACCTCAGGACCATCTTCAGTTGTCTAGAAAAAGCATACTATAAACAATAAAATGTGCAAATATATACATGTATAAATTCATGGTGATTTGTGAAATTAATCCTGCTTTCTCAATATCCTGAATAAAGGCCTCAATGACGAATAAAGTGTCCCTTTTTATTTATAAGCAGGAGCACCAACATTCTAAAATTTTCACAAAGTTCATAACATCCAGTAATTATTCATATTGCTTTGAAGCTTACTAGGTAACTTCAACATATAAACCGGTTTGTGAGCTTTACACCTAAATCCTGAGCTAACGGTTGATCTTTAAATGAAAGCTGAGTCCTCAATGCCATTTCTTATTTTAATTCAAACCATCCTGCAAGATGGAAAGTATGAAGTATTTTTGATGTGACGTTTAACCATTAAAATGACGTTGTCAAGCAGTCTAGGAACTCTGCTTTATCTGGAATCCAGTCTAAATACATCATGGATTTAAAATATTTCTTTCAAACACCTCATTGATGAAGCTGGATAGTCATCTTTTAAAACATAGGGGTTCACCCAAGAGTAACTATTTTAGGCTTCTGCTCTCTGCAGTTCACTGACAGTTAAATAAAGCCTAATTTCTTTCAGGCTGTGTGAAGATGTTACCAATAGAAAGAGGAAACATGAGCAACTGGTAATGGCAAAGCTTTTGGTGGTGGAGAGAAAAATCAGTATTCAAAAAAAAAAAAAAAGCAAAAAATACCAAAGTTTGAGGACTGGGTAAATTCTGATGTTGAGTATCTGATGGGTATGTTAAAGAAGAGGATGATGAAAAATATGCCTGGCTGGATTTTTGACCAGGGTCCAAGAACCATTATTTTTCGACCTTTTTCTGTTGTATGTGCTATAAAGCTTTGGAAACAAGGCCAGTCCTGTGTTCACTGAGATCTTAAGTCATCCATTAAGTCATCCATGTGGCCAAAGTAGACTTACTTTTTCGTTAATGAGTGGCACAGAACAGGAATCTTTCCTAAATTATGCAAATAAGAAGGCATCCAGGTTAATGCTTCTTTTGAAAGCTGTAGAGATGACAAGGCATGGACAGATAGCAAAGTACAAAAGGAATGAAAAATACTAATACACTATTACCAGGAAAATGCTCTTAATTTATTTGGACCCCTGCATACTGTAAGAGCTACTATTTAATTTCCAGTCATTAATAATTTTTCGGTAGCTATAAGAAAATAAAAGCATAATTGTATCCAGGTTCTTTTACCATGTATCTTCCAATATATTACCTAGGCATGCATTTTACATTTATCATGATTTTTCAAATTAATTCAGTATGTTAGAATTTGATAGTGCTGGACAGCCATTGTTGTTTTAAGGATATGTGCTTTGTTTTCTCTAGGTATCTTGGATCAGTCTGCTGTCTGGGTGGATGAAATGAACTATTATGACATGCGCACTGATAGGAATAAAGGGATTCCCCCCTTGTCTCTACGTCCAGCTAATCCGCTTGGTATTGAGATAGACAAGTGAGTACCAAATGCCTTTAATACACTTTTTTTTTTTTTGGCATTTTTCTCTATATATGCCTTCATAAATTCCAGAAAAGTTTTAATGGTTTATGAGACAGGGAAGGATTTTTAAAAAACATGCGTGTATTAGCTGGTGGTATATTTGGGACTGAGAAGAGTTTTTGATGAGCAACAGTGTCCCGCTTCATAATCCTTATTTTGGATCATCAATTAAAACTGTAGATAATCTAAAAGCCTGATATATTGAACTCCAGTGATGTTTAGTTACAAGGATTGGTAAATAACCTAAGGCATTGGATTTATATATTGTAGTTATGGAATACTTACTGTTGCATCTGAATTTCATGGGGCTTTTAGGGATGTTTAGATTGCTATCTGTTGCTAAAATTGCACTGTAAAATGTGATTTATTATACCACAGCAACTGGTTTATTTTATTGAAATATTAATAGTGTTTTCCAACCCACAGACTCCTTTACTTTTGTTCATAATCATGGTGAACTTTATGACTATTTTTTTCTGAAATAGAAACTTTCTAGTAAGTGATAAACAGAATCAGCAGGCTCTGAAAAAGACACTGTTAGGGCTCCAAACCTGACCAGTTCATAGTTCCTCATGTGAAGAGATTCATAGAACAGAAGGCTAGGGAAGTTGTTAAAATATTTGATCCAAAGTCTTCCCAGCCCAGTCTTTTTTAAACTTCAGTTATTTCTGCATCAATCCAATGATCTGTGATTGTTTACTGCTTTCTCAGAAGATAATCCAGTCTTGATTTGAGGGCATCACATTGAAGAAAATCCAGTGTCCATTGTTACCTTGTCCTGATGGGAAACTGTACTTTTCTCAGAATCTGTATGGGATTTGTAGTGAATCTGTCATCAGCTTCCAGACTCTGGTTATGCATTTCTTTCCTATTTAAAATACATGTTTTTCTTTTCAAAGTGCTAACTCATTTTTTTTTTCTAATAAGCTGAAGATGTTGTCTGTTGTCTTTCTCAACAGCCTCTTGGCGTAACTTCTTACAGACTCTTCTTTCATCTCCTCTTGTTTTACAGCCTTGTTAAAATGGGGACTCTAGAACTGGACAGTATTCCAGAGTCTTACGGGAAGACTTCCTGTGTCTGCCCCCACCCTCTGTCCCCTGTTTGTAAATTCAAGAAATAAAATAATCCTTTTTTTTACACAGTGCTACATGGGGAACTAGCAATGAAGTATTTGTTAGCGAATTCTCTAAAGTTGCTACTTCTGCTACTGTCATGGCCACTCACTGTCATGTGCCCATGATCTGGATTCTTTTATCTTAGCTGTATCTTTTTACATTTGACACTGTTCCGTTGGTTGCTCCTAGACAAGTTAGGCTTCTCAATCCAGATGACAGAGTCTTTCTTTATTTAACATTTTCACCAGCTATTAATAAAAAAAATGTTGGTGATAAAGTTAGCAAATGATGCAAATACAAATGAAAAAGTAGTGTGGGCTATAGTAGAACTTCACCTGCGGCTTTTCTCAGGTTTGCTTCTCCACGGGTTGATTTGCTTCCTGATCTTACTGTTTCTTTTTGTTTTGTAATTAGCTAATTCTTTAATCCATGTGATATATTCTGTTGGCATTGCCAAATACTAACGTGTCACGTCTCATATTTTTCAGTGAAGCACTTAACCTTAAAGCCTGTATGATATGTTTTCAAATATTGTATGAAACATTTGTGACTGACATTAAAACTATTTTTCTCTGCTTTAATTTTCTGTTTGTTGAATGCCCTGTAACAGCTTTTCTATTATTTTATCTGGAATTTAAGTCAAGATAACTTTAAGTTGGTTCTGTTGCATCAGTCCTCTATCTATTAGTTTCTCACAAGAATTCTCTCTGTAAATGCATTGGATATGACAAGATCTGCTTATTTTAAGAAAACTTTTATTGTAGTACTCAACTGCATAACCAAAATTAACAGTTCTTACAGTCATGACAGCGTGAATGCGATAGATTTATCACGAATTATCTCCCAGAAACCTGAAGAGAATCAGTTTAGGATTAGTTTAATTCAAAGTCTTTAGTTTGGATGTTTGTTAAACAGGAAAAGAAAAATACCATGTTTTAAAAGTTTTATCTGGAAGCATTAGGGAATAAGCATACTAATGAAACCTCAGATTTTGTGTGAAAAAGAAAAAAGAAAAGGAAGTCAGAAGTATGTAAATACAGGTAGAAAATAAGAACTCTGGAGTGGGGTTAGGGTGGAGTGGGATAAAGAAATACTTGGGGAGGCATTACATCAAGCCTAGTTCCTTGTTTATTCACCTCCAAGTTCACTGGAGGTGAAACATGAAGATTATGGCAAGCACTGCTGTTGAAAATGACCAGTTTGAAACAAACACTAGTCAATATTACGACTATTTGTGGAGAGGGAATGAGAATTAGATCATGGAGATGGGAAAGAGATGGGGAAAGACATGAAAAGCCTGGACTGCTCACGTACTGCGGGTAACAGCGCAGTGTTATTAGTTAAGACTATATATATATGGAACATGTGCGTGTAACTTTAAGTGTCTCCCCAATTTATTTTTTTTCATATTTTTTTGAAAAATTGGAGCAATACAGTGTTTACTTTCATAAAATAATCTTGAATACCATGTTGTTTAGTTAAACATGTTTGCAAGTACTTGAAGTAGAGGATGGGTGAGGAGGGAGAAATATTTTAAAAGGTAGTGAAAAAAATGCAATTATAAATCAGGGAAGTTTATAAGTAGGCTATTAGCATTAACCATTACTAGGCATGGGAATAGTTTATCACTAGGAGTGATAAAAATTGTTGGAATCTTGGGATGTTTTAAAATAAAAGCCTGATATGATAAAGAACAGTTGTGTATAAAAGGAGATTGGATTCCGTTGGCTTCTTTAAACTATTTTTTAATGTGTGCAAGTTGGGATGTACTTCCCTTTTGAAGCCAAAGTGTTTAGCATTGGGCAGACTTGATGGGGTTTCCAACCCCCTGCCTTGCAGCCTGATGGGTGATAAGAAAAGGAAAGGAGTGCCACGTATTGGTCATACAAACATGGTAAACAAAAGAAGCACTTACAGAAAGGATCAGAGAGAAAAGCAGAGTGAACAAGAGTTGTAAGAAACTGGGATAGCTGAGGAGCAGGCAGGAAGTGGGTAGCCTATACATAGAGAGAAAGAAGTCCTTCCAGAAAGTGGTTGTCAGTGATCAGCAAATGATACAGAAAAGACATCCCGGAAAGAATTAGATCACCTGTCCTGTGAGGTTTATTTTATTCTTAATATAGATTATGCTCAGTTCTAAAAGTTGCGTTTGTGGGCTTTTAAAATGTTTATGGTCCTTAGTCCAATTAAAATGCATTTAAAAATTAATCATAGTGTGTGAATTACACAGCTGAGTACTTACTTTCAAGGTGTTGCAGCTGGGACAATGAAATACTAGGAAAAAAAAAGGTTACATAACAGAAGTGCTTGAGTACAACATTTCATTAAACTGATGGGTGTTCATGGGGACAAAAACTTCCTTCTGACTCAGTAGGTGTAAGGTTGGAGTTTAATTGTGAATTACTGGAATGTAATGCATACACAGCATCATCTTTTAGCTTGTGAGCTTAATAAGTACTAAGTATTATTAATTTCTACCTGATAAGCCCTTTGTGTTTTCCAAATTCCTGTTGTTGTGCCTAAAGACCTAATTCCTGTTGTTGTGCCACAAAAATAACTTCAAAAAAAAATGAAAGGGAAGAAAAAGAATAACAGTTGCTAAATAATGAAATGGATCATATTGTAATAAAGCTAGATCTTGCTGGTTACAGATCACTATTGAAACATAATCAAGTCACAAATGTGCTAATAGAAGAGTGTTTGCGCACATTATTGTCCTGTACACTTTGTCCATGGTTGCATAATTCATAGCCTAGAACAAAGAACTGATCCAATTTGATGAGGTTTTGTT
This sequence comes from Heteronetta atricapilla, assembly GCA_011075105.1. Lineage (NCBI taxonomy): Eukaryota > Metazoa > Chordata > Aves > Anseriformes > Anatidae > Heteronetta > Heteronetta atricapilla. The sequence goes on from CM021732.1 coordinate 80,870,219, forward strand.
GCACTGCTATCAGTTAGTGCACATTGTGTGCATGCTGTGAAGTACTTCCTTCACAAAAGAAAACAGATATTTAAAATATTTAATCTTTGAGTTCTAGTTCATTAATTTTCAGGATGTAGTAAGGGCTTAGAGCCTTGGTTTTCTATCGCCATCTGGCTTTAAGTGCAAAGCAGGTCTGTGCCACCCTCCACCCCAAGGAATACTCCTGGCTGTGGCGTTAGGGAGACGTAGCCAGAAATCTTTACAGGAGACTTAAATAGCTTGCAGCAAGAAAAATTGTATACCGAGTAGTGACCTCAATCTGAGAAGTGTGGAAAGTTGGCATGAAAGCACTAACAGTAACAGCTATGTTGCAGTGCTTGGGTTGGTGTTCACAGCTTGGGATGGTTACAGGACTATGTTGGTAGGCCATGTCCTGACGAGGATTTTGAGCAGTTCAGGGAGACGATACATGAGACCCGTTTCATAAGAGCACTGGCTGAAATCAGTTGGTGGAAAATTAAGACTCTGTAAGATTTGTGAATGAACTGCTTGCTCAGATGTGTTGCATACGCTTCTACCCTCTTGCGCAACAAGTCCTTGTTTATGCGAAAGGTTCCCTGCTTCCCCTACCTACTCTGTCAGACTAAGTAACTGCAGGCAGACCTGGTGGTGGTTTGAAAAATTTTGAGTATTGTTTGTTGTTTTGCATGTAGCAGAGGTCATTATGGTGGATCCATCTCGTACATGAAAGCAAACGCTGACATGCTAAGTACATTCCACATACTTCTATATCCACCCACTCAATACAGATGCTTCCCTCTTCCCACGCCAGCTTCCAAAACAGTTCGTCTGGCAGGAGGAAGAGATGATCTTACGCTGCCACCTAACGGCAAGCATCAGCGTGCTGCCAGGAGATGGGAACAGACTGGCCGGAGGACGGGATAACGTAGCTATGTTATAAATGGAGCTTACGGAAACTCAGCAATTTCATCCTTGAATATAAGGGGCTCGTGGAAACTTTTATCATGGTGACACCAGAGGAAAAAAATGTGGGAACTCGGAGAGAGATGCAGGATATGTGTCACTGTTATGACGCTAGAAGTATAGTAACGCTTACTGCTAATAATAAGGCTGATGCATCAGTTTCAGCTACCTACTTATTAATTTCTTCGTAGATTTTTCTCATCACATTCTGCCGTTACTCAGATATGCTTGTCATTTTGTTGTCATGTTTCTGATAAACCCAGCGCTGCTAGAGAGTCATTGCCGGTGCGCATCCTCGTCTTCTTGCTGTCGGAGAGACCCTTGTTAACACCTTTTGATTCATCGTGTTTAGTCTACTCCAGTGTCCTCTATGCTGGCCTTCTCGCATGTATGATTAACGCAGCACAGCTGGTCCTTAGCCTGCTTCTCGGAGTCTGGCTGGTACCAGACAGAGGGGGAGTGCACAACAGCCCTACTTTGAGCTTGTTTATGCTGGTTGGTATTCGGAATCTGTGTTTATTTAAAGTTGCTCCTTTTGACCTATAAACTCCTGTGGAATTGAGGTTCAAGTTACCTTTCTGTGGCTGTATCCTGTTCTTGGACCTGCCTTTAATCTGTATAGGTTGCCACGCATGCTGGAAAACACACTGTGAGACCCTGGGAGCAAATAACCTTTACAGAAAACTTACAGTTTGCTAAGTTGCATCGTCAAGCTCTGTTCATTTGTATCCATTTACTCAAGAATTCTGCTGTTAAATTTTGACTGGTCGGGGCTGTGATTTATCTACTGAGATCACAGCTGATCTTAAACCGCTGGAGAATATAAACGCTCTGTACATGTACAACTTCTGTAATAAAATTTGTAAGACCTGATATATGCTGTGATCTTGAATTACCGAGTACCAGGCTAGACAGAACCTAAGTTTGGGGTCACGGAGGGGGGGACTTGTACTGCTGGGTAGGTGTGACAGAAGGGAATTGGCTGTGCTCTGTGCAGTTTGAATCCAAACTAGATGTGCGTGCCCCTTATGTGGAAGCAAGGACCGTCTTGGGGTACTGCATAACAGTATTAAGTACAGTCAAAATAAGTCTGAGGAATGCAAAACTAGACAGTGGCTTGCAACCAATTTTTTTTAAATATTACAATTATCTCATGAATATCAATAGCATGTAAAATTGTAATTTCTTTTGTATTTTAAATTGTTTCCTAATAGTTCTGATGGATAAATAAGACTATTTTAAAATGTTAGCTAGAACTTTATTACCAGATCTGGTTTTGCTTTAAGCAAAATAGTCTGCCTAGCAGAAAGTATATAAATCCAATATGTTTACCCTTGCTGAAACTCTAAAGGTAGGGAAATGCATAGAGTCCTCAAAGATGGTAAACCTACCTCTTCTTTTTCTTTCTGGGCTTATTTTCTGGTTGTAATTCCTTTTACAGTTAATGCTTTTTAATCAATGATAGAGTATTAAGAGTTGCTTCCTGAATTGACTTCTGTAGAACTAGCAAATCCACCGAAAATGATAAACAATTTCTTTGCGTGCTAGCATGAACTCAGCTTTTGCTACTAGTTCATGTTCACCCCATGATGTTGAAATGAGTAAAACAGAAATACTTTTCCAAGTCACATATGTGCTTGTTTATAAGTAAATGGTAAGCAAATTTTCATGAGAACAACTTCCAAGGACTTATTTATTTAATTTGCTAATGGAAGTTAATGAAACAAACTTGTGTGTGTATGGAGTCAGTCTCTTTTCAGATGCATCTGGCCAGACATTGTAGAAATACAGTCGCTTTCAGTTTGAACTTCTTGGTGAGCAGCTTGTTGTGAAGACAGCTGTAGCAAGTCATTTCAAGCTACCCATATCTGTTAGTGGAAAAACTACTGGTAAAATTTATGATTGAAAATAAGTGTAACACACTATGGAGTATAACGTATTGTTAACGTACCACACACATTCATGTTCATGTTTCTACTCAGTTGTGACTATGTCTAAAATATGTCCAGACAGATAAAAGCACCCATAAATGCATTGCTAATTTATGGTTCCACACAAATACATCTGCTGGAAAAAAAGCTCCCAATAACTTTTCAATGCAGTCAAACATCAAACTGAAAAAAAAAAACAAAACTTTGTTTCTCTCAGACATTCTGTGGGCAAAACTCAATTGCAGGAATTTATTACATCCCTAGCTAAATAAGTGATCTTTATCTCAACTTACTTACTTACGTTGTTGTTGTTTTTCTTTCCTAGGAATTATATAGCTTATGTTTAAGCTTAAACTGTCATGCATATGTCTTGCAATCTTGTAATAATAAGTAGCATTTGGTAACAATATATTTGTTGAGTGGCTGTGCTTTTTGTGTTGTATCTATTTCTGTTGGTTTCTGAGGAAATATAGCGAAGTTCTGAAAAATAGAGCAAAATTCTGTTTCTGTATTGTGTATGTGCATTTATGTGGTACTTGCAGAAGAGTTCCGAGTCTCAAGGCAACAAAGTGTTTTTTTGTTGTTCTTGATTTTGTTTTTAGCATTTTAAAAATGTACCACATATGGATTTGATATAAAAGATTTTTTGGGGCAGCCATGGGATATATCACATGTGAAATATTGTACTGTAAATTCTTGTGCCTGGTGGCACTTTTGAGTACTTTAAAAAATAAGATATTGTCTTAAAACGTATTTCAGGGAGGATTAAAGTTTTCTCCTAGTGAGCATTTTCTGCTCACTAACTGCTTTTAATGAAAGTCAAGATCATTGATAAACTTTAATTTCACTGCATATGCTTATAATTTTACATTGCATTATTGCTTTTTTTCAGTGAGCTTAGAGAAATATTGGGACCTTCATTGTTAGCTGGTGCATTTGTTTCTCACAGTTTTCCCTGTCTCCCTAATTCTCATATCCTGTCATCGCTTATCGTTGCATCTCATTTGACTTTTTTTCCTCACATTAAAAAAAAAAAAAAGTTTCATGCCCTTGCTGTAATCAGGTGCTAGTGATGAATGATTTCTGTGCCATGCCCTTATGTATGTGGTCCTTTGTACCTGCTTGTGTTAATGGCCATTTGGATATGAATAGAAACTTAGAGAAAACAACTTTCATTTCTGTTTAATTGTACTTTTTAATGTGCCTGCCCTTAGATTTTCTTCATTTAATTTGCTGTTTGTTTTTTGTCATAAAAACAGCTTTAGCCATCCTGAAATATGTCTAGATTACAGAAAAACAAAATGTCTTTCTAACAAATCATCACTTAGATGTCCATTCAAGTGGCTTTTCATACATTTTAAATTAATTTCCAATAGCTGATCCCATTTGCCAAGTTTGGTGCTAAATTCAAGGTACCACAATTTTGCATTTGTGTATAATATTCTTTGTGTAGCAGAGTTAACCAAGCTTGTGAACATCAGAGAGGGATTGTATTGACTTTTGAGTTTAACTTTGTGATCTCCAAATTAAATAATGCATTTTTAAACTACTTTAGCACGATTAGTTTCTGAAAATGGAATGCAGCTGGTGGTAAAGAACAGTGGTGACTGTACCTGGTGACGTATTAGGACTGCCTGGTGGAATGAATATGGGCCAAGGGTTACACGTGTGTGTGGACTGAGAGAAGAATATTGTCTTGTTTTCATCAAAAAGTGATTTAACTTTTTTATTATTATTATTGCACTGACTTAAAATGTATGGAATACATTTTCTGTATGAGTATCTTAGAAACTACTTGTAGTTTCAAAAATGCCATTGCAGAGAATCTGCCTTCACAAGGAATTGGCTCACATGCTTTCTCTATGCAGCGTAAGATTGAATAAAAATAAACAGAACATGCTATTTCTCACTTGACACATGCCTACTTCTCCTTCGTGTTTTGTATACTATCAGCAGACAGAGCAGTGTATTCTGTTTTGCAAGAGGATAATTTTAACTAAGGATTTTTATGTACTGGAGGTATGCTGTGTCATCCTTCACATGTCCATCGGACTTCTGCTGCAAATGGGCTTGTAGACAGAGATGGTGCAAGATCACTTATAAGCTGTCAACCTGGTGGTGGCCTGTGGTTTTGAAGGTAGACAGACATTAGGGTCTCTATATTGTGGATTATTGAAAATATTCTCTACTTCACTCTGCTTGATGCAGTGATTTCCCTTTTTAAAGGATAGAGTTAACTTAGAATATGTTCAGCATTAGTGGTCTTGTGTTTGAACATTAGTAGTATTGCAGAAAGCCTGTCCCATTTTCTCAAGATAGCAGTTCTCTTTCTTTAGAAACATTTTGTATAGACAACACTTTCTTACATATGCCCAGTGGTGAAATCAAAATGGTAAAACTAATTTTACTTAGATTAGATTTTAGTCTTTTCTTTCCTGGTCACATTATGTCCGTAATACCAGATTTATTTTCACAATGAGTTGCAAATTTATATTTACATTTTGCTGGAACATGAGCTGTGGTTTTATATGACTTTTTAAATTGTAAGCTGTTTACCAGAGTAAGTCTCACTGAAGAAATAAATATTCATTTTTCAGAGGCAGATTTCCTCAAAAAGATTTAGAGGCACTGTTCCCTGGGATGAGTGCTGATTTCACAAGTGAAAACTTCTCTGCTGCCTGGTACCTGATTGAGAATCATTCAACAACAAGGTTTGCTGCTATTATATAAATCATTGTTTTATTAACATCAAGTAGATTTGCATTTAAATTGTAAAGTAGCTGTGTCATTGGTGATTGACATTGAAGTAATAGGCCTGTAGTCTCTACTGCCTGTGGTATTTCTGCTTTGGTAGGGACTTGAATCAACAAAGCCAATTCTCTCAGTGTGCATAGGAGAACTTCAGTTTTAACCAGAGTTAATTTGTGGCTTAATTTTTTTCTGTTCAAGATGGCAGTTGTCTTGCTTCAGGCTAAATCTCTTTATGAGCCAAGAAGTCAGGAAGCATGGCCTTAAGTGGAAACTCCAGGTGTTAACTTAAGTCATGACGCTGACTAGAGGGTCAGGATGAAGGCACTGAACAGATTAAGAGTAAAACTCTTAGTGATATCAGTTAACTTTCAGTCAACTCCTATAGAAAATTCTGCTGCAGAAAGAAGATGGACAAGTGAGTAGATCTTTGGGGAAAGTCTTAAAATCCAAATGATTTTTTGTTTTTTATATCTAATTCATAATAATGTGTGTGTACATGGATAGCTTACATATGCATATTTTTGCATGTGTGAGTTCTGAAATTTGTCTGGTGTTCAGATAACATTTGAAGCCATTTTTACTGGAGAGGGTAAGTTCTGCTTCCTGCTGGTTATTCTGATTAGTGTTTTGAAGGGAAATAACACTGCAAATTTATTTAATATTTTCTCATAATCTAATGGTAGAAACAAATGTGTGTTTTGTTGTTGTTTTTTTTTGGGGGGGGGAGGAAAGTTTTTTGCTTTAAGAGCTCAAAAATATATTCATTAATATGCCTGGGAAATAATTTGCTCTCAAAGCGATAAATAGTGGAGCCAAAAGAGACCATTATTCATGAATACACACACAATGGTAGCATCTTTTGAAATCAGCTAACTAAAAGAGGGATGACTGAAAATTAACTGTATTTATCACAACCTGGTGGTAACTTCAGCAACCATTAGGTTTTTAAAAAGCTTGGGAGACAAAGTAAGAAAGAACAGACAACTTTTGATGGGACTGTGTTTAAGAAGCTTGCCTGAAGCTTGGCCCTTTTGGTGCTGATTCATGTGGGCACCAGTGACACTGCCTAGAGAGATGTAGGACAGATCAAGAGTGATTACAAAGTTCTGGGTACGAAGGTGAAGAACGTGGGAACCCAGGTATTTTCTTTCAATTATAGATGAAATTGAAAGGTTCAATTGTAGTACTACAATTGTAAAGGTTCACTTTTAAAGGTTCACTACTACCAGGAGGTAGTAGTGGATGCATCCTGTAGGTTCACAGCTGGCTGTAGGACTGGTTTCAGAGGCAGCATGTTTTGCTTTGATACGCACGAATTTTTCTTTAAAGAATAAAAGCTGTCAGTGAGAAATGGGATTCAATTGAGAAAGTGGAGTGGGAACATTTTTGCCAGCCGGCTTGCAACTTAGTGACAAAGACTTCCACTCAGGTGTATTAGGGGACTGTGGTAATATCTTGCAGTTAACGGAAGGTACAGAGTGCTATGTGTATGTGTCTCCTTGGAGAAGATTTTAACATCCCTAGTACTTGCTGGAAGGGTAATGTTGCAGGATTCAAGCAATCCAGGAAGCTTGTGGAGAGTTCTTGGAACCCTGGGTTAGGCAACAGCAGCACGGACAAGGATCTGGTGTTTGTGACATGCCATAAATCCCAGTTGGTGGTCCCAGTACAAATCATCTGGGGTGTATCAGCAAGGCAGGGTTATGTAAGATATGGGGATAATTATTCTGCTTGGCATTATTTTAGCAGCAGTTGAAGTGCTCTGCCCGGTTTTGGCCACTGCTTTAAGAAAGGTGGTAGCTGATCACAAAAATAAAAGTATCTAAATGTCTGTGGGTATATAGCTTGAATGAATTTAGTGCAGGTAGAAAAGAAAGAATTAATGCAGAATACGTGTTCTGAAACATGTAGTGGGCAGTTCAAGAGTAGACATCAATTGTTCTTGGTTTACTAAGAATAGAATAGCTGACTCTGTTCGCAGCAAGGGAGATCTAGCTTAGATACAGATTTAAAATGATATTTGACTGCATAAGACCTGGAAGCAAGTAACTTGGAAAGCTGCAGAATCGCTGTCACTGGAGGCTGTTGAGATTTGCTTTGATGGGTGCCTGTCATAGGTGACTAATTAACCTTTAAGGATGTCTTGGATCCAAAAAGTGGATTAAATGATTTTTTTAGAATTGATTAAATGACTCTTATTACCATGGAATATGAACAAAAGCATAACGTGATGGTTATATCTCTAATTTGACAAGATGTCAGCAAAAAATGCCGATTTTTTTCTGGTCATCAGTACTATGAACTGATACATTAGCCTGTGTGGCCCCTTTTTACCTTGTGAACAGTGGTTCAGTGCCTCAAAACCTGTTCTCATGTAAATGTGAGGCTTCCTGTTAAGAAATATTTTTAATATATTTTTTTTCCAGTATCAGTTTAAGTTCGTAATGTTTCTGGGCAAAGGAAATTCTTTGAATATCAACAGCTTCAAGTCATGTTCCCCTTGTTCTAGTGGAATAAAAAGGTTGACATTGGTTTAGAAAATTTAAATTTAAGTCTTAGTGTTGAAGGTCCAGAAGCCGTGAAAAACTGTCAACAGAAAGAATGACTCAAAGGGTAGGATGAATCTAATCTTGCATTGAATCTAATTATAGTTTTATTTTAAGAAGCAAAATTGTTTTTTTACCACTTCAGAATGTCTAGTTTTAGATAGATTCTATTCTGTTGGTATTAATTGTTGAATTATCTTACTCGTATGATTTGTGCCGTTGTTCCAGAAATACACAGCAATGGTTTAGTTCTCGTCCTCTGTGTAACCTCAGGTATTAGGAGTGCTAAATGTGTGGTGTGCTGATGTTTTGGTTAGCTTATGTATGTTTTTTCCTTGAAGGAAGTTCTTTTTTAAGCAATCAAAATAACATCTTTTTTTTCCCCTCCCCGGCAACAGCCTGACAAATAAAAATAAACTATTTAGACATACTATTAGATCATCAGATAACATGAAATAGTGCTTAAAAAGAGGACTATGCAGATTTTTGTTACTTTGAAAATGCTGCTGGGAAGTACTTCTTGTATGCCCAAGTAGACCAATCCAGCTGTTGGGTAATGTGATTTCTGACCAGCAGATGGAAACAGGAAGTAAAGTAAAATGATGTGACACTATTGGTATGAAAAGTAAAATGCCTGTAAGTGCACCAGTGTTTTTGTCTCCCAGCAGGTGGTGATAGCCTTCTTACTGCCTGATCTAAAGCTTGTTTTGTTCTTGGAATATATATCTTTTTCTGCCACAGCTTAAAACAGACAAAACCAGTGCAATTGCTTTATATCTTTATTTCTTTACTTCATTGTTTTTTGTCTACACTCAAAGGCATGGTGCACTTTTTCATGTGACTCTTTTGTCTTAGGGAGATGGGTTTGTCCTGCAGTTAGGAGAAAAGACTTTAAGAATGAAAATCATGTGTTTGAATTCCTGAGCTTCTTTGTCGTGGTGTTTTTATGAGTCTCAGCAATGTAACTAATGAGATCAATGAGTCTCAGCAATGTAACTAATGAGATCATATTGCACCTGATTGCAAGAAATAAAAATTTGAAATCAAATATATACTGGTAATAATCTAGAAGCATTAGGAAACAAAGACAAAAATAAACGTTCTATATAAATAACATTGCTAAATTGGATATTAATACTCTGCTTCAAAGCATCCTTCATTAAAAAAATGAAGTGGACTACATATGGAAACATAACTTCATAAAGCAGAAATTTGTTCAGATTTTCTTTATTTTTTGCATCAATTATATGTTCAATTCTGAACTGCATTTGCAAACTGAAAATAAAAATATTGAAGGAATTCCGAAACTGAAAGTGAAAAAGTTAGGACTAAACTGCAAAGTGAAACATGTCATTTTTAAAGAGACTTCTAACATTGCAGTAGTTGATCTAGTATACCAAGTGTAGTGATTTACTATTGCATATTTAATATAAAAAAGCAGTTAGCTAAGAGCAATATTGTATATTTAGAAGAATTTCTTAACTAATTTGTACCATAGAGAAGTCTATTCCATAATTAGCAGTAGGATTTTTAAAAAGGCACAAAAATATATAGACTAACAGTAAATTGTCATTCTCGGGAATTAAACTGGTTTAACAATTACTCTTTTTAATAGTTGATGCAACAATAGTTGCCTTTATTTTCTAAGAAACTTGTTCTATTTATTCCTTAGGTGACCTTAGTTGTTTCTTGAATGTCATGGTGGGTTTTTTTTGTTTGATTTCAGTTTTGATCAGCTCAAGACGGCTGTTGTGAACTTGAAGAAACAAGCTAATAAGAAAAATGAGGGGAGTCTGGCTTATGTGAAAGGAGGTCTCAGCACATTTTTTGAAGCACAAGATGCTCTGTCAGGTAAATTGTACTTACTTAGCAGGCTATAAGAGAGAAGACAGTATCTGCATGTATAGTTGGATTTAATATTAAAAAAAAAATGTTATTTGCAATTTCTTCTGAAAGTAAGAGTCTGAAATCTGTTATTTTGGTCACAAGCTGGGACTGACTAGTTTATTGTTCTGGTGTATTTGCAAATAATCACACCAAAACTATTTGACAGAAATTAGAGGTTTTTGTTGAAGCTGTATATACCACAAATCCAGAAAAGTGGGGAAATATGGAACTAGATGTGATGCTAAGATGATTTACAAACTATAGCAACATAGAAGTTTCTATTTCACAATGCCTTATCTTATAGTTAATTGTAATATTTATATACATATTCAGTGCACTCAGATTTAGGAAATCAGCCTTTATGTTCTGCTTACTGGAGGGGAAAATGCAGCTCTGTAGTGAGATTGCATTAGTTTTCTGTGCCATTTTATATATATATATATACACATATATATGTAAATACACAAATAAATCTCTCTATATATAGATTGTGTATTTTCTTAAGGCGTAAAATGTCTGTGAACTAAGGACTGTGTTGGATCTATCTACTCATAGTCTCAGCCAAGCTAGCACTTCCGTTGGTTTTAGGAGCCCTGCTTTGGATAAGCACTGGTTTTCTGCTGACACATTTAGAGGCCACTCACTAACCACCTGATAGCCACTTTTCCCTGTCAGGGTGAAAGGAAATCATTATGAGGCATTCTCTAGCTAGCTCTTTTTAACCAAATTTTTATTAATTTCTAAGAATGCCCATTGGTAGTAGGCTATTTTTTGTAATAGTCTTAAATACCCTGAAAATCTGAAATGCTATTTTTTGAAAATATTTCAAAAACATAAATAATCTTGAACAAATATTGAAATGTGATTTTTTTTTTTTTTCAACCAAATCTGCTTAACATATAAAGCAATTAAATACTCTAAGGTTCAGAGTTCTGTTTCCCGACAGTTACTGCTGTGGGAAAAAAATCAGTGCTGGTGGGCATATGTGTTATCTTGTTATCTTGTAAGATTATTTTTTGGACTAGCAAAGGCTTAGTAGGATTTACAAAAAGCTAATGCAAACCATAAGTGTTGTGACTTTTTAGAAAGAGCACAAATTAGTGGTTTTTTTTCTTGTTCTATTTTTAAAGTGTAGGGTTCTTGCTTCTGGAAACTAATTGCCTGAAAAATGGAGAGGCCGGAGAGGTAGCTGGAACATAAAAAACACTAATAAAATGATAGGGAAAGCAATCTCATTTATTTCACTGAAAATGCTCTGTTCTGAATTGTAAAAATGGTGATAGATTTAATACTGTTTTGCATCTCTTATCTGTAACAGTGTTTAATTTACCTAAAATTAGATTTCATCCATGCAGTCCTTCAGATGAATTATGCACTCAGAATGGGATGACTCGTGGTTCTTGGTGCCACTTTAGGTCTGTAATCAAAATGGCTTGTTTTGTCTTTCTCATAGCGATCTCCCTGAAGTATTCAAAAGGAAGCAGACTTGTATCTTGTGTAGTTATAAACAGTGTGTTAAAATAGTGCTAAGAGAATGACCTTGATGTAGTTGTAGAAGAAATCTAGGGACTTGAAGTTTTCAAGGAACTTTAAAATCAATACATTATTTAGTTCTCAACTTCTGAGACCACATTCTTAATGAGGATGCATTACAGGTCACAGTTTCCTTCTATAGCATTTTAATACGCATTTCTCTTTTGAATTTTCCAATTAATTGCCTGTGCAGAAAGGGGTTGGATTCTTTTCAGTCTAAAAAAATGAATGTTTTTGAGGGAGTCTAGCTGGAAAAAAATGCATATATTTTGAGAGACTTGTACCTGTGATAGTTAAAAGCAATAGCTAAGTTGGATGAGGAGAGAGTTCCAGTGGCAGCAAGAAAAAAAGGATATCATTGACACCATCACCCAGCCCTCCTGCCAGATGTCAAGGCTTTTCTCCAAAACATTTGGTGACTGCATTTTCCTCAAAGGAAAACTGAAGAGAATTCAGCATAAGCATTATTAACATTGTTCTGAAGAAACAGCTCTGATGCAAAATTAAAAAAAAAAAATGCAATCAAAATTAATTCTAGGTATGCAATCAAGAAATTCAAGCTCTTTAACAGAAGAAAATTAAAATTTCTATTATGCTCTGGCTTGACAGCAGTTGTATGAGACAATATCATGCCGTTTTCCTGCCTGTACAATGGTGAATTTGTGTGTTTTATTTTCTCCTTTAGAAAGATGCAACTAGAATTTGTATGCATGTAAACAAAGCTACATCAAGAATAGTTTGTTTGAAAGCTGAAAGCTGGCTTCAGCACAAACTCTTAGGGACACAGCCTTGGATCTGTGAACTTCCATTGCTTTTTGCTGAGCAAACTACTGTTACAGATGAAATGACTGAAGGGAAAATGGTTATTAATTATATCTAATCTGTCAGTCTTCCAGAGTAGTTTAAATGACCTGAGCTGCTTGGTTTGGGATTTTTGGGGTGTGTGTTTTTTTGTAATATTTTGGTTTTTTAATTCACCTCCTTAGGAAAGATATTCTAAAATCTCATGTGTTTTCTGAAGATACATTTTTGTTGGTGGGGAGAAACTTAGGCACTCAATTTTCCTCTCTAAATATCATAGAACACTTTTTCCAACCCCAATGATTATGCTTTATAAACTCTAGGTCAGCTCCATTTCTGTGTGGGATTTTGTCGTTGTGTATCGGAGCTATCAGTCTATAGTTGTTTCTCCTAGTTCTCCCTGAATTGGTACAAGATGTTACTTTTTGCAGGAAGATCATTTTTAAAAGTGTAACACTTGCTTTACCAAGTGTTTCATATTCATCTATATGCACATCTTTTTTTATTTATACATGCTTTTAGAACTCATAGGCTGTTAACAATGTTTACTGCAAATATATGAAATTGATCAAGGAAATGGCTCCCTTTTTGAGCAACTGATCAGTGAATCACTTACTTTTAGTGTAGCTTTTTTCAGTAGCAGGGATCAGTGAGATCGGTCTGATTTTAAGTGTGCCATCAGACTGCATTACCCATTTACATTAGTTTTAATATTTTCACAAGCATGCAATGAAAACCATAAAACGTTATGCCAAGATGCTTACTATACCATGCAAGTTGAAAGCGTTTACTAAGAAAATAAGAGGTCAAATAGGCCAGAACCCTTGGTCTAATTTCTTGGAAAACAGAATTGCCTTATCAGATCTACGTGTCTCGTTGTCTGTTAGCTTGGCTGACAGTTTGACAGTGACTATGTCGCAGAGAAGATGTTCAACAGGAAGTTTATTTCGTCAGCCGAAGGGAGCCGTAAACTGAGCCAAGGGGAACTACTGGGTTTACTTCAACTTGATCCATTTGTCAGCATCAGGGAGTTCAGCTGATTTATCTCCCGTAAGTCTAACCGCAACCTAGAAAGCAGCATCCCTAAAGGGGCTACTATATATGTGTTTGGAGAGATGTAATCTTTTATTGTCATGAGCAAATCACGTACCACAGAGAAGTCTCTGAAAAGCTAGAAAATTAGTTTACTTTGAATATACTTTTTCAGAAGTGCTTTTTAGAAACCCTGGGCTCCACAGTTTCTTCTCGTTTAAGTGACAAGAGGAAAATAGGGAAATGGACACTTCAGTTGCTCGATTATTCAAAAACATGCAAGTACGACACCCATATTGGCAAGCAAGGATGTCACTTCGTTTTCTTTGAAACATAGATTTATTGAGCAAATTTGAGGTTTAGTTTTGATGCTCTAGTTTGTCATGGCAACAGTTCTGGTGCAATTACAACTACAAAAATTTTATGTGCTCTTCAGAAAAAAAAATAATCTATAGAGACAAAACCCTGCTGGCTACCCCAGCTTTATTCCTTTTTTCCTCTTTCCTCTCCTGTTCAGATACTTGGCCGGTGGGAAAGACTGTTTGATGGCATACTTGGACCATAAGTGTCCGTTTGTCTAATATCTTACCTAATATGTAAGCTAGGGTAATGCTTACTTGTCAGAAATGATCCTATGTATCTGGTCAGTGCCTCTTGGTTTCTTCCTATAGAAATATTTTTGCATTTCACTGTTTATGGCCCATTTGAGGATGAGAATGTGAGTGATGCAGGATCTGATTCAGTATATTCTGTTGGCATTATGTCTGCTAAATACAACTCTTCTGAAACTAAAACAAAAGAAACCACCCCATCTATATTCAATTCTGAGTCAGACTGGGAATTTGGGAAACTGAAAACTGTTTTATCTGTCATATATGTATCTCCTTGCTTCTGTTTTTTAAAGTGTTCTTCAAAAACAGGTTTTGATCATTCACATTTCTTGAGCTCTGCGGTACTGGAAGGAATGAGGAGTTATGTCACGTGTGAATTTAAAGAGTACCTACAGCCAATTTTTCATTAGTGATTCTGTTGGCAAATTAATTAGACTGACTGACTAATGTTGAAGTGTTTTTTACATCACTAGCTCTTATCTCAGTTCACTCTTCTATTTTGTCCAACTAAATGCTAGTCTATGACTGGTTTTGTTGAGTGTTACGGCATCAGACTGTTGCACCAGATTTTGCTGTTGTCATGTTCCTGTTTTGTAACATCTAATTCACATTTTATTACATATTGCATTTTTGATCTACTTCAGTCTCATATACATTTTCCCAAATGGCATTATTTTTTTTAGACATGTGTGCTTGATTAAACCAAATTCAAACACATGATGAGTACCTGAATCCTATGCAGCTGACCTGTTATAGCTAGAATCGGTCTACATTGAGTGCTTTTGGTGTGGCAGATGTCTATTAATGTTATTTTTGTCCTCCTGCTTTCAGCAGTAAAATGTAGTCTTCAGAAGGTAAGAACAGTTCAACATTATTTCTACTAATTTTAAATATAGAGGTCAAGAAAGAACCCGGCTATGGAAGGAAGCTGCCCAGAATAAACTAGGCTACTGCATTTATCTGACATGTATCTGACAGCATGTCAGCCACTTCAAAGTTAGAGTTTACATGCATGCTTGTGCCTCACGGTAGGTGGAGCTTATTAAAGAATTAAGATCATGCCTCTTAGTAACCATGAAGCAGTAGCTGATGTGCTTTTAAGTTCACTGTGTGGCTGTCCCATGGATGCTCATGTCTGAAGGTTTAGGGTATCCTTGTGCTACATTATACGTATACTGAATAAGGGCAAAATGTGAGGCAGTGACAGTGCAATTGCTTCTTACTGCTTTTTGGGCCTTCACATGTAGGCACAATGGGGAAGTGAAGAATTGTTTCTGATTTAAGTTTCTTTGTTGAAAACTTGTGTTCTGGTATCGTAATGCTAGAAATAATAAGAACAGGAGCTTGCAGTGTGCAGTATATGCTGAGATGGATATGACCTGATAAAGGATTGCAAGTAAAATATGTAAACTGTGATAAGCAGTTTAGTCTCAGGTGAATGATCAAGACAATGATCAATTTTTGTAGTAAGCCAATTATTATTTTAATGCAATCTTAGAAATCTGACCATGTTTGAAAAAAACCTCGAACTTTTCCTTCATAGAGGTTCTAGCCTAGTGTTTTATAGGGATTTTTTTTTTTAGTGTATCAAGAAAGAGGAGGTCTGATTTGCCTACAGGAAAGCTGAGGAGGGACTCTTTGTCAAGGAGTGTAGTGATAAGACAAGTGGGAACGTCTGTAAACTAAAAGAGGGTAGGTTTAGGTTAAATATAAGGAAGAAATTCTTCACTCAATGGGTAGTGAGGCCCTGGCACAGGTTACCCAGAGAAGCTGTGGATGCCCCATCCCTGGAGGTGTTCAAGGCCAGGCTGGATGGGGCTTTGGGCAACTTGGTCTGGTGGGAGATGTCCCTGCCCATGGTAGGGGGGTTGGAACTGGATGAGCTTTAAGGTCTCTTCCAACCCAAACCACTCAGTGATTTTGAGAAAAACTGAGAAACAGCAGGAATTGTAATGATGGTTTTAGCTACTGTCTGGTTATCGTGTTCTATGAAATTGGGTTTTTCAGGTAAATTAATGTTTTGGTTTGCATTTGAAAAGTATAAGGAATCAAAAAGAAAGATTATTTTTGCAACTGCAGTTTTCAAATAGTAAACATTGCAGTTGGTAACAAGTGTGCAAAAAAGACCTATGATTAAAATTGGCCAGACCTACAGGCCATCTAAACAGCTTAATTCCATGTTGCATCATTCCATTCTGATTCCAGTACAGCTTTTAGCTTACATGCAACTTTTAAAAGCTGTTTTTAATTCTACCATTAGTTTTCACAGATGTAGGAGGGTTAACGTGTCACTAAAAAGAGAAATAGCATTTTCCATGCTCTGAGATTCTCAAGTATCCTGGCACGGCCTGGGTCCAGTTCTGGAATTTTAGTAAATCTATAAGAAGAGAAGTAAACCTTATTTTTATCTGTTTCTGAGAAAGTTCCCTGGAAATGTCACACTTGCTTAACGTAGCAATAGAAATAGCAGTAGCAAATCCTCTCACATAGGTTATATTTATCAGGCCTCACAATGTTGATGGACTGCAATGTTTGGTCTCTTATTTGCATAAAAATTCTCCTTCTAGCACTGTCCCTTAGGTTTTTTTTCTGTCTTAAGTCTGGCCATTTTCTTTTTTTTTTCTTTTTTCTTTTTTTGCCACCTTGTTGAGTAAATAAACTTGAAAAAGTAAATGCTAGAGAAACAAAACACAAAAAAAGCAATTAAAGAGAATACTACGTTTACTTCAATATTTTGTGATTTTGTCTTGGCTTAGCAATGTTTATCAAAATAAAGCCAAGTTTGCCCTGCAGTTCACAAAAATATCCGGAAATCTCTGGAAAAAAAATTATTCATAGCAGTACAGACTACTGGCTGCAGTAACAAACTTTATTTTGGGGAGGTTTACATATTGTGATGTTTTATCAACGCTGTTCATGATACGCTGTCCTTATGTATTGCCTTATGCATTATATACAGCTATGTGCTCCTGTTGAATCCATTCAGAGCAGTTTTTACCCTATGTAGGGGTGTTGTCCTTATCAATAATAACTGTATGCTTAGTTCAAATTACAGAAAATCCTTAAATCTTTTTTTTAAAAAAGACATTTTTATTCAGGCACTGGCATGAATCTTGGAAGCATGTTAACATGTCCTTCATCCCTCCATTACTTTTCTTTGGTGCCAAGTTGATTATAGTTAGCACATGAAATCTTCAGAGGTACTTTGCGCTGTCAGTCTTTCCTTTCTGTCAATTTGCCACTTTTTTTTTTTCTTTTACATCTGACAGAAGTCTTGATATGTTTTGGGTACTTCTTCTATAACCATGTTTTTGTGCTAATGGATTAGATTTCCAGATATACTAGATGCAAGTCTTGCTCTCTGTTCATCAGAAAATGGTAGAAAAGTTGTACATATTTATATAATTCATCTCTGAGCTGAGTTAAGCTGAGGAAGTTTTGAAAATAAGCACCACCCTTGATGCTTATCTCAAAATATGTTTAAAAAATATCTAATGAGTAAATCAAGAATGAAATTTGCAAGTCAAACCTACATAACCTTTGAAGTGTGGTTTAATTCATTACAGATATATGATTGCCAAGTAGAAAGCCTTATCCTTCTTTAGATTAAATAAAATTGTTTTCAACACAAGCAGCAATAAATTAATTGCAGTTTATTTTACTACAGGGACTATATTATGGTTTATTTGCCAGATTGAACTTTGCATATATTTTGACAAAAATGACCAATTATGCAGAATTCAGTCACAATTTTAAGACTGTGAGTTCTAAACTTCAGCTCTTCACTGTTATTATATCACCGCAGCTACGAAACCTGCAAGCCTTTAAATACTCCAACTTAGCTGGGTAATCTGAGCACTTACTGGCAAAGAAAATACAAAATGCAATTCATTTTCTGACCCTGGTTAAAGCGTCTGGACCAAATCCTTTCCTCATTTTTGCTGTTCCTCACAGTAAAGCTTATAATAAAGGTAAACAGTCTGCCCTAGGTTTCCAACTTTTATGGTTCATATCAGGTAAGCCAAGAGTGAGTGACAATTCAAGACAAAAAGTCCTGTCCATCCCTCTTTTCTTCAGACCTTCAAAGGGAACCCTTCTTACTGTCTACTCTATGCACTATGAAGTTGAAATTGAAGTGGCTACCGTGGGAGCCACTTGTCTGCCATGTCCACCTTCCTCTTTTCTGGTGTGGCAATGGTGCAGCTATGGCAAGATTTAGGCAAACTTGCTAATCAATAAAGCAAATTTTCTTCTATACAGAGTTAGTTTTCCACCAAATCAGCTCACTGCTGCTGCCTTGGAGCTGTTTGATTGAGAGATCCAGCAAAAGGAAGCATGTAGGTGCAAGGGACAAAGAGAAGGGAGGCTGTCCCAGAAAGCAGCAGCCCACCGTCACATGGATTTGGTAGTCTAAGAAAAATGGATAATTTGATTACCTCTGTATTTCTTCCAGTCAGATTTGGTCTACAGATATTTTTTTTGACTGCATATAGTTTTGCTTGTCTGAACGTCAAACTCAGAAATGTTTTACCTGGTCCCCATGGAAGGAACATGTACTTAACTTTTTAAAAGTTAGTTGATGCAACCAAAGTAAGCCTAGGCATTCTGCTAAAGTGTTTCTCATGGTGGTCTTCACTCTGACAACGTAAAACTTTTTTTTTTTTCATAACTCCACTTTGACATATTCATATGAATGGGCTTATTGCTAAATCTGAATACAGTGTGTAAAAATAGCTTCAGTACATGAAGAAAGTAGTAGCACATTAAATATATAAAAAGAAACAGAGCAACTCCCCTTGTGTGTACACAATTTACATAGGTCTACACAGTTTTTCAATATGTTCTAACATACCTTATTTAAGACAGTGGTCCAAAACTCTCATTTTACCTGTTACGTATGTTTAATATGCCCTGGTCTGTACTCCACAGTGCTTTTAACCTCTCTTGAACCTAGTACCCTGTGGGTTTTTTTGTTTGTTTGTTTATGGGTTTTGTTGTTTCCTTTGTTTTTCCCCATTGGCATATTTTTTTTTTCTGTCTGAACACACCTATGAATTACCTTAATGTAACCGTTTTTCCTCTGTTTACAACACCAATATTTTGGAACTAAGAATCTCAAATACTTTAGGTCTAACTGGTAGCTTTAAATGTGGAAAATGTTACATTCATTTTAAAAAGAAGAGAAGGAAATAGTGTTACACTTATATTCTCTTATCTAAAGGAGATGTGAAAGACAACTGCTTTGGGGAAGACGCATTTAAAAATTTCATTTTCAAAAATATGTTTCATAGAGTGATTTCAAAATACTTAAACTCAGTCATTACGCTTTGATACAGTTCCAGTAGTACTTGCAACATTTGGCTTTAAATTATCTGCTGATGTTGTGGTTGCTGTTCTGATGAACTTACTTTTCAGTAGTACTGTCATTGGCTACCCATGACCAGAACTGATGTATATAAATGGAATAATATCATTATAACCTTTAATGTTATAAAACTGTAGAGAGATTCTTACAGCTAAGTGGTATTTATGTCATATATAAAATATGTGCTACTGTTAAGAATATACAGTCTTCAAGATTCCTTAAAATATGCAAGAATCCATTAGTTCGCTTTATTCAGGTGTTGATTGTGTTAAGATAAATGACATCCTAAATTAAATTTTCATTTCCTCTCTAAAAAAAAATAAAAAATAAATTAAGAGGTTCTATTGCATTTTCATGAAAGCAAAGCTTACTGCAGTTCTTTGTAGGATCCATTTGAAGAGTCAGATTTAAACATCTGAGGTAAATAGAATTTCCACTCTTTTATTTTTTTCCATGTTCTTCCCCTTTTACAATGAAACTTCTTCCATTGAACAAGTCTAGAGACTCATACAGAGCTAACCTGTTTCAGAATAGCTACCCTCTCTCACTGCTTACAGTAGCACTGAAGGCACAGGGTTGCCTTACTGAGGGTAGTTTATGTATGTGCTGTCTTGGCCTGTGTCTGCAAAGCACTGGCAAGTAGGGGTGGAGTTGTAGAGGATAACAGTTGATGTGCACATTATATGCAGTTAGGCAGTTTGGGTTTGTATTTCAGACAAACTTGAGGTCACCCTTTGGGTTGAATTCCAGGTATCTGCTGGAACACATTAGGCATAGAGTGCATGTTCTAGATGGGTTTCATCTTCAAAGAAGCCACTTGAGGGAACCCTGGCATGGAAGCCGAAGATATGTTGGGACAACGGGGAGATTGTTTTCAAAACGGCATTTGTGTTCTGTACTAAAATATATCATAATTCTCTTAAAACAGTGAGCAACGTCACCATTTTCAAGGCTTCCTTAGCGTCAGTTCAATCTACTAAGAACTAGCAGGAAGCAGTAGGAGGTTTTTTTAGAAGCCTGAATTTTATCTAAACCAATAGGAACTGATGACTGTTTGATAAAGGTGATTTTACATAGTTTAACGGATTGCAATTTTTAGAGGGAAATTATATTTTTAACCAACTGTTTTATATATGCTGTATGAGTATATATATATGTATACCACCTTTAAAAAAAAAAAAAAAAAAAAAAAAAGAAAAACTAATCTGTGCTGGTTGTACTGAACAGAGGTAGAGGAAAGGAAGGCTGTGTAAGAGAGGGGAAGTAGAAGAAAGCAAGAAGTATCTACAGTCCATTCACTGCCTGTATTTCCAGAGTGGCATAGTATAGTCTGAGTATGGTGGTAAATCTGTCTCTTCCTGTAAAAGGAAGTAAAATAAAACAACAAGCTGGTGTTGATACTACATACTTCCACATCAATTAGTTAACACCACCTGGAAACAGCGATGGGAATGTTTTAGGGCAAGAGGGAAACCAGCTTCTTCAAAAAATGAAATGAGCCCGTCTCACCCTCCATTTTCCTGTGCTTTTGAGCAAAAACATTACAACGCTTTGTATAATAATTAATGCAGTATGTTGGTGGAAGGTACATTTAAATTGTGTGTTTTGAGAGTGCATTTTGGTAGACAGAAACAATGGATGGGGTGGGGTCCTAGCACTTGAAGTCAGGGTCACTCAGATTCCTCATGACTCTTTTTCTACCCTTTAATTATTGGCAATGCCATTTCAGTGAGATAAGTGTAAAAGTTTTGACATGCAAACCAAAGCCATTTTGTGCTTGAGTGATGCTTACTTTTCAAAATACCGAACAATTAATAAATTTATTACAACATCGCTAGTTGCAATTATTTTCCCCACATTTTTGTTTGTTCTGGTTTTGTTTTTCTTGAGCATTAATGTATTGTTCAAGAACATACAGGAAGTCTGTGTTAAAGAAATGGTTAAAATTCTGCAGTGCCTGGCTCTAAGCCCTGTCCTCCACTAGACTCTGCTGCCATGAGGCATGTTTGTATTTTTTAATGTCTAACAAGAAAAATAACACTTTATATTAAATTTTTAAAATGTTTAAAAGTGTCACTTTGATGTAACGTATTCCCACCTATTAAAATGTTCTACATTTTAACTAGACACTTTATTCCAGCAATCCATCAAAAACTGGAAGCGGATGGAACGGAAAAAGTAGAAGGATCCATGACGCAAAAACTGGAGAATGTACTGAACAGTAAGTTTTGTCCTTCCAGCAGCAACTATTTATGGACCTTGGGCTTTCTAACAAGCTTTAACTTATTCCTTGGAAGATGGTAGAAAGTAGAAAATGGTGTGGATTCTCTTGACATTTTGTGTTTGATGGCAAAAAATTCAGGATGCGATAGTACGCTTGAAGAAGTAGCAGCTTTTGTCATGACCATCAGCGATGTTTGTGATAACAAAGAGAATAAGTATCAAAATTAAGGATGTCTATAACATTAAGTTAATTTTGGTGATATCTCATTTTTGAGCATACGAAGAAAACAGGAGATGTGATACAGATGTACAAGAACAAGCAAAGCTAAAATTGAGGGCTAAAAATACAATTTTGCAGTAAGAAGGCTACCAACAGAATCTTTCTCACTTGATGTGTTATCACTTGAACTACTTAAAATTAGCAGTATTTTTAGAAACTTTGAAAAGCTCTTGATACTTTCTTTTCTCTGTTTCTCTATTAGCTGTACGATTGCATTGAGAGAGGTGGCTTGAATTCACTGCAGTTTGGTATGCCTTTCAGCAGATCAAAAAGTTACTTTTTTAATTCTGGGACTTCTGCCAAGATAATTTAACTTTGTTTCATTGTGATTTTTTTCACAGAGGAAGGGATGTTTCCCTTAGTGCTGTATCAATAAGCAGGAATGACATGCAGATAGCTGACTCAGTGCTGGAAAGTCTGAGTGTGTTTTATGAAATCAAGAAAGTGACATGGAAGTTCACTGTTTTTGTTCTCTTGCATGAAGAAAGCAGTGACTGTATGTGTGCTTTTGTGTGGAGCACAAATAAAGCAGGGCTGGTGTTGTTTTGTTTTCTTTTTTAATCCGCACAATTTTAGCTTTTTTATGTAGTTATACACTCATGCTCAAAATAAAGATGTGGTTTGAGCATAATTATTGCCCTATCTTGTTGACTGGAATGAAAAAAAAAAAGCCCTCGTGCATGCAGACACACACTATAAACAGGACAATGTGTGCGTGCAAACTATAGTGTGCAGTCTGAATGGCTTGTGTGCCAAATATCTGTTTGATACGTATAGGGTAGGAGAAAAAACATTTGCTGAAATTGCCAATGCTATTCCAAGTGTTCTGTGTTTATGACATGTCACACACTTAGTACAGATCCTGCAGACAGCACTTTCCTTTTGACAAAATTATGTGGCAGATTTTAACATAAAAAACATAAGCCATCAAATTTTGAGGTTCATAACATTTTCTTCCATGCATTAATACGAGACAAACCCAACTATAGTTTATAAGCATTTTTTCACTTGCTAAATGGCAGCTGAAATCTGTATGCAGATAATGCAGACATTATTTTTCAAACTGGATCTGTAGAGGAACTTGTGCCAGCCACTTCAGAGTGTATTAAGTTTGGCTCTGCTGTGAAAAGAATTGGCTGCTTTTCCTCCTGATACTTTGCAAGTCATGATGGGTGGGAGGCAGGGGGGTAGGAATACAAGGATTTAAAAAGAGTAAATAGTATTATGCAAAGTAGTTTAGGATCAAAGGTTTGTTTCTTGTCTGACCATTCAAAAGTGTCCTTAGTTACTACTCTGCAAAGAATAAGCTTTCAAGTACTTCCGTAAGTTACAGGGTCTGTCTTCAAAAATGACTTGAAATCTTCATTTGGATTTTACGTTTTATGGACTGTAGGTGCATATCTTGAGAGATAATTGATGTGAGCTTGATGCAGACACCTGAGACAAATGCTGTTTTCTACAGCAGATGAACATATTAAGACAGTGTGAGAAATTATTACACTGAAATGTTAAAGGATAGTAGAAGTAGAATCTGTTGTCATAGGTGGAATCATAAGCGTTCAGAGTTTTTAACTGATTGATTTTAATTGTTAAATAAGCTATTAAATATATGTTTATAAAGGCATATGATTTGCTGAAATGAATTTCAAATTCCACGTTGTGGTGTTTTTGTCAGGCTCTATGCAGGGAACTGTTGAATAACTAGAGCTTTTTTTTTTTAGTAAAAAAAATTTGCACACAGTAGATGAAGCTACTTTTAAGTATTTTTTTTATCCACTGTCAGTCTATATAGAACCTGAATCTTTATCCATGAATTTTATTATTTAGATTTAGATTATTCACTGCTAATCAAGAGAGAGATTAATAACATAGAAGGGATTTGGGGAGGTGAGAGAAAGGAAGAAATTTTACAATGGTTTTTAAGTCTAAAAAGAAAAACCTGTTCTGAACAAAGTATTGAACGTGATCAAGGCACTTAAATCATTTGACATATTTGATTTTCTAAGCAAAACAGAAAGTGTATCCGTAGAAAAATGTAAAATAATTTACTTAATTTGAGGACTTCACAGTGAATTATAAAAAGATGTCGTTTTAAACTAAAACCTATCTTTGTGTAATTCCTGCAGTTGCCAACTACCTTTTAAAAACATTTGCATTGAATTAAAAAAAAATACTGTGTGAATATAACTTCACTTCCCAAATATAGTGTGTTCCTTCTTGGCTGTTAACAGAATAGACCAGCAATATATGAATTCAAACTAAACAAACTAATTTACTCAAAGAATTTACAACACTAGCATTTATTATAACCTCAAGAGGAAAGAAAATCAAACTTTATCAGTGATCTGTATTTAAATGTCCAGCTAGCTGCTTTCATTGTGTATTTCTCCTTAATGGATTAAAGTATTTTACGCTAAATAGTATGTAGTACAAATAGCTATCCCGACAAAACATTTTTTTACATCAGGGCTTCAAAAATTCTGCAAAGTTTAAACATTATTTAGATATAACAATTATTTTACAAAGACTACTTTTAACATGAGCAGGCCACCCACAGTGTTGACTAGAGAAAATGGCATGCAAGCCACCCAGCGAGACTGATGTAATTTTTTTCATCTTTGCTTAAAGTATAGTCACTAGACCAGATAATGTAGAAACTCCTACACGCAACGATCAAAAAGGCTAAAACAGTTCCACTATTTTGACTTTTTTTTTTTTTGGTTAATTAAAAATAAGTCACGAGTTGAAAAATGCAAATATTCACATGAAAATATAAATGGAATTCTGTTATTCTCTCAGGAAAATATGAAGAAGCTTTAGTGCCAAATAGAATGCTATTTTTATTCTGAATAGGAAGGATTCTAAGGATTTATATATTCACAGTTAATAGAGAAATGTAATTGCATGAAATTGTTAACCAAGGCTTGATCTTGTTTGATATAAAGCCAGAGTTTTAATGCAATAAGAAGACAATTTAAATTCGTTCTGTTGCAATGACCAGCTAGTTAGATTTTCAGTCATGCCACTGTCTATGATTTACTCATCAGTAGTTTTAAAAGTGACTCATTTAAATACCAGACATTATTAATCATATTTAAGACAGGATTTGGAAATGTAAGAAAAGTTGTTTGCAAAATTCAGTGACAGCTCTTGAAGCTGTGACATTAATTAACATAATGAAATTATACTTTTCTAAAAGAGAAAACCTTCTATGACTTTTTCTATATCCTGAGATGCATAATTTAGTTATAAAATGTAGATTTGGAGCCAAAGCAAACTATAATATATCTGCAGCAAAGTTAAGCATTTGAAATAGGAAATAGTGATTGTTTTTAATTGCACAGGGGTCTTACCACATTAAAATGCTAAGTGGCTCATTCTGAAATAGTATTTCATCGGTTGTAAAATGTTAAAACCGTTGAACAAAAACAATAAAAAACTTAGCAACAATTACTCATTTGCTCTAAAAAAACTGGATGACCATGTCATTCATTAAAATGAGGAAAACTTGTATTTAATTTCAACTGATTACTTACTCTACTTTACCTTATTTTTATCTTTTTTAAAATAGGAGCCAGTAACACAGCAGATACCTTATTCCAAGAGGTGCTGGGCCGTAAGGATAAAGCAGATTCAACAAGAAATGCACTTAATGTTCTTCAACGTTTTAAATTTCTTTTCAACCTTCCTTTGAATATTGAAAGAAATATCCAGAAGGTATAATTCTTTAAAAATACTTTTATTTTTGTTGAAATTACTCTGTTACCTTTTCTTGACAAATAAAAATGCTTATTGTTGTTTTGTTGTTGCTGTTTTTAAGGGTGATTATGATGTGGTTATTAATGACTACGAAAAAGCCAAGTCACTCTTCGGGAAGACAGAGGTTCAAGTATTCAAAAAATGTAAGATGGATTCTATTATTAGCTTCTTTTTTTTTCTCTGACTTTTTTTTTTTAATCTTAAAGGCTAAAAAGCACATAGTATTTTAAAGAGATTTAATCCATAAAAAATATGGATTTATAGGAACAATTGCTATAAGCAATATTTGTAGCAGGTTTTTTAAGCAAGGTATATTCTTCAAAATGTGAAATCACAACCAATTTTATTTATTTATTAAGACCAGGTATTAATGGACATTTAAAAAAAACAGTTACAGTAACTAAAAATGTGGCTTTGGGTATTTCTCAATGGTATATTATTGAAAAGATTTCAAAGTCCAGTCTTTTTTGTCAAACTGTTGTATATGAAATTTTCAGGTGCTTGTTATAAAGTATTCACTTTATAATTCACTTTTATTGTTTTCCATAATAAGTTCAGAAGTGACTGATATCCTGGAAAAATATTGTAATTTTAAGTTTATACTACTGCTGAAGGCACACACTGGATTAATTTCCTCTCCCCACTCCTAGATTATGCTGAAGTTGAAACCAGAATTGAAGCTTTAAGAGAACTTCTGTTGGATAAACTCCTTGAAACTCCATCAACATTGCATGATCAGAAACGTTATATAAGGTAATCGTTTGACTACTGTCTTCTTCAGACATATGATGTTAGATGTAAATTTTAAACTATTTCCTGAATAGGAGAGTGACTACTTTTATGATAGCTTATATACTGATTGGAAAGCGGCAAGTAGCAGCCTTGTGAATATATAAATAATAGCATTACATTGGTACTTGATTATTTATTGAGTGGTTTGAATATAATTTCTAAAAGTCTTTGTTACGTTTAGATTTGTTGCTTTCTCTAAACCATGATATCGCAAATTACATCTGAAATAATCATTTAAAGGTTGCATGCCTCAAAACAGATTGCATATGAACTTGTCATTTATTTCAGCTTGACTTGGTGTTGAAATGGAATCATCTTGATTCAGATAGCAGAAAGGTTTTAATCCACTTTTGTTTAAATTTGGTTTTGGCTATTTTACTATTCATTCTAAATAATACATTTCCTTTACATTTAATGAACATATACCAGATTCCCAGTTTCCATTGGAATTCCTCTATTTTCTGTCATTACTGAGGCTGATGTCAAAGCCTGCTGAAGGAATACTAACATGAGTTGGTTGGACCTTCTTACACCATTAGACCTGAGCTTGCTTTTTACATTCCTTGGAGCCAGACTTGAGAGTGCTGTGAAATGTATGACAGCTTTACTTTGAAGACTTTTGAGTCTCAGATGGTAGTAGGACTCCTAGTGTTTCTTGACATACTTAATGCTTTTTTCAGTTATCTTTAAAGATGTAGACCAAATGGTCTGTGTGGGACATTCTAAAAACTCTGACACCTGTGTGAGGTCTTTGATGTTTTGTATGCTCCCCAGACCAAGTTGCACAGGACAAATTACAGTCTTGGAGTCTTAGGTCCATTTAATTTATGGTAGTTTATGTGAAGAATGTATAATTATGTAGAGTGTTTCTCATTCTTCTGGATGCCATGTAAATATTGCATATTTACTAAAGTTTCATTTTAAGGTGAGTAGTTAAGCGTGTCTCTTGAAGAAGACATTGCTATTTCCTTCCTTCTATTTCAGTCTTGAAAACCTTAAAGAAGAGCTTCTTTATCTAGGCCAAGTCTTAGGAACTCTTCTAAAGCTTCCTTGGAAGAATCAGAGTTGTATATTTTTGCATTTCTGTGGGTGTTTGATTGTGGTGGTGGTTGTTCATTTGTTGTCAATTTTTTTTCCAACCCCTTACCTTTGAGGTATGTTGAATCCTTAAGATTATCCCATTCTACACTAAGACAGACTGTTAATGTAAGTGCCAGATGTATTCCACATGTAGATTAGTATCATGAAGGAGAGCAGGATTGCACAAATCTGGAATAATTTTGTGATAAAGAATTATTGGTCCAATAAAAGTCCAACATACAAATCCATTAAATGAGTTTCACTAGTCTAGGTATGCTGATGTGGTTAATACTAATGTAAAATTTCTGTAGGCGAGGTGTAAAGAAAGCTTTCTTCAGAGCACTTCAGTTAAGTGGAAATTAATAAAATCCTAACTGTAAAATTATTTACATAGGAACTGCTACTTTAAGAAGTTTTTTCTTCCTTGATATGTTTGTTTTGTATGTCTCCAATGTCTAAGACAGAGCAAGATCTGAAATACCATGCTCTCCCCACTAAGATACTGAGTGTATGTATGCATTCAGTCTTTATAATTAAGCTTCAATTCATATTTTCCCCAATTCACGTTTTCCCCTTATTTTATAAGGGGAAACTTATAACTGATAAGGGGAAACTTATAACTGATAATTATTTATACTGCTCAGAAACTTTACCATATCACTTAACAGGCAAAGGGGTGTATTTTTTTCAAGACCAGCAGTATTTTTGTTTTCAATTTTGTTTCTAAACAAAGACGAAAACTCCCCCTGAATGCTGAGGTAATGGTTGGTTGTGTAATGTTCTCATCCATCCCGCCAATCCTACTCTGACAGTTTCTGCTTGTTCGTGTACTGCAGATAGTTCTCGAGGAAGACAGAATCTAGCAATGCAGTCCTAACTAGCATTAGACGTACTGTAGTAAAATAGCTTTTGTGAAAGACTTGAACATTCCCTGTACTGTGTAAGATCATAAATCAGTGTAAGTCATCTTGAGCACCTTGAATTTTTAAATTTGTCCCTTGTCTCTAAATACAGAACATACAGCACATTAAATCCTAGAGAAGCTACTGCTTTATGAAAATTTTATTTTGAAAGTACCATTGTCATGTAGTCATGAATCCTGGACATTAGACTATACTTGTGCATCCTCTTAGGAATCACAGCAGTTGGCTTCCAATACTCCTCTCTCCCCAAAGACATGGTGTTTTTCACTTTCACTAATTGAAAGCCCCACTCAGAGAATCACAGAAAAGTTGAGATGGGAAAGGACCTCTGGAGGTCACCTGGTCCAACCCTCCTGCTCAAGTGGGGCCTCCAAGAGCAGGATGCCCAGGATCACCTCCAAGTGTCTTTTGAAAATCTCCAAGGAGGGAGACTCCACAACCTCTCTGGGCAACCTGTTCTTTTTTTTTTTTTTCATTAACCTATGTACAGATGGGATAATAAATATATACATATAAATTAAATACACTCACACTGTGTGTGTGCATCCTAATGCAAAACAAAACAAAAACCAACAAACAAAAGGAAACAAAACAGGAGCTTAGTTTGCATTCTCTTGTGCATGCCTGTGCTAAAATTAATGAACCACAAAAAATTAATTCCATCTGCATTTGCCTGTTACAGTTGCATGATGACACAATCGGGACATACAAAGTGGGAAGAAAAATATCATATTTTATGTGCTTGATATGTCATTACAGATTTAAAGTGAAACATGAAGTACTAATCTGCAATTTTGGCAGATAAAGAGCTTGATTTCCAGAGTACATTTCTACAGGCACAACAGAAAATACATGTTAATGTGGTATTAAATATATGTGGTTTTGTTTATTATTACTTTTTTTTTGACTGAATTTTGCTTCAATAAATTGGAAGGGAAAATGCAAAGCTTGTGTTTGCATTGGGTATGAGTGTGTCTTAACTATTCTTCTTGAATTTTTAAATGATTTTAAAATACGTATATATATTTCTTGGAACCTCTTTGGTCTGTTTAATGAGGCCTTCAGTATGTCAAGTCAGAGCTGTGATTTTTGGACTGGGTTTTACAGATACCTCTCTGATCTTCATGCACCTGGGGACCCTGCGTGGCAGTGCATTGGTGCTCAACATCAGTGGATTCTAAAGCTCATGCACAACTGTAAGGAGAACTATGTTAAAGAACAAAAAGGCAAGGATATATTTTTTGTTATATATACATACATATACTTGACACTTAGGAATTTGGCATTGCCTTTTATTTGACAAGTTTTAATGTATAAATGAAACTTTTCTCCATTTAATTTTGATAGCTTTTCACAACATTGAATATTGAAATGTGTTGTTTTCTTTATTATTATGAAAACAAAACAGCAATTAGAATTTTATTTTTGTTTAACTTAGAACTTTTAAGCTCTTTACGTGGGAAAAGCATTGAATTCCCATCATATATCTGAAGGTTACTGTCCTCTAGAAATACATTTGGGAGGCCACATTAAATTTAGATTGTTGTTGAATCCACCATTTCGATTTCATTTCACAGGGTATGCTGGTAGTGTATGAATATGCAGGACATCAGGGTGTAGTGGAATAAAGTGTAATTTCTTAATATGTAGTGAATAATAATACAGTGTTCTCTTGTTCTTTGTTACTGTGCCATTTCAAAACTCAGATTATGTAGTTTGGACACAGGCCTGTGAGACTGTCTAAATATCCCATTTGTCCATGTTGTATTAAGAACTATACGAATACTTATTTGTGTTCTTTATGTTTTTGCCAGTGTTACTCCTTGAAGAAATGCATCCTCATAGGTATTGCTTTCAGGTGTGGCAGCAACTTAGCTACTGGTAAACGTAATTTATCACAGCAGCATATTTTCAAAAGGGAATAGTAGGTGGGAAGCTATTGGCCTGGCATTTCTAGTAAAATCTGAAAACTGTATTAGGAAATGACCAGTAGTGTCTTGTTTCTCAAGGAGTCTTAGCAGGATTGCTGGTATTTCTGAAATGAGCAGGCATATTGGAATCTAGCTTCTCTTGGTTTATAGGTAATTCCCATGCTTAGTGTTGCTGTGTGTGTATCCCATACCAAGTAAGGTGTTTTCTTACAAGAAAGCACAAGAATTTTACTGAGTAAAAGCTGCTGCAGATAAGTGCTATGAAGTTGCCGCAGGATGCTTAAATTTTCTTCTTTAGCAGAGGTTGTGGCAACAGGTATAGGGTTCACAGGGTGCTTCACATACAACAGTAAGTTTTAGCCTAAAGCATGCACAGACCATCTTTGATCTACAACACGTTATTGAGTGCTATGGGATGAGTTGGAATGCCAGGTTGGTTTCTTGGCCTTTTGGTCAAAATTCAGAACATTTCCATAACCTCCCCATCTCCTGTCCTCCCCAGAAACATGAGATACCATACCTTGCAACATAAGTCTGTCAAGAGCAACACCAACTTGAAAAAATGGCCACCATTAATGATTCTAAGCTTTCATTTTCTCCTTTTCTTTGCAAAATGCCATCTCTCAGCTTCCTAGCAAGAAAAATAGGATCATAAAGACATTAAATGCTTGAGACTTTTTTGTTGGACTGGTCTATATAATTCTGATATTCATTCTCCAGTAAAATATTGAAAATGAGCCTAAATTCCTTGGCCCGTCTTGAAAATCTCAACCTGTGTGATGTTTTTCTTGCAACAATTCTGCTTACCTCAGCCTTAATATCAAAGGGACTTTTTATGTTAACAGCTTTGTTTGGCTGACAGAAGGAGGAATTTACATAACTTGACTGCCCAGTAAATGCATGTATGAATAGTTAATATTTGCATGAAATATGTTAATATATTATGACTTTCATTTAAAAGAGACGATCTGATTTAAATATCCTTCTTTCGTCTTTTATATGGTCCTTATTGATGTAGTTTTTGCACAGGCTGTAAAATAC
Organism: Heteronetta atricapilla; assembly: GCA_011075105.1. Taxonomy (NCBI): domain Eukaryota; kingdom Metazoa; phylum Chordata; class Aves; order Anseriformes; family Anatidae; genus Heteronetta; species Heteronetta atricapilla. Next base: position 80,901,671 of record CM021732.1, read on the forward strand.
TCAAGTATTGATCCTGGTTGAGGGAATTTCCCATTTAGTATCTAATTGAGCGAAGGAAAGTTGCTAAACTTAGCTTCTCATTTCCATACATCTTTAATTTTAGTATACACCAGATGGGAGAAGGCAAAGAGAAAACTCAGAAGAATTGGTATTAACTGCCAAGCAGAACAGTGCTGATTGTGATCAGAGACATGGAATTTATTTTAATATGCTTTCTTTGATGTATGCTTTTCTGACAGGAAAAGTATGCTTTTTTTCACTCAGATACCAAATTAGTTATGCATGATTTTGAGAAATCAAATCAACTTGTAGTCAGATGTTGTTTCTATGTTCATAGTTTCAGAGGGTATTTTTGAAGAGAGAATAGTAATAAATTTTCAAACTGGAGTTAGAAACATTCTTCCGGAAAAAGATTTTGTGTATCAAGTGTTTGGAGGAAGAGGTAGGTCATAATGTTGATAATCTCTTGAAAGCGCTTTAGATGTTTTTCTAGGTTTATCTTTTTAACAGAGATAATATATATTGTTTCTAGCAGATTGCATATGCTAGATTATACAAACAGAGTTTACAATTCCACCTTGAATATATCAACACTTTCTGGCTATTATTAGCTGTTTTTCTGCGGACCATGGATCTGTACATTCAAACTGACTGACTCAAAACTCTTCAGTATATTAAACTTAAACCTTTATAGCAGATTTTATCTATTTATGCATTTGTGCATGTTTTATTTTTCAACTTTCAACTGAGTTTGTGCGAAAGTATTTTGCTGATGATTTAGTAGTTTTCAAAGCACACTAGAGCTCTGAGTTGTTACACGTGATCAATTTTTTTACTACCTGAAATGGACTTGGAATTAGACAAAAAACTTTTCTTATCTGGAAAAGCTTTTGGTAAAAACTCTACTGGCATTCCTGGACAGAAGGTTTGTAACAGGCTGCCCAGGGAGGTGGTGGAGTCACCATCCCTGGAAGTCTTTAAAAGACGTTTAGATGTAGAGCTTAGGGATATGGTTTAGTGGGGACTGTTAGGGTTAAGTTAGAGGTTGGACTCGATGATCTTGAGGTCTCTTCCAACCTAGAAATTCTGTGATTCTGTGATTCTGTGATTCTGTGAACTAATTGTCAAAAAGCAAGCATACAAATAATTTTTGATGTGCCGTAATGCATTTGGGAAGTGAAGGTTAACATTGTTTCCTAAGCAAGCTAAAAAAACAGAGCTAAGTGAATTCTAAGGAGAACTTCCTACGAATTCAGTCATTAATGAAAAGCCAACAGTGTATTCCCAATGGTACAAAATTGTACCAGTTTTTTTCCAAACCGCTGGGAGGATGACACTTTAGTCATTACAGCTTAAAATATTTTTTTTTTCTTTTATAGAAATAACATCTTCCCCTATCTTATTTAAGAGATCTTGGTGATGTATCATCTCATCCAGACTATCTGGACAAAGCTCCAATACTGAGAAGAAATAAATATACTTTTCTATGTCAGTTTCTGTGTTCTCTTTGGTTTCTTTGTCTTTGACGATTACCCTTGTGTTAGTGGCTGTACTTGCAAGACTACCCTAAGCATAGTTGAAGAGTGGAGTTAACTAATGTACATGTTGAGGTGATTGAAAGTGCTATCACAAAACCAGAAATTAGAGATACATTTAAATATATATATTTTTTTCTTTTTATATCTAAGTGTGAATTCTTCACGCTCAGCAACGCTTCCATATGTAAAGTAAAACAAGAATAGAAGAGCCTCTATGTTTGGCTGTTATTAGAGATCAGCTCCTTTTTGTAAAAATACTCTGCAGTTTTATGTCCTAAGAACTGCAAAATAGCACAGTATAGTACAAACTCTGATGCAGCTTGAAATATGTGGCAAATTCACAGTGCTGTAATAGTCTTGGAGCTCACTCTTGGACTGTGTTTCTGTGGTTAGCAGAAGTTCTATGTGTTTCAAGTACTATCTGTTTTCAGTTAATCCCTCTTGTATCAATATTATTTCCAAAAATTGAAAGATGTGTCATGCTGTACTAAACTTTGGCAGATGATTTGGCAGTGTGTCTTAAAGACTGTTAACTACCAACAGTGAATTTTTCAATCAGATGTCTTCTTTGATTTAAATAGACAATTATTGTAAAACATATAGCAATCTTATCATTAGTTATTTGGTTGTGTTCATTTCAAAGGGAGCAAGTAGAATTTGAATTTTGTAAAGTCCTACGTAAAAACTCCTTTATGGCAGTGCTAGCATTTTGGAGAGAATTTAATTTCCCTTGAGGAATATCTATGTATGTGTATTAACATAGTTTCCTCTCAGTCTTAAACCCAACTGGTTTGCTGATCAGTCTCAAGTTATGTAGACTTCATTACGTACTCCAATATGGCAGTTGTGACTTGCACAACTTTGCTTTCATCCTAGGTCTCTCCTATGCTGTATAACCATAACTGACCTTCTCATTTGTGAGGTAAATAATTCAGGCAGAATCATAGAATCCTAGAATCATTTAGGTAGGAAAAGACCTCTAAGATCATCTAGTCCAACCTTTAACCTAGGACAGAAGATGAGTTATTATGAGAAACTTGAAATGCAAGTCCATGCATTTAAAGGAACGAGTGAAATTGCATATATGACAGCAGATTAAAATTTATTCTGCTCCGACGTATGAGCAGCCAGGACAGAGAGGGAGACTCAGCAGCATAGTCAAAGTCATAGTGGAAGCATTAAGCAGTACAGGGGATGCTCAGATCACAAAATTTGAATGGTAGTGTCCTTCCATAAAGCCTTCCTCCCATTTCTCTGATACTCAGTCTTTCATAAAAGATGCAGCTATGGACATGTGACCCATGTACAATTGCCCTGTGCTCTAGCTCTGCAATGTAGTGATGCTTGGAAATAAACAGGTTTATTAACTTTTTATGTTTCCTATTTAGTATCTGTCTTTTACTAATGGAAACAACACTTTTACTAATAGAAAAGACACTTGAGCTCTTTTATTGGTTTTGAAACTTTTTTTTTATGGCCATGAAGTAATTTCCTGAAGCACTGATAGATTCCATTTATAGATCTGATTGCAAAATACTATTGCTGCCCACTGGAAGGACCTAAAACTAGTTTGCTGCTGTTATTTAATATGTAGATGTGTGTTAGGGAGATAGAAGTGTGTGAGACTAAGACAGGAAAAATAATATTTTTGATACTATGGATATAAAATTTAACATGGAAAAGCACTATGCTCAGTCAGAGTAGTATTTCTAAAATGTCTCAAAAGCAATACCTGAATGACAAACTGAATTATGCTGGTATTTTGTGCCTTGCATTAGCTAGTCTGAATTGCTTCTTCTGAACTTTGGACTTGCAATTTGAAGAAGTCTGGAGCCTTTTGGACCTGGTTTCTGGATACTGTACTGTTTCCTTCAATTAAAACTTTTAAATATTTGTATTTTTTAACTTTGCCTGATAATTCCACTACTATTAGGACATAATTTTAGATTTTTAAGTATGGTTTCTGCTTCCCAGATTTGGAGTACAGGAAACATGGGGGATACAGTGACGTAAAATGACATGAAAATAAATGTAAATAAAAGAGGGTTAGTTTAAAATTTGCCTGTGGCACTGGGCAGGTAGCCAAAATGAATTAAGCAATCGGATTCTTAATGTAAGTATCGGGGAAAGAAGCTATGGAGATTAAGACTATTTTCTGTGTGGCCAATGGTTATTACTTAGACTTTGAATTTGTTAGGCAGTTTTCATGATCGTATGAAGTAAAATGCATAGGAACTTTAATCCAGGTATCTTAAAAGTGATTAAGCATCTTCTAACAGGCCTCTTTGAGATACAAGTAATATTAGTGCAAATAAGCTATCTGTTAATACCCTCTAGAAACTGAAATTGTAAATGGAAACACTAATGAAGTGGCAGTATGATCTTTCTGCAACCCTTCTGGCTGCAAAATATACAGCTTCTTAATGTTCCCAACATGAAGACAGTTCTCAATACACAAGTATACCAGTTCAGTCACAGCAAAGTGTTTTGTTGTTGTTTAAACTGCTGAAAAAAATAGAGTCTTTGCAGCACTCAGAATATGGTGCAGATATCATTAAAAAATACATATATTTTGTGTGTGTGTGTGCCAGATTAACAGCAGCTGTGTGTAGCATGAAGGAGCGAGACGGTTACTTAGACCACGTTGGTCTGTCTTCTGTGCCACACTGAGATTCTGTTCACCTTGCAATGAATGATCTATCTTTGTTAGATCAGACAGGCCAGCAAGGCTTGTGTCAAAAGGGCCTTTTCAATTTGTTATCCTAGCAGCTGGTTCTCTTCCATTGCCTTTGCTTACTGTACATCTGGAAGAAGACTTCTTGCAGCTGGGAACCATTTCACGTCTAAACCACATCCCCTGTCTGTAGCAGAAATACTCTTTTGACAGCAGTCGTCAAGCTAACCCTTAATGGGTTATTAATTGAAAAAAAAAAATTAATCAGTACAAAATTTGACGCTAGATTTGTTTTCCTTTAACCACCTGTATCTGTAGCTTTGCTGATGTTTACATTTTTGTTGGGAAATGGAGGGGGCATTGTTCGAATAAAATTTTAAATAAAAATCCATCCCACAGACAGTAAATACTGTGATTAAAAAGAGGCACAGGTAGTATAAAATCAAAACTGAGAAGGACCAGTATTACTGAAGATAAAAGAAACTCTTCTGTGGCTAGAATTTTACCTCAGTGTCTTCCTGAGTCTTTTAAATCACTACGCAGGATATTTAGTGGAAGTGGACTGATGTCAAAGTTGCTGAAGATCTCAGAGTCCGCTGGAGTTCACGCTAGTAAAATGACATCATTTTTGTTTATATGCTGAACTCGGAGTATTTGGATTTGCTTCAGTGTTTTTTGGCCTGCAGAACTGACAGTAAGGCTTACCCATAGATTGTGATGTGAAATACTTAGAACACCACTCAAAATAATAGTAGGCCCAATTGCCTTTTATGTGGTAAACCAAAAAAAATCATTTCATTATACATTTAGGATAACAAAGACTAACCTTAAGTTGTGGGGGTGAGGGGGGAGTACATTTGAAAATGTATTCCAAAAATGTTCTTTCCCTAAAGTGCTGCAATTTTAATCTTTAGCTCTCATCTCTTTGCTAGAAATACAACCCATTTTCTTGTTGATCTTTTAAAACTGTCAGATTCCAAATAAACGTTTATGTAATGTTAGAACAAAAAGAGTACTCAAGAAAAATAATAAAATGCAATCATTCATTTGCCGAGCAGGTTAATTTTTAGGTAATTTCTTCTGCTTGCCTAATTTTTTTGCCCAGACAAATTGAAATTCTCTCTGCGGCGTCCTTGAAAGGAATCTTATCCTGGTCGTGTCAGTGCAGGCTCCAGGCACCGTGTGTTTGGTCAACAAGCAACAGTGGGTGGTCAGGCTGTAGCACAGGACAAGGGCCCGCTGTGCGCAGGAAAAAATGTTCAAAGGTGTTTAAGGGTGGTAAGGAAGTCTGCCGCCCTTCAGAGCGTCCGGAGGCTATAGATCAGCGCTCCCTCGCCATTGTAGCCTGTGAGAAAATTCGCTGCGAGATACATAATGGATGAAAGAATACAGTAACTGTATTCACCTGGTTGCACATCTGTACAGTCTTTTTCTTTCCTAGTCACGCTCATATACATGCCGTGGTTATGCATTTAGTCTGTGTAATGACTAGTGTTTGACTTGCCATGGGGGATCACACTGAAAAAATACTCGGCCTGAGGCTGGCCACTTGTAAACATTTGTTATTTTTTTTTTGTCATTTCGAAAAACATTGTTGTGTCTTTTCAAAAAGCCTTTTATAAAGCTTCAGCGGGACATTAGCACTGCGACAGGCTGATGGAGCCACGGCCGGTGCCTGGTGGCAGCCGGGAGGTGAGGTGGGCCTGACACCCGCCAGGAGCCTTGCTCCGCTAGGCGGCAAGGGGACACAGCAAGCACGACGCATGGGTCTTGCACTCGGTTTTGTAATGGGTTTGGAAGACAAACGCTGAGCTGCTTTTAAAGGTTCCATTGATCATGGAAAAATAGTATTTTAGGCAAGTGTCACGCTAGGTGTCTTTTACACTGAGGCTGCAACATGCTGCGTGCCAAGAGCATGCAGACAACGACGTGTACAGAAGCTGGGGTCAAAGTGTGTACATCAGCCATAATATACTGTAGGCGTATACATGCCCTATAGCAACTCTGGTATTGATAAATTTGGAGAAAAGTGAAAACCAAATAAAGTAAATGACCTCAAAATGCATTGTGCTTGCATAGTATTTTATTAAAACCCTTATTCTGGTGATACCTTACTGATCTTAACAGGTAGGTCTGAAAAAAATCCACTACTGTTTGTATTTCACACAGTATCTGAATAACCTCAATCTCATTCTGCATACCTTTAAAATATATGTGCAAAAAGTTGAAACCCAATAAAATCTTTTAAAAAGAAAAAAATAAAGCAATATTAAGGTCCTCAGAACTTCTTATTTGATCTCATGATTTTACAGTTGTAAATGTAAGGAGGATTTAATTATACTTCGTGTACTTACTTGTCATGATGAGGTAGAAGAGCAGAATGTAGTACATTTATTTTTCCTGTGTTTCCTTGGTTAAATATACACTCGGCAGTGTAGTCACTGACAGATACATTCCACGTAGATGCTGTATTTGGGGGGAAAAAAATACTTTTGTGTAACTTGAAAGATGCAGTATGTTTGTTAAAAAACGGATGTCTGCCAGGAGTGTATTTTTTGTACCGTTTGCTTATACAATATCTTAAAAACTGTTAGCATGGTAAAAAGTTAATTTCTTAAAAACTGAGATTCTTGCTCTGCGATATTCAGGATCTAAGAATGTAGAAATAGCATACAAACCAGATAATGAATAAGCAGTAAATTATTATTTGGGTAGTTTATTTAGGTTTATAAATATTAGTGTCTACAGTTCATACTAATATTAATTCATTGTATTACATTATGCTGCTAAAATTAAGCTCATGGCTCCAGAGAGGGAATGAATTGGGGTGGGAGAAAAATTGTTTGTTAAGTTTACTCCTTTTTTTTCCTTTTTTTCCTCCCCCCCACTTTTTTTTTCTTAAAAAAAAAAAAAAAAAAAAGACATATATGCATTAGTGTGCAGTCTTCAAGCGCTATCTTCTGGTCGGCTGCAAGCAAGATCAGCATTGCTAATGCAATCCAGATGTTTATTAGTCCTGAGGGTATATGTGCTGTTGTAGTTCCCTGCTGCTGTGTTATACTTGCTTGTAATGCTAGACAACCAATTAAGAAATTAGTTCATGTTAAACTTTCTTTTCCTGGTACGGCTGCAAACTGATGATGTGGTTTTTCTGGTGGAACAAGAGAGTATTCTTTACGTGTTTTCTGTTACTGGTGAATATATAAACCATTTGGGCGATGTGGGGTTAGTATATCATCAGCAATACAGAATTTTTAGCTTTTCAGCTACCTCAGGCAAATGGCTTTAATTGAACTAATTCACATTAAGATGTTTTGGTAAGTGTGTCTGTTTTTCTTAATTCTGAGGTTTAATTGGCACTGTCATTTTTAGATACCATCTGTTCACAAGAAATTCCCCATATTAACAAGGTGTTTTAAGGGTGAGAGCATAAATCCTATATGAAGACATCAAAGAGGGAAATTTTGGTGTATCGTGCTTTTTTCTAAATGTAGTTTTTGTGGAAATAGCATTGCTACTTTTCATTTTTACGTATGAAATATATGTGCTTTTTAACTAGCAATGCCTGTGACAGTTCTGATCTGTGTTTTTGGCACGTATTTATTTTCAACCAAATAAAAGGCAGATATGAATCTCAGAGACATTTTTTTATGGAAACCAAAAAACTATGGGAGGCACTTAAAAGTTCTTAAAATCTTTTATACAATTTTCTTTTTATTTTGAGTAGAATCTCTGCAAGGTACCAAATGCATCTCGCATATTTTTTTTTAATCAAGAAAGAAGACATTGTTTTACATTTTTCTGCACGGTTGCTGGAATGTTTTCACACAAGTTAATTATTGCAAATTTACAACATTTAAGATATGTTTTAGAAGTTATAGGCATTTAATTCCTAAATGCAGAAGATATGTGACCTTACACTGATCTCTGTTGTATGGGCAGTTGCATAGTACATGTTCATAATGAACTATTTGCAGCATCCATACCAACTCTAAAAAATTTCTGATAGCTTTATTTTTTTTCCTTACTCGTATTTTTGGTTAATTCAGAGGGAAAAGTCTTTTCCCAACTTATAGTAGAAATTGACCATGGTGCTACTTGCCCATTGCAGCAGATTCCGTATAGCTGAAAATTCATTAATTTTCAAGGTGTAATAAATATAAGCCAGTTTTAATAAGTGGTGTAGAAGTTGAATAGTCAACATATTCATAATGCAGGCCAAATGTAGTCAATTAACACAGTGTATCACAGTTTTTAACTGTGTAGCAAATAGATCTATTTAGATCTAAATAGATCTATTTACTTAGGTATTTTGTAGCTTGAAGGGTAATAACGTGAAGCAGGGAACTGACAGCTCTGTAATGACAGTGCCTCCTTGAGGCCGCAGGGAATTTGTTTAAAAGCCATTAAATATTTTGGGTGGAAAAATTATTTTCAAAAAGAACCAAAAAACAATACTGTCATCTATTGGAAGTTTGCAGTGATTTTCACAGGGTTTAATATTGTTCTTTAAATCCTGGCTGTTGAAGTAAAGTGACTAGGTGTGTCTTTACTGCAACAGTGGTCTGACAGAAACATAAATTCAAAAGAAACATACTTCAAGTCCTTTTTATTTTGTGTTATTCTTGTTCCTGTATATAGTCGTGTTAGAGTTAGTGCTCTTACTGTGTGGCTTTCCTGTTATTTTAAGTGAATGGAGGTATTGACGGAAAAGATCAAGCAATATAAACTCAAACTCCGAGATTCTCACTACAAAATTCCTTATGAATTGTGATTAATTCAAGTTCAGCTGTGTTACAGCTCACTTGGCCGCTGCTGATATCCTTTTTGGTCGTTACTTTCAGAAATGTATCTGTAAAGTGAGATGCATAAACCATCACTGTAGACTTTAAGAGAAATACCAGCAGCGCTTTAGTATATTTAAAAACAAAAATAAAAAATCGTCATGGTCTTCTCATTATGAAATTGTTTTCCAGAACATTCACTGGACTCCAAGTATACACTTCCACCAAGTTAGATCATTGCTTAGGGCTTGCTTATCGTGATCTACATATGGACCAACACTCAAAGAAAATATAATTAGTTTGAAAACAGTAACTGGTTCCTTGCAAAGTATGTTCTGTGTTTGGAACCATGTGTACGTAGGGGGTGATTTATAGACATGCACAGGAATACAGAGAAATTAGTTCATTGCTTCATGATGGGTGGATTCTTACTACCTGAATTCTGTGTTGGTCAAGCATCTAAGAAGTAGTAAATAGTCTGCCCTTTACTGCTTCAGTTGGAGACACGAGAAGCCTTTGCAATTGAAAAGTATATTCAGTCATATGCCAGGGTGTGTCACGTCATTAAAGGCCTAAATACATATTTATCCATGGCTTTCAAGCAACTAACTGTATGGCCTTAATTGTAAAAGCTGAGACATAGAGACCAAAGAACATTTCTCACGTGGTTTTTGGCTTTGCTGTAGGAGTCAATAGCAGTGTTTTTGAATAGCATTAGTGTGGATGAACAAACAGTCTAAATAAGATTAAGAATGTTTTTGATAGATAACTTTAGTCTTGTATCGCTTCCAAACTAAATCTGAATCCATATGCATTTTCATGTCAATTGATGTGCAAAATCATTATTACTACTCTTTTTCCCCCTCCATAGGTACCTCATTGATCCACAGCCCCATGTTAGACCTGGACAGTGATGTGCGTCCATCTCCAATTGGCCACCTCAGTCAAACTGCTTCATTGAAAAGAGGCAGCAGTTTTCAGTCTGGCCGTGATGATGGTAGGCATCTGTTTTGTTTGGAAACACAAATCTGTAATTCCCTATATCCAGTGTGCTGCGCAGTCAGAAAAAAACAAACAGAAACCTGGATTCTGTGTGTTTATTGTTTTGGTTTGTTGGTAGACAGCAAATCTCTCCAGTCATCATTACTAACATTACGTGCTACTATAGATTATTTTAGATCGCTGTGAAGACAAAGTGTTAGAGGTGAATTTTGAAACTTCACTCTGAATGTTTTGTTTTTAATGTTAGGGCCTTTGCTTTTTCTTCTCATGTATTATCATTGCTTATCAAGGGGGTCTTCTGTTTCTTTTTTGTTGTTGCTGTTCTTTTTCCAGGAGTAAAAAGCAGTTCATAACTAAAACCTTCTCAATTTTTTCCACAGTACCAGGTTTATTTCCCCCTTTACGTAACCACCTACTTTCCCATTGCTGTTGTTACATCTTTGTGCATTTGAGACACATCTTGTATTTGTTCCTCCTGTGATTTGACATATCCAGTTCTGGGTTCCTTATTTTCTGAACCTAGAAAGGGAAACAAAAGTGTATGACTTAGCTTGAGTGGTGTGTCCACAACCAACACAGCCCTTGTGTGTCAAGAGTGTCTTCAGTGCACCTTGTCCAAACAACAGGAGTCTTTTAATAGTGAAATCACAGGAGTCAGAAAACATGTATTTCACAGGAGAGGTCATTTCTTACCAAGCTGCTTGAAACTTTGAAGCATAAGTTTTGACATAAATGCTTTCATAGTTTTATTTCAGAAAGTTCAGCATTCACACCAGTTGGGGGTGTGATATTTTGTTTTGTTTAGTTCTTGAAACTATGCAGAAAGCAATTTTTTTATGAAGAACTTTCTGGCTTTGTTCTGCTTTGAAGTTACTCTTCTCCCAACTCTGTGGGCTTACTTGAAAAAACTTCTATAAATATCTGATCTTTTTGAGCACAAAGAAGAATGAAGGGAATCTCTCAAGAACATAGTGAAGAATAATGAAAGAATTGTACATTCTTGTGGTGCCACAGTGTAACTTTACAAGTGAGAAAATTAAATTACTTTGTGATTTGAAACTGAATGTTTGTATTTCAACATATACGTGTATGCTGAGTAATCGCATTACTGTATTGCAGTTAACCTTGTCCTTTCTCAGCCCAAAGCCTGGTATTTACGGAGCAAAACAGTGAATTGCTGGTTGTTCAGAGCCACCATTAATACAAGCTCTTGGTTTCTGTGTAGTACTTTCATGTTTTGAAGTGGTTTCTGCAACACTACCAATACACATGCCAGACAATGTAGCAAAGCAGTATAGTTAATCCAGTTTCTTTTTTATTCCTTTGTTTAAATGCTTTAGCATTCCTCTCAACTTAAATAGTTAGTTACATTTAGCGAAGGCAATTTCAGTTTGATTGATTATATTTGGCTTCAGATTCTTAGTTATGGATCCATAACCTCTTACAACCTGGAAAAGACATGTCTTCAGCAAGTTCTTCACATTCTGTAACCAGCAGTTAAAACTAAAATTAAAAGGAAATTCGGAGGATCAGAACATCACAATACTGTAGGAGTCCAATCCAGCACAGTCCCTAGAGTCAGAATGAGTTGCCCTCTGACTTAAGTTCATTGCTACTTAGGTGCTCACACCCACCGCATGCTTAGGAAGAGCTGAGAGCTTTGATGTCTTGCTGTTCTCAGAGCAGAGATCCAAAACAAATAAATCATTTGTGATACCTATGCACAAGCTGCCTTCCAAGCGTGCCATTATATACTTACTCTCTTTTCAGGCTGCATGTGCACCCTTTTATTTTTTAGAAAATTTGAGGAATGGCATAGTTTTTTTGGTTTCACTTGGGTTTACTCCACAGTGTAATTGACAGTCCTTGTACATGACATTTTTTTTTAAGAAATTGCTTGAATTTGCAGTATTCAAATACAATTCAGCTCTGGCTTCAGTGTGTGTTTGCGAGACTGTTTGAACAATAAATCTAGTTTCATCTAGTTTTATCATTAGGACGTTATAGCACAGATTATAATAGAATAAATCGAATTAAAGAAAGTATTTTATCGAATTTTAAGAAAATCTTTCACATAGATTGGAGCTTTCTCTAGCAACAAAGTCCAACTATGCTGTTATTTATGGCCTGAATGTCTTTTTGCCATGATATGCGGTAACTTATTCTAAGAAGTATCTGCTGTCTGCAGACTTGAGACTACGACAGCCTCTGAAATAGGCCTGAAGTATTCTTCCTGGAAGGAAAAAGAGTATCATATGTAAAGTAAATTTTGTGTTTATGGTTAGGAACAGACGTCCCTGGTCGTAACCTTAGGTTAGCACTGGAGCTTTTGGCAAAGATGATATGGTTTCCTGGAGAAATTAAAATCTTTTGGTTAGAAGTTGGTTTGTTGGCATTACAGAGCCTCTGTTGCTATAGCAGTATTGGCCCAGCTTCCTGGCACAGTCGGTCTATGTTAGTAAGAAGGCTTTTTCTGCTACTGGGTCTAGACCAGTTCTCTAACTGTCATAAACTAAGCTGGCAAAAGTGCATCTCTGACATCTATGTGTCCACGGTACAAGGTTTGCTGTTTGAATTTCACTGTTTTTGTGCTTCCTAACAGGAACAGCACTATGAGCTGAGTATTATACTTTGGTTATGTCAGAGTCTCTCTCCTAAATTTGGGTTTCCATTGTGATTTTGGATTCTTGAATACTAATTCACAATCCCTAAACTTTTTCTCTGTGATGAAAAAGAATGTTTTGGTTAGTGGAGATGTTTATCCACCCAGTAAACAAGTGGACCAATACTTGACCTGCACCACTAGAGATATGGATGCTGCTGAAGGCATGGTGTGCTTCAAGGAGATTGAAGACCAGCTACTAACACGATAAAATAGTGAGGCTCTGGTAATGTGCACTCGTTCCCTAATGTGCAATTAGGCACCTGTTTTGGCCTAAATGGTGAACTCCTATTATGTATGGACAATATTCTCAGGCAGGTTAAAGGCAAAAAAATTTTCTGCATTTCCAGAGTTACGTAGGGTAATATCATGTTTTTAATTTTTTCATTTATAAAAGACCACAGTTAATTTAAAAAAATAACAACAGCAAAAAAGGAATATATATATATATATACATATATATATATATATATAAATGGTCTTTTCAGAAATCTGTTTATTTTCCCAACATTCTAAAGGAGACTCTAGTTAATAAGGTGAAATATAAGTCTTTTAGCATGTAAGAAGTGCCTGTATATCCTGGTTTGCTAAAAACATCATTATCAAGAAATGTTCTGTGGAGAAGATGGATGGTTATAGAGAAATATTTCAGTTTCCTTTGGTTTTCATATGAATCAACACCTTTCTTCTGCCCATTTCCAGCTTTCTCTTTACTTTTCCTCGCCAGTCTCTTTTGCCCCATTTGATAAGAAACTGAGAAAAGTTATCTGCTGCCAAAATGTAAGCTATTTTGTTTTAATAGCCAGTGTAGCAGGACTGTAAGTAGGTTGGTGAAGTGAGAGATGTGGCAGTGTTATATGATAATTCTGATTGTGTTCTTCATCCAAGAATCTCGGTATATACTTAGTGCTACATTTACTGAGTTCTAACAACAATATTGGAATCTTCCCTGTTTTCCAGAGAAAAGATTTTACCAAACAAATGGAAATGAAGATGAGAGGTTGGCAGCTTTCCCCAGGCCACAATGGAAAATTCTTTGAGCTAGAAATAAGGCAGATCTTCCCATTCCCATTGTTTACCTTTACCAAACCTGTCCTAGCAGCCCTGATTCTTTAGCATCACCATCTCATCATCTAAAATTTCAAAGGTCTTGATTTGAAAAAGTCATGTTACAGTAATTTTCAGAGGTTTGAAGACAGAAGACCAGTTGAATGGATTGTTCGGTGAACTGTCTGTACATTCTGTACATGACATAAGCATATGACTTAAGCATATGAGAAAATAAGAAAGAACTTGCATGTGTACCAATTATTTGCATATATATGGACCAGACTGTTACATTTTTCCACTCCTACCTGAAAGGTTTTATATATGTACTGTATCATCGCTTGTGTAATACAAGGCAACAGCAAACCTTTTTATTATTTTATCTATTTTATTATTAATGCCAAGTTTTTTTAATTTTTTCTTTCCCCCCTCTTGTTTTCCCCCTTTTTAGCCTGGCGATACAAAGCACCTCAGCAAGTTGTGTTTGTTGAAAAGTTGACAAAACTTGTTGTGAGTCAGCTGCCCAACTTCTGGAAGCTCTGGATTTCTTACGTGAATGGAAGTTTATTCAGTGAGGTACAGATTCCTGTATATAAATGACTTCTAAATAACAAAGTTCCATAATAATTACGTTTGAAGTATTATATTTAACTGGAAGAAGTGACTGTTTTGTTTTTTTTTTTTTAATCTGAGGGATTTATAAAACAATTTGTAAACTCTTACACATGCAAGAGATGCTATGCTACCTTTGGTTTATTACAAATGGTGACAAGTAGCTTGTCTGGTAACACTAGCCTATAGAAGTGAGGTTCTTTATTTTTAAAAGAATAAAGCATACACTGGAATTACAGAATTCTGCCTCTGTGTGTGTGTTCCAGATGCTGGAGTCAACATCTATGTAGTTTCACCTCTTGATCATAGGTCACCAGCTGCCCTTCTTTGGTGATCTGAAGAAATAGCAAATTGGCTGAAGGACAGATTTCTAAGTGACAAAGTCAGAGAGAAAAAAAAAAATGCTTCATTTCTTTGGAACAGGAGTACTCATTTCTTGAGCTTTAAGAACTTGGAAGTGAAGATAGGTTCAACGCCAGAGTTGTAAAATGACCAAGATGGAGCGGTGTACGCAGAAATGCTACAGGGAGTCTAGGCTGAAAGTAGCCAGCTGCAGTCACCTGTGCGCCTAGTCTTCGCTGAGATGATCTGTTTTCTACAAATTCTGTAAATAGAATGTTGATACTCTGAGATGAAGAATTTTTTTTTTTTTAAAGTGACAATTCATGCCATCATGTGCCGTTTTTATGTGCACACTATTAACGCATTTGAAAAGGAAACATTTCATAATTAACTTGGTATGGGTAGTATACCATTTACCATCATAAATGTTAACGGATGAATATAATACTTTTTGATTTTGTGTTATTGTTAAAAGTTGGTCACAGAATATGTTTTATAGAGTTCACTTCTGGTCTTCAAGCTGTGTTGTTCTTTCTCCAAAAGGAGATCTGTAGTCATGGGATATTCCCAAGGTGCGAATCTGACAAAGACAAACACTTGATTTAAGCACAGTGAGAGGCAATGCTCCGTTCCATCCACAGATTACAAGGCACTAATTCAGACTTAATCTTCACAGTGATCACTGCAAAGTCTTGTGACTGCATGTCTGCAAGTAGATGTAGCATCAGTTGGGGTACTATGGAACAGGCAGAAAATAAGCAAGATTTTCAACATGTATTATTCATATCAGCTTCTCTTTATTAAAGTTTCTGTATTTCTATATTTAAACGTAAAAGTTTGTGCATCTAAAACTTCTCTGTTTAATGGTGACAATATCATTTCATCAGTTGAGATAAAATCTTATCATGCTTACAGTGTCCTGCTGTGCTTACAACCCTAAGTCATCACAGTTATGCTATTCCACTAGAAAATAATCCCTAAAATAGAACTACAGTGACAGCTAACTATTATTCTTTGCAGATTTAGTAGAAAACAAAACAAATTAACTTTGGGTAAAGGCAATTTGGATGCTTGTTTTGCTGTTTTCCCTTTTCTCTAACTGATGAGTTAATTTCTCAAGCTGTCAGTTCTATTTATTGTCACTGTCTGATATCCAGTGTAATGTTTTCAAATGATGATACTGATAGCTACTGTAGGTACTATGTCAAACACAATATACAGCTCCTAGCAGCCCTAGTGAAATAGACTCTATTCATAATCTTCATTTCACATGATAAAATCAAAAGAAAGATATTACATTTACTCATGCCATTCTGTGAAGGAGGTAGAATCAAGAACAAATCTTGGTACTGTTAGCTTTCACAAAAGTTATTTTGTAAGGGAAATGACAGCTTTCATATTTGATAACAGTACTATTGGAAATCAGACTTTACAAATTTAAGTTATTGTGATTTTCTTTCTCTGAGTACAATGAAAAGGAAAGCAATTTCTAGAGAAACTGAGACTTGTAGTGTAAATGAGGTTGAGGAAATTTTGCTGTTGAGAATGACTGCAAGTGGAAAACGCAGTGATCTTATGTCGTGTCTAATCAAAACATCGTTTCCATATTAATTATTAAAAAAAAAAAAAAGGAGGAGGAGGTAGCTTTCCCATTAGTCTGAAAGGTACCTATACTTTTCTTCTGTTGGGGCAGATTCTGAGCTTATAAGAAATTCACCCCCCGTATGCTTGGTATCTTGTGGTCTGTTGGTCCTATGTAAGACCCTCCAAGTTCTTAGGGAAGAGGGGAGCAACTGTGCCCTCTGTTCCTTTGGAGTGTCTGCATGCCATAAATCAACAGAGAGTGATAGAGAGGACAGAGTGGCATGAGCTAGAAAACTTCTAGAGCACGCAAAATATGTCACCATATCTCATTCAAGACTTCGTATGTTTTAAGTTTATATGTTCAAGATGTATATGTTTTTCTATAAGAAAACATACAGATTTTATTTGTTCTGTGAGAAATTTATTTACTGTGTTACTTGCTGTTTGTCGTCATTCTGAAAGCAAAGTGACACACTACTGTTTTGTGAGAAAAGTCCTGTGAAAATGGCATAGACGGTCATTTCAGTTAACTTCAACAAGTCCACAAGACATTGTAAAAATGGGGAAAGAAAATCCCCACTTATAAATAACAAGCAGTGTTTATTTTCTCTTGTTCGGTTTGTAGGTTTTTTTGGGTTGGGGGGGGTGTTCTTTTTGCTTCTGAAAGGTTAGCTTATATGCCTTAAAATATTGTCAGTTAAAGATTTACGTGATATTTTCAACAGTTTAAAAAGTGTAATTCTTTGAATCACTCTAGGTGAAGTAGCATATGTGAGTAGTAACCGTTGGTTTTACCACAAAATAGTTTTGGTCTGTCTGTGCAGGAAAGGTTTAAGATTGGTCTTCAGCAAAACCACTAAGAAAAGAAAGATATCAAAGATCTCTGAACTTTTTGTTGTTCTTTAATCCAGCTGCAAAACGGTACGAATTTTAACTTGATACCTGAGGTTTAAAGGAATACTGCGTCTTTTCTTTTTTAAGGCATTAAAAGAGAGAAGTGGTTATTATACATAGAAGTAATTCTAAAGTTTTGTTCTCCTTGTCTGAAACTCTACAATTGAGCTTTAAAGCACAACAGTTTCATAACTATCTATTTTCCAGAATGGTTGAGCAGTTTTAGTTCTTTTTCTAAGTTATGATCACTTCAAAAGATGTATTTTATTCTGAAAATGTGAAACACTTTTGCTAGAGATGGAATTCAAAAAATACAGTATTTCAAGCTAATGACTTGAAAGTAAACTTAGTCTCTGAGAATAAAGTCATGTTATTGCACTTCTTGTCCAGTAGATGTTGCTGTACATACATTAAATAGGAGATTTTCTAACTATAGAACTCTATTATCTGCACTTAACACAGTATTTTAAATAACTTTTTCGGTATAATTTGCTTTGTGTTCTCAGTAGACTCCACAGAAGGTTGGAACTACAAACAGGAAGACTATTAGTCAAACCATGTTTTTCTTCAACTGTAACTGTCTCATGCAAAGTGTACTCACGTTCCTCAGTTCTCAAAAATGTGAACTGTCCATTAAGATGATGATTATTTTGCAGAGTCTCTTTTACAGTTAGTTGAATTATTTCAAGGGCTTTTTCAACAAAATGCTGCTCTTAAAAACACATGTGCACACAAAACGAAAAATAAAAAATAAAGAAACACTCCCCTATCCATGTTGTAATTCCAAATTGCTCTCATTCCAAAAAGTGTCTGTCACTTCATATTGATGCCTTTCTCTGGGCACCTTCCACACTGAGAAAATAGTTTCTTCATACAAACTTGATGCACAATTAGACTATATATGTTTTAGCTTTCATTAACGTAACGAGAAAATGTTGACTTCATGAAGTTGATATTATTTGAGCTACTCTTACATTTGTCTCCAACTTTGTCTTAAATACATATTGTTCCTCAGAATAAAACATTTGCACAGTGATCTACTGCAAGTAAAGTTTATTGATATGTATAGTCTGCCTATTCAGATGGCATGAGTTAGTTTTTATAATTACATCATAAACTCAGTGTTCGGTTTTCACTTCTTCACTTTGAAACCCCCCTTTTTCAGAATTATTTTAACAGTGGTTATGAGATACTTACACTTTTCAATTTTCTCATTTTCACAAGACTGCTGAAAAATCTGGCCAAATGGAAAGATCGAAGAAAAACGCTAGGCAAAGACAAAATGATTTCAAGGTAAGTTATGGGAAGTAAACATTGCTTTCTTTCAGTTGCCTTTCATAGCTGGATATTTCAGCATCACCACCTTGAAAATCGGATTTCTTAAATCATCTTTGTGCCCTTACACCTCATCCTTCCATGCTCTCTGTAATGTAGATCATGTAAATCATGTTACAAGATGTTGTGTCTAGCAAGTAAAGCAAGTGTATAGTAAGTGTAGTAAATGTATAGATTATCTTCTTAAGCATACTAATAGAGCTTGATTTTTCTTTTCCTTATTCTGATTCAGAAAATGATTCAAGAAGTGATGCACTCTCTGGTGAAACTTATCCGTGGAGCTTTGCTTCCATTCAGTCTCAGAGAAGGAGAATCAAGACAGTATGGTGGCTGGGAGATGAAAACTGAACTTTCTGGCCAGTGGCTAACACATGTTATCCAGACAGTAAGGTAAATGGAGCTGTTGACCTACAATATGATGCTATTCCTGGAATGTGTATGTTTTAACACAAACTGTTCTCTTCGTTTCATTAAATACTCTGAGTACTAAGAATGTTAATGCTTTCAAAAATATGATCATGAAAAATAGCTTAGGGCAGATTGAGTATTCTATAAGCAAGTTTAATTTGTAATGTATCACGATATGTTCTTATTACAAATGATATAATATATTTAATTTTTCCTAGACCACCTTAGGAAAGGGTTGAATAAATGATTTGCATGGCACAGCATAGGTGCTCCATGAATGAAATGGGATTTGATTCTTTAGGGTAAAATGAGGTAGGCAGCTTTGCAATTATCAGATTCATTTACTACGTATCTTCCCATCTCTGCCAAAATAGATAAAAATAACACGCCTCTCAGTATAGTATCATTCTCAAATCACAATTTGCTTTCACAGTTATCTTATGAAAGGTGATGCTCCTGCTTATAATGTTATTCTGCTTATAATTATGTTTGTTTATAAACTTAGTGATGTGCATGTCATCAATTACAAAATGTCTCAATAAATACGTGGAATTCACTTCCATTTGTCCATGGAGGGTATATGCATCATCAATATCTTTTGGAAATTCAGATAACCTGGATTTGATACCATACTTCTTACTTGCAGGTTTCAAAGTAAATAACAAGGAAAACACAGGTGATGAAGAGAAAGGGTGTAGTTAACTCTTACTCACATGTTAATTCACATGTAGTTAACTCTTACTACAGATGGAACTAACAATGACATGCACCTGTTGTTAAGTCTGTTTAACACTTTCCAGAAGTCTGTTGTCAGTTACATTATCTGAATTTCATGTGGATTTTTTTTTTCTCAATGGTTGAAGTTTCTTACTCTGGCTGAATTTTATGGAAAGCTTCCAATTTAAGAAGGAATGAACTTGGCGTTGGATGAAAAATACATAAAGGGGTGAGGGAACAGGCTTCAGCACGCATGTTGCCCCTTTATGAAAAGTAATCCAGTTCCACTCAAGTTTAAAAAAATCTAGGATTTACCACTTGCACTGGCTTGGCAATTTGACCAACAGATTATCTGAAGGTTGGTTGTGTGTTAGAGTCCTGCCATCTGAGTTATGATACAGTATAAGGTTATAAGATATGTGAAGACTCTTTTCTATGTATTCTGCTTTCTGGCTACTGCCCTAGTAATGAGTACCAGAACTGAAATGTGGGAAACTGTCTGTTCTTCCCACTCTTTTCACCACCGCATGTTGTTAGTGCCTGCTCTGGCTCTTCACAGGAGTGAGCTAGGGTTTAATGCAAAGCAGTCAAAAGTAGAGAAGAGGGGTAGTCTGGAGAAGAGGTACTGAACATACCACAATATGGTGCCCATCAGTGATGACCACATCTTAAATTTTTTGCAAGTACTGCAGGTCTTCGTTTCAAGCTCCTGCATTCTTTGACAATCTAATTAATTCTTGTGGCTCTCACCAACAAAGAAGTTGGACTGCTCTCATGAATAGCCTACACGTTACATATAAACTTTACTTGTCGCAAAGTTATATGATGGGTTAGGTCTAATTTTTATAATTTCCAACATATAGTCATCAGGAAGCACATGATGGGATCAGACATTTCCCAAATTAGTGCTTGTATCTTAAATTTTTTGTTTGTTTATATATGTCAAACAGCTTAAAGTGCGGTGGTTACATGCTTTTTTGCCTTGTATCCCACTCTGTCATTTCCCAGTATAAAAAGTAGGTTCCAAAGGATAAATGAGAGCTCTGCAATAAAGTGAAGCCATGGCCTACAAGACTTTATCCTCATTGTAGGGATTAGAAAGGTGTGTAAGTTAGGATGAGTTGTATGAGGAAAAGGGAGTTGTGAAAGCTGTGCGCTCCTTTGGGAATGCAATCAGCTCCAAGTACAGGACTTTTATGCCATCTGAAGTCACTTAAATTTCTCACAGATGGCTGTTCACATTCTGTGTTCTCTGGATGACTGAGATAATGCAGATTTATGTAATCTATCAGTTCAGTAGTTATGCTGAGCTGACTGCAGTCAGGATCTGAATAACATTTTTGGAGTTAAAACTATGGAGTTGGAATGGAGTTAGCAATTAATGGTGGTGTTTTTATGCATTATGACCAACACGAGGAGTAAAAAACTAGAGTTAGCAGGTGGATGGCTGCAAATGTTCCACTTACTACTCAAACGTATTTGTTTGTACCTTCCTACTGCTGTTCTTCGGCAATTTCTGGTACCTCTGCTTTGCTCAGTATTAGCAGTACAGGAAACAGCAATGGTTGTATTTGAATTGTCTTTGCTTATGTATTCAAGAGATGGAAACAAGCAATAAACCTAACTAAAGTCTGAATAACAACAGTCTTTTAGTCAAAAGCTGAAATGAAATTCTTTCTAAGCAGCTATTGTGTTGCTGTTTCTAAAGGGGAAAATAGAAATTAATCTTTCCATCCTCAGCTACAAAATTTGGTGATTTGAGCCCAGTCCTGGTTCAGAACAAAACAGTCAACAAATTCATTCTTCACACAGCAGTAGCTGCATTTTTGGTCCCTTAAATGTGTGTACCATTGTGATCTGACACATGGCCACGTAACTTTTTATTGCACCTTGTTGTTTAATACAGGTAGACAATGCCCCAGAAACCCGGTTGTGGACCTAGGATTTGATCTAGACATTCATATAAACACAGCAGAAGAGCTACCTCTGCTCCAGAAGGATTATTTTTAGATTGTAAGATGAGAGGCATGCAGGAAGGCAGGTGGGAAAGTGCAAGAGGACAGGGGGAAAACCGGCATCTTCCTATAATGACGTTATTGTAACATGACAGAAAAACAGATGTATTTGCATGCTTCTGAATTAAATAAATAAGTAAACTTTTCTCACCAGGGTAACCAGTTTTCAAAGACTTACTGTGCATGGAGCTACTGTATTCACACACACAGAAGATTTTACAAAAATTCAATGTAGCTTGTCTGCTAAAGAACTTGCACAGATTTAAACTTCTATTTTATTATTATTATTATTTTCAGGCTTAGTTCTGAGTCTCTTACAGCACTTGAAATACCCAATGATATGCTTCAGATCATCCAGGATCTTATTTTGGATCTTCGTGTACGTTGCATTATAGTGACCTTACAACATACAGCTGAAGGTAATAAAAGGCTGCAGATCTTTCTTTTTAATTTTTTTTCCTTTTTTTTTTCTCTCGTTTCTCTCCTCTCCTCTTCTTTCCTCTGTTCTCCAACTATGCCAAACCATGTTCTGGATGATAATGATGTTTGTTAAAGATTTTGAAGGGGTCAGTGGACTCCTCTGAGTTCTGTAATACATCTCACAAGAATTACTGAAACATTTAATGGTTCAGAGAACATTCTGTATTCTGAATCTTTTCTTCCCTTAATCTAATGGATAGAGCAGTTTAGATCCATCTCCTCCTGGTTGAGACAGTGATTTATCTCAACATGTAGCTTTTCTTTTTTGAGTTCTTCTGTAAAGTTCTTCTGTAAATTAAATCAGCAATGACCCTCACACCAAAATCACCAACCCTCCACCCCACCTTCCCCAGAAATGCCAACAACCCTTTATAGAATATTTTAGTTGTGTGTTTTGTTTTGTTTTTCCAAGGTCTTTTGCTAACATTGTTATCCTTGTGCCTCCTTCTGTGTACATAGCTTTTCCCATAAACGTCTGGATTGTGAAGGCCAATAGCACGTTCTCTAAACCTAATGTGATTCTGTGTGCACCAGAGGCCATTCATCTTACCATATCCTGAAACTTGAATTTGAATGAAGTAAATCTTCCAGAAATAATTCTCCCTCTTAAAAATTAGGGAAGATCAATAGTTCTGTTTTTCCCCAAAAAGACGCATTGCTCTTAATTTTTTTTTTTAAAAAAAAAAGCCTTTTAAAAAAATCTTTCAATTTAATCATTTTTTAATCTTTGATATGATTCATCATTATTTTGTGGGCTGACATGAAGCTAAGTATTTTCCTCAAGCCTTAAGTGTGTTAAATCTAGGTGGCTACATTGATTAAGCAAGTTTTAAAACTTTCATTGACAACAAATGACAAAGTCTATATTGTTTATTTGATATAATGTTGATATGAATTGTATTCTTGTCTATTAATCCTTTGATTAAATCCAATTTCAGCATTAACATTAGTTTTCCTGCATTAATACCAAGTTTGTTAGCCATACAAGTACAGAAGATTGTCTTGTCTCTTTAAAACTCTGTATGGAAAGTATTCACCACAGCTTTTGCTTGAAATATGAAGAAAGCAAGCTCTCTATAGTCTCTATTCACCTAACTTCCCCTGTGTGGTCCAGAGAACTCAGATGTGTGATTAATCATGAAGCTCTAAGTCAAAAAGCCTGTTTTCTTACTGGTTTTGCCTACTTATTGCATCAACACAATAGCCCAGTCCTTTGTTCATATATAGTATTTCTGTTTATGTCCTGATTGCATAAGTTCAGTGGAGGAAGAATCCTAGTGGTAGTCTCTAATTTAGATTTTTGATAAAGCAGATTCACCAGTCTGTGTAGGAATGATTTTCTGTTTGGTCTGAACATCTTTATTCATCCTTCTGTGTCTTGAATTAAAAGAGATCAGATCCCTTAACATTTGGTACTTTACATTGGCTGGCTAATGCATCTTTTATCTAGCCGATTATGACTGCCTTTCTTGATTGCTTCTTATATTCCCTGTTAGTGAAACAGTCCTATATGCATTTGCCAGAACATCAACCAGAGAATGAGTAAAGATACCTGCCTCTATTACAACTCTCATTTCATATTGATGCACTGTGTGCCTTATCTACGGGTGCCTTTTTTTTTTCTTTACCCACCCAAGCAAAATTGCTTATGTTAACTGTGTTTAGATTATTTTTCTGGATAGGACTGGATTAATTGGGCCCTTGAAGAAACTGTTGTCTTTGAGGAACCAGTGAAAGAACAATTAATGGATATTCTCATGGAGCTGTGTAAATGGATCTCAGATATATTTATATCTGTATTATATTAGTGAAAGAGGTTCCCCCTGGACTTGAATCCCCCTCTGTAATCTCTCTGAAATGTGAGCTGTGTAGACTTCTAATGTAAAGCTCAGTCTCATCTCTTACTACACATTGTAAGTTGGTAGAAGCATTCATAACAGTTAAAATTTTTAATAGAGCACACTACCATTAGCTATTTAAATAGGACAAATCTGCCCACTCACAGGTTTTTCTAGTTGTCTTCAGATAAATGCAGTATACTCATGCTGGCCCTGAGAAGCAATCGCTGTTCTTTCCCTCTTATGCGTGATTACTGGTCATAAAGGTCATGAGAGACAGATTATATGACTGCCAGACCAGACAGGGGGTTTACATGAATGTATTTGACTGGAATTTGGTGAAGGGTTTCAGTGAAATTAGTTTTTTGAGTTTTGCTATTTTTTGTTTGTTTTGTTTTGTTTTTGTATTTGTGCTAGCTCAGAACAGGTTGCAAAAATGAACGGCCACAAAAAAAAATGTAAAGGCTGACCAGCATGATCTAAAGCCCTGCAAGAATATCAGTTCAATAAGAGCTTTACTAAATAGGGAAATGAACAGAGTATTTATTCTGTGAAGTCCCTTAATACCTTTTTTCATCAATAAGACTGTTTCCATGGGATGTAGAATTGCAGAGTATGACACCGTGCTCAAGCTTCTTCATTTAGCTAATTAGAGCACCAAGAGTAATGTAGGTAACATTCAGCATGCATTGGTTACCCTCTTCTATTGGGCTTGGGGGAGAAATTCACCCAAATCATTTCCCATTTAAAAGGGAGTTTCTTGATATACAGACAGTTCTGAAGAGCAATTTATGTGAGAAAACGTATGTCAAAACCCCCATGAACTACACACAGTTCATCTCATTCATGTTTGTAAGTCAATTAAGGAAAAAAAAAAAAAAAGTGTTGCTGAATAAGTGCATCCCCAGAGGAATTTTGTTCACAGAACAACAGTTTTGGATTCACATACTGTCATAGTTCCACTTAGCTTCAGTAAGCCTGTAGAAATCGAAACCTTTTGGGTAGTAGAAGATAGTTTTTTTGCATATGCTTTCATGCATTTTCATGAATGGTCCAGCACCATGAACCCTTGACTCTGAGAGGTGTCTCTAAGCCTTCTTTATAGTTACTAATTATCAATATATGCTGTCCTTTTTATCTTTGCTAAAATATTAAGCAGTTGGTCTTTCATTTTTAATTAAGAGCTGGAGTATAAAAGATTAGCGACTTCAGTTCTTAAATGAAGTATTTTATGTTCTGATTAAAAACTTAGAAAATAAAAACAAGCCCAGAGCCTTGACAATATTCCTTTAATTATAAGCTTTCCAGTAAAAGGTGGGCTTCATGCAACTCTTGCCGTGTATCACAGATACGCTTCTCTGTGTGGTGTCACCAGCATACCATCCATGTACATGTTCTGTTCTTAGTCATTTGAGAAGGCTGAAAGCTTTGAAGCTTTTAGTGCTATTTGCTTGTATGTCTAGTCATTGCAGTCCCAATGTCTGTGGTTTATCTTTTCAAGTTCAAGGAGTTTTTAATAATGAAAATGAATACCTCTTTTTTTTTTTTATTTTCTCTGTCTTACAGATATAAAGAGGCTAGCTGAAAAGGAAGACTGGGTTGTTGACAATGAAGGTTTGACATCGTTGGTGGGTATACTTGTGTGTTACAGGCAATGTCTTCGGATTTTTTTTTTAAGAAGTGCAAATAAACTGGTTTGTATGTTCTCCAGAGAAATTGAATTAGTTTGGACTTTGTCTGTGCATGTGCATGTTGGTATCTACAGTTTTATTAAAATATGAAAATATAGGAAGAGATTAAAAATCCAAATTATTGGTATAGTTACTTGAGGCTTTCTTAACAGATCCCATCACAAAACACATTTTTATTTGTCTTTACCAAAACATTTATTTGTACTTCTTAAATTGTTCTGTCTGAAGTAATTTTAACATTACATGGTAATTGTGCTACTAGGTAGCAGTATTTTCTAAAATGCAAAAGAGATTGTGAACTTAGTAGTAAGATAAAGTAGCTTCTTAAGTGTGCTAGGATTATCACAGAGGATGTTATTTGAGGTAAATGTTCAATATTGGCATGTGACCAACAAAATGAAAGCTGCATTTTCATATCCTAGTACCTCATTTCTTTCACAGGTGGCATGATTAGGGAACACAGCTTGGTCTTAAGTCTGTGAGATGGATAAGTTTCTTGTCTTTCCAAAGCAGCTCTTTCTCATGTGGGAGTAGTTCTAACATAAAAAGAATGCTTTCTAACATTCCTTACTACAACAAATGTTTTCAGAGGTGGAGGTATGACGTAAGTTCTTTGATGCCTATAATCTAATCAGTTACCATTAACATGGAGATTTTGCCACTTCACCTACTGAACGGTATCAGTATTTCTTCTCATACTGATGATACATAAATCTGTGCATGCAAGGTTCATGTTGAAAAACTCCTTGAGTGACCCCCATTTTCTGTGAGTGAAACTTAGGATCAAAATGGATAAAAGTTTGCAGCTCTAGGGTGAGTAGTCCATGGAGCTGCTTATGTGTGAAACTGCCCAAAACCAAATAGTCACCACTAATGGAATAAAATGGTTCTTTCAGAAATTGCTTTCTACATAAGTACAGTTTGTTTTCATTTCTGTGTATTTTATAAATGTTAAAAAAAAAAAAACTGAGTAACTCTTACCTTGTGAAACCTTTCATTTTAATATTTTTAAGTAAATAATTAGTATTTTCTTTCCCAAGATTTTTAAGTAAGCTTCCAAAGGAATATTTATAATATTCCTTTTTTAAAAATCAATGCAGTATATTCCAGTTAATGCTGAATTAAAATATATGCTCTAAAATGTATTATATTAAACATAGATAAAGCACTACTGTGTTGTTGGTTTTTTTTTTTTTTTTTTTTTTCCTATCCAGCCTCTTCTGTTCATTGACTTATGGGGGAATATTCATTTTTAAGAAAGTATAAATAAAAGGTTTGTAGGCTTGTGCGATGTATTGAGAGACAAGACATATCGAGACACAAGAATTGGGAATAAAGATGCATAGCATTACTTTCTGCCTTAAGTAGGGTTATTCAAATGTGTCAGAATAATTACTGCTGACCTTTAGTATGATTTTTGCAGAGACAACAATAATAGCTCTAATTGTTAAGCAACTTATTTTAGGGATAGTTTACCGAAGTAAAGATTTTTTTTTGAGGTCACAAGTTCAGTTCACATCAAAATGCTTCATAACTTAGTAGGCATACTACCATGGAATTGGTCTGTAGCTGAATAAATAGGTCATAAATAACACTTATCTGTTATAACGAGAAATTGAACTGAAAAGCAACTAATTTAGGAGATTGCCTACACACAAACAACAAGTGGCTTGAAACCAAATTCAGATAAACTAGTGAGATGCTTTCTGGAAATAAACAGTAGTGAGTAATGGCTAAAACACAGCAAGCACATTGTAGGTGTGACTTAAAAACAATCTGCGAAAGCACAAAGGGCCTGTGGGAGGGAGAATTGCTTTGTATATATTATCTAAGGGAATGCTCCACCGCCTTTTTTAGTTTTTCTTATTTGCTTCTATAAATATGTTTGAAGTTGAGTAGGAGGGCATGAAGCAGTCACAACATACATACTGTAGGAAGGAGTGTTTGGGGGCAATTCGGGTATTATAACCAGATTTATAGCTTCTGGTCTTGGTTTCAGTTGCCATTGACTTGGGCAAGTCCCTTAACATTTCTGTTTTTCACTTTATTCATCTGCAAAATGGAGGGGGGAGAAAAGATCTACTGCAAAAGCTTCTGTTACTTTAAGTTTTGGCTGTATCCTTACAGCATCTTTGTTAACAAGTGCTTAACAACCTTTGGTGTATTTAGAAATCACCCATGAATTCCTTGTGTACAACGTGTTCATAGATTCCCCCTTCTGAGGCAGTGGTTGAGCCATGCCAGATCTTATTGGTAGCAGTTGATTATGTTTTGTCATAATGAGATTAGCTGCCTACTGAAGTAGAGTTCACTGTGGTAATATTGTAATAAAAAATAACGAGCATAAACAAGGGCCACGCAGTGTCTTTGGAGACACCTTCGGCTTAAGATAGAAACTGTATTTTAAGTAGGTAGGAAATACTGGTTAATAATAACCCCTTTAGCATTCATATTCCAGGAAGGAGATACAGTAAGACAGAGAACCAGCTTTCCTCAGTTTCATAATACGCAAAGGATAATGTATCTGAATGGCTTTCTTCTCCTAAGGTGTGTTTTATGATACAGAAACAAAATATAGCAGCAGCACTTTACTGCTGTTCTTTTTCTTCTGAGCCAATCCAAAAATAATAGAGATAGTCTGAGTGGCCCTTTCTTCATGCTTTTCAGGTTGCCGTACAGGCATCACACTCATGTTCCACATCCACCCCAGCATTTACAGAAATACAGATTACTCCTAAGCATTAAGTGGCTGACATGTCATAAACTATTTACTGGTTTAAAAAACAGAAAAACACAAATTTACATGGCTTAGCTTTTTCATCTGTGTCTCTGACCCATATCCAAAGGAATGGTGTCCCTCTTTCATAGAACAGTGATACCTCTTTGCATTGTACAGCAGCTTCCTGCCTCATACCAAGCCAGCAGTCTCAGAGAAAAAAAAAAAAAAAAAAAAAAAAAAAGTGACTTTAACAGGGAAGAGAGAAAGATGAGGAAAAACTGACTAATGACTCTGATGCGGTGAACTCATTTGCACTTTCATAGTGAAATTGGTACATGCATCAAGACATTCGTGCTTCAGGTTTGGAAACCCTGGAGGTTTAAAAAAAATAGTCCCCCAAACCAGTCTTTATTTTTCTTTCATATGAAAGCAATTTCAGTCCACTTTTCTTAGAAATATTTTGCTGAAATTAAATGCAGAAATAACAGATAGCCAAGGTGAAATAATGTCCCAGCTTAGATCAAGGGAATGTGTCATAGGCGTCTATAATGTAATGTATATGCTACCACAAAAAAAAAATACTATAAAATTATTTCATGACCCTTCTAGAGGAGGCTATTCAGTGCATAAGTCTCTCAGAGAAAAATGCTCGTTATCTATGGTAATAGTTTTGTAGATAATCACATCATTTCAGAAGTATCTTCTAGCAATATATGAATTGTGATTTTCTCCTTATCCCAAATAAAGAGTTTGCCATATGGAATGGAATTTTTATACATTTGCTTGTGTAGTATTTATTTTACATGGAACGCTTATCTAGAAGCTAAAGAGTCATTTGCCTTTCAGCCATCCCAGTTTGAACAGTGCATTATCCATTCCTTGCAATCTCTAAAAATTGTGCTGGACTGCAAACCTGGAGAGGCCAGTGTAAGTTTTGATTTATACTTCTAATTTCCTTCTTTTTATGTAAATTACTATTACGTTTCAGAACAAGAACTTTCAAAGAATGATACAGGATTCTAACTTTTCATTATTTTTTTTTATTTTTAACTTGCGCCCTTTTCACTGCTGCTAGCTTTTTATTATTGTCATTTATATTTTGTTTATTTCCTTCCATTAAGGTTAATTGTATGTATATGGGGCAGATGGACCTATATTTAAATTTTTGAAGCTGTTCTTTTAGAAAAATGCTACTAATGTACTTTTCAGATTACCATAGATGTGACATATATATACACACACATGTATTCATATGTGTATATGTATACATATATATTTATTCCCAGGAGTTTCTTTTAACTCAACATTACATCTGAACTACTAGTAGAACATTAATTCAGCTTTTTACTTCTGCAAACTTTATTCTAAATCAGGAGTCTTGCCTGTCCACATCCACTTAGTTTATTGAGGCCATGATTAACCATGATACTGAGGTCTTCCTTCAGGTTTCCTCAGTGATCTGAGGGAGTTTAATACTTTTCCAAACCCCCTTGCGCCCTTCTGTATGGGTCTCCTTTCATCATTCATGACTAGCTTGTCCAGTTTCTTAAAGAACATTATTCATAAGAATGTGCTGTGCATAGTGAAGCCTTCTTGTTAGGGTGCAGAGATCTTTGAATATCCTAGGTTTAGCTGCAATTCTACTATCCAACAAGAGTACGCATCATGTGTACTAGTTGCTAAGACTTCCTTGCCTTTAGTGTTTTAACACCTCATGCTTGTCGAGCTGCTTATTTGGACTTACTTTCTCCCCATTATTAGGGTGGGGAAAAACTGAAGATGATCTGTGAGAAAGCATTGTGTCCCAGCAGTCATTCACATAATTGTGTTGTCTCTGAAGGGAGAGGTTACTCAGGCCTTCTTTAGAATAAAGCTTTGTGAAGCTGTTCCATTGAAATAATGTGCTTACAACTTCAGGTGTTCCAGCAACAGAAAACACAGGAGGATGTGTGCCAGCTAAGCATTGGGATCATGCAGGTAACTCGAATGTTTTGAAGTATGAAATTGTGAACACAAGTGAACAACAAAATGTACGTTTTGCATCCTTCCCAACTTCCAAAGGGTAGCTTAAGTTGATGACAGTACGTTAAGTTGATGACAGTATGTTGTTCCTCTAATACACTCTGGTATCATGCCAAATGTTTGACTTGAGAAGTATGTAGACATTCCTAGCTGAATCTGATGAAATCAAATCCTGAGTGTGTGGGTTATTGACGTGTTCTAGTATTTTACTGAACCACCATCATTGTGATCGAGACACTTGCTGAGCTGATGTCAACTAGCACTGATATACTACCATAAAAGGAGCAATGCTGATTTTCATCAGCTGAGGATCTAGATTCTATTTTTTGTTGTTGTTGAAAACCAATATTCTTCATACTAAAATTTGGTATTTTAAAACCATGTATATTTGAAATCAGGTAATAGCATGCTTTAGGCATCCAAAACATTTTTATAGTGTTCTCAGATAAGAAATCTTGAGTAAAAGCAAAAACTGGATTTTAGTGATGCTTCTGTGATGTTTACTTAAATGCAACTCTTCAAATTGAACACAAAAATTGTTAGCAATACCTTCTTTGCAAATCATATATTTTTATCATCATATAATTTTAGCCATATGTGATAGAAATCACTTAGCAGGATTAAAACCACCATTTTTTTGCCACAAGTAAAGAGTGTGATGCATATAAAATTAAAAATAGATATTTAAAATGTTTAACAACTCTGCTAATGCATATGAAGTTTAAGACAGTGAAAGTTGGTGATTATTGTTCTGCTTCTATTGACTGTAGTAAAAGTGAATTTAAAATTATTTTTCAGTTCTGACAGAAAAGATGGATATTACTTTGTTTCCTAGGTTTTCATAGACTGTTTGGAACAATTGAGTACCAAACCTGATGGTGACATAGATACATCACAGTAAGTAAAATAAACATGACCCAATTGTAGTATTCTGAAATTGTGGGTGCAGGTCTCACATTTTGGTAGTGGTGGTGACTTTATCCCTCTGGTGTTACATATTTCATATTAATACTTTTGCCTCTGACTAGTGTTGCTTTGAAATTCAATTTGATACTTTTATGCTAAAAATTGACTGATGTAAAGTAATAAATATTGTACAAGATAATTAATATGGTATTCATTATGCCTTTTTTTTTTCAGTGGCAGGCTTTGTAGTATGCTATAGAAGCGAGTATGTTGTGTTTTACATGACCCGACATGGAATGAATTATCCTTGTCACTAAATAATATCTACTCATGGAGACGTAGCCACTGCCTTTTTTTTTCTTCTCTTCTATTTCAACTAGATATTAGTATTTCTGCTAAATTCTTGAAAGGTTGTTCCATAATTGCTCATGAGACACTTATTTTGCAGACCAAAGCAGTCAGAATAGCCTGAGTTTTCAGAGCACAAATATTTTTTGTGAAATGTTAGAGAGCTGGCAAATATTACAACCCTCAATATGCATTAGAATGAGGCCAATTAACTGTGTTCTTAATACTATTTTTATTTGCTATTTGGATGACTCTGATGGCTAGATAGGTGTAAAAATAGATCAGAATCTGCGGCAAACCAGAGAACTTGAAGACATTGAAAATGCTTTAAAGAAAGGTCTGTGGTACTGTCTGTCCACAAAGCTCTTGCAGGCTTTCTGGACATCTTACTGTGGGCTACTTTATTATCATGTGTGAGGCAGGGGGTGATGGTGGGGCGTTGACACAAAATTCTAGTCTTTTGTTCCAACTGTTTATTTGAACTCGTTATTCATATATCAAATAGCCAAAACCACTATGCTACTCACAATTTAAACAATATTCCCAGTCTTTCAGTTGATGTTTCATCTCCAGATTTGTTTGGAAGCATTCATGAGGACTCGAGTCTTTCTTCAGTAAGTTTGACTTCTGTTTTTAAAAGCTGATGTGAAATTTAATAATTCCCAAAGTTCCAGGAATGTGGTGCTTTTATTCTATTTATTCTTTTTTTTTTTTCATTAATTGTTTCAGATTTTGAGTTTTTTTTTTTTTTTAGAGAGCAAGTCTGTATTATAGAGGCATTTTCTAATATATACATTAAGAAATATATATACAAGAATGTAAGGTCAGAAGGCTTGAACGTAGGGGTATTTTTAAAAGCACTGTGTATGATATCTTAGTATACTATCTTAAAGTAAGTAACGAAGACAATTTTTGAAACCAGGCCCTCCTCAGAAACTAAAATGGCATCACTGAAATCCGCGAAAATAGCACTGGCATTAAAACAGCTGACGATTTAACTTTTGACTTGTTACCGTGTTTTAAATGCTAAGAGCTGGTCTGGTTATTAGTTATTTTTAAAAATACGTAGAGATACAGATATTCAGTAATGTAGTTTTCCCAAAAAATTTACATTGCTGAGTGTAAGTATTGATTATTTCTGTAACTTGTTTGTTTGTTGTTGCTGTTTTAAGAAATTGAAAAGTTGTACTTTCACTTTGCTTAATATATTTTTTTCTAGAGGGATGATGACATTTTTTTCTGATAGAAAAAAAATGTCCTTGTTCCCTGAAAGAAACCTAGTAAGAAGCTCTTTTGAGGTTAATGTTACTTGGTGCAGGTTTAAATGTTGTCAGAATCCTGGCGTTCGCTCATCTACAAGAGCAAAGCAATGATCATTCCCACTAAATAAACAATCACAGATTGCAAAATCCAACCAAGTGTCTGAATTGCAGACTGTACTGATTTATAGTTTTTATCTTTCATTCTTACAACACATGGATTTTTATATTTATTGTTGACAAAATAATTCTTTGTGGTTGTTCCGGCCTTCCCACCACATGTCATGGATATGACCATTTTAAGTTTAAAAATATATATATATCAATAATTTTAGACAATATTTGATTTCCATGGTATCATATTTATCTTCTTCTGCAAATCACAAAACACTGTCATTTCTGTTATGACTGAGTAACAAGAACAGAAAAAGTGAGTGACCACTCTAAGATTTGTCACTATTTGTAAAATGCTTATTTTTGAATATTATATATACCAACAGATGAGCGTTTAAAGTAGTAGGCAACTACACATCTCAGTACTAGTCATCATATTGCTAGAAGACAAAACTGTCAGGAATTTTTCTGAGTCTGAAAGTCAACATCATTTTTAATCAGATCTTGACTATGATTATGCAGATTTCATTGCCAAATAATTCTGTTTGCAAAATATTTGCCATTGTTGATTCTGAACTCCCATCTGAGGTTGAAAATATTTTTCCATTAGTGGAAAGAAAGGGGAAGAGGGAAAAACAAATCTGCTAAAGTAGTTCTATCTCTTTGGTTGTCTCTTCTTTGGAAACTATACCTTGTTGCACCAAGGTCAGGGAAAAGCAGTTCTCATATCTCAACTCGAGACAGTATTTGATCTTCTTGTAATAATAATAATAATAAAAAGTCATGGAAGAACAGAGATAAGTTAAAACCATCTAGAATTTTTCAGATTTCATTGGGTACTTCAGAACTTTCCAGTATTTTAGAATGGGTGGGTATATTTGTGCCATACCTATTTTGTTTCACTTGTTTTAGCCAGCTTCATGAAAAGGTGAAGATGATCTTCAATTACATTTTATGATGGTCATAATTCTTAGCATATTTCTTGAAACAAAGTAAAAGCTAGAAACAGTTTCCTGGAAAATTGTCCAAATCTAATTTTTGTACAGAAGTCTTAACCACAGTTCTGTATTAGTCACAGTTATTCCAGTGAATGCTCAGGATCCTATAAGAAAAAGCATACATGTTCAGTCATCATGCCTTATATTTACTCAGTTTTGTTCACAAAAATATTACTAAACTCTGCTTTATTTATCAGCATGTCTATCACACACAGAGTCAATAAGATAGTACACATTTAGTCGTGCTAAAATTTTGGTCAAGCTACTTCTTCTGTTTGTTTTTTTATTTGTTTGTTTGGTTTGTTTTTTTCTAATCGTTATACTCTTTATCTTTTAAAACAAATTTTTAGGAACAAAGAGTTTTAATTGCACTCAGTAACTGCCGCTATCTGGAACGTCATACCTTCCTAAATATAGCTGAACATTTTGAGAAACATGGCTTTCAAGGTGTTGAAAAAATAACTCAAGTAAGTGAGAACACTATAATGAAGTGCCATTGCTTGAAGGAAACAGTTTGTACTTGTTTTATTTTCAGTGGGAATGAAGTGCAAGTGTTCAAATGACTCTTGAGGGAGCCTTCTACAGATGAGTGAGACTCCAAACATCAGTTCATGGATACAACAATAATGATGATATGGTTGTATGCATTCTTATAAGGCTTAGGTAGCTAGTTTTGAAAATATGACTTCTTATTCAAGATTTGTATGTTCACGGGCAAAGCTTATCAGATTTCTCAGTAAAGCTGTTTAATGTCACTGTGTTTTCTTAATGCAGAGAATAAAAGATCATT
This sequence comes from Heteronetta atricapilla, assembly GCA_011075105.1. Classification (NCBI taxonomy): domain Eukaryota; kingdom Metazoa; phylum Chordata; class Aves; order Anseriformes; family Anatidae; genus Heteronetta; species Heteronetta atricapilla. The sequence continues at coordinate 80,936,450 of CM021732.1, forward strand.
ATCTCAGAAATACATTTGATAAATTATTTCATCTGGCAATCTGCATTACTGATAGCTGTTGTTCATAAACTACTTCAGGTTTTTTGTTGTGTTTTTTTTGTGTGTTTTTTTTTCTTTTTCAAAGAACGAAAATGTCAAAGTGGGCGGCAGTAGCTGTCTCATTTTCCTGCCTTTTTGTAAAGATTAATCATTTTTTATGAGAAATGTTGTGACTTAATCCTTAGGACCATAAAGTTGGTGTATTTCCAGAAACATTTGTTGATTGGAAGTAAAATGTTATCTGTTCCAGTATAGAGTAAAATATTTCACTTGAACTGATGTTTCTACTCTATAGTACATCCCTAGTCCTCTTTTGTCTGAATGTTTGAATTTTTGTGGCTGAAGTTATTTTGAATAACATTTAAGTGTGGCTGATATGATTTGTATTGATAATGCAGTATATGAAATTACTCTGTGTATCATAATTCTTTGATGACAATCAAGAGATGAGCTACAGGCAGTTAGTATTGACAATATAGGCAAATGAGATGTGCTATATATTCAACACTCACAGTATTGCCTTTAAATGTCTAGTAGGTTTCTAAATAACAAAATTCAAATACTGAAGTCACAGATTAATTTCAAATTTATTTTAAACCATGGAAAACAGGGACTGATTCAGTCCTGAATATCTGGTATAAATCAGTCAATAATGCTATCTAGCAGGATTTGGATAATCAAACAGTATCATCTTAAGATGGCAATTGTTGAAACCTTCGTTAATTTTAGGAGAGGTTATAAGTTCACAGAGGTTTAGGAGGATTGGATGATTGTTTCAGTTTTTTGTTATGTCACCTAGCTTTCTCTGTCTCTTAATTTATTTAATTATTTATTAGGTTAAAAAAATACAGCAAGGAATTGGCTTTTTTTTTTTTTTGAAAAATAGGATTTTCTGTTATCTGAGGAGACTTGAAAGAAAACCATATATTTCACCTGTTAGCTTTGTAAATTGAATTTTAAAATGAACTTCGTATTTTATGTTGATAAAAACTATTTGTTAGGTTGTGCGTTTTTTCCGAGTAGAAGGGAAATTATTATTATCTCCATATTCTGGAAAAAAAAAAAAAAAAAAAGTAAAGTGATAACCAAGGACATTTTCTTACATTCTATATACTTATCTCTTTTTCTTTTACAGGTGCAAATAAATAAGTTGCATAAAAATGGCCAAATTTAACCCTCTGTTTTAGTTCATGCCATCTTTGCTCATACTTAGGACATTCACCAGTAATTTTATTTAATTTCTACATAGCTATTTTACAATTGCTGTTCCGCAGTGATTTTATCATCAGTTTATTCAGTTTGCAACTGGAATAAAATGTGTGCATCCCAAGATCATTATCATAACTTCTTGATTAAGCTTCTGAATATAATTGTCCCCAAAGTTCTGGTGTTCAGATTGTGCAGAGTAGTTACTAAGATAAAGGCTCAAAATAGCTTTAATACAAAAATTGAAATAGAAGTTCACAGCAGAAATATATCAATAAGAAAACTGTATATCTTTATAAAAATACTCCCCCTACTTGGGAGTCAGGAAAATGAGTATACACAATGGGTGTTGTTGAGAACATCTCTTCCCCGTCACACCTCATCCAGGGCACAAAATAACATTCAGAAGAATTGTTCTATCTTGTAACCTTTCCAACAGCTGAAAAACAAGGTTACCCACCATTATCTTAATTGTGCACTGAATTTGAAACAGGTTGAAGAGAACTAATGTGAAGAAAGGGAAAAAAAAATATTGTAGTAAACATGCAGGTGGTCTTTTTATTGAGTGACTGCAAAAGTAGAAGGTGGCATCATTTAATTCTAGAACACTTTGTTAAGGACAATCAAAGCAGTTCCACAGATCCTTTGAATGGTGCATGTTGATGGGAACTTCCTACTGGAACTTGTATCCTTCCACCCTTGACTCATACCTAAGCTGAAATCATCTATGGATTCTTACTGTCCTTAATTGTAAGAAATTGGAGTGAAATATCTTTTAAAACTCATTCCAGGTTTGCATTTCTGCATTTCTGCGTAAGGGGAAAACTAGGATTTAGTGAGATTGCAATATATTTTTGAATGTTTTCTTTTTCAAGTCTTCAGTGTCAACAGGCTGTGAGGTAGAAGAGGAAGTAGGAGAAGGTAGTCTTGATTCCTTGCTTGCAGCCAAATTCTTAGTGCTTTATGCAAATCCTGTGCTCAGAATATATAGAACTTCTTGTGACATATTAGAGGAGGTTCATCAGATAGAAAATCAGGAAAGTGGTGGTGTCTGTTACTTTTGATCACTAACTTCACCACCCCAACTTTGCTGAACCTCTCATTTGCTGAACCTGATTATTTGACCTCATTAATACCTCTGCTTTCCCATGCACTCATTATCTCATTCCTGAAGGCTAGTCTCTCTGTCTGTTCCTGACTCAGAAACTGCAGTTTACTTTTCTCCTCACTTGGCAATATACAGGCGTGACAGAGGAGAGCACAGTTTAGAAACATCCATGCAATGAAGAAGCTTTATCCTTAATTCTGCAGCTTGTAGCATTAAACCTTTTGTCTGTTTTTCACAGAGAAAAGAATGATAAGTTTTCTTTCTTCTTCTGAATTCCCAGTTTTGTCTAGAGCACTGCTTTGCATCCTCATATTTACAACCCTGTTGTTTCTGCAAATTATCCTATTATATAAATCTGCTTTTTTCCCTACTGGTTGAGGAAAATGAGCAATAGTGTAAAAGCTTTACTTTTCTATTTCTTAAGCTCTTACCCATAAACATAAACACATATAACCAGAATCCACATGATCTTTTCAGTGTATTGTGTTTGCATTTAGTTTACATTACCGTACTAAGATACTGACTTTCTACTTTAACATTTTATGATACGGGTTGTGTTCCAGAATTGCTTTAGAAGCTGAAACTACAGAAGGGTAACTGTGTCTAATAAAATAGAATTGTATAAATTTTAAAGTTGTTCATATAAACAAATAAATTGTACGTATCTCTTTAGCTTTCAGTGTGGCTAAGTGTTGTGAAGTACTAAAAATTGCATTGAGAGCTGTTAAACTCTGCAGGTGTTTGTGAGCTACAGCTTATGCATCTGTTGTATGGAGATGCCTTGGAGTTGGGAAGTTCACATGCATGGTTTCAGAAGTCAGAGGTTCCTTAATGCATGCATTTTCAAGTACACAGCTGATAATGAGAAATTATAATGCTACAGTTGGTAGATTTTAAGTATCCTAATAAAATCTTAACGTTTTATGATGGAAATTATTATGGGCATATTTTAAAACATTGGTAAAATTCAGTTTTTAGTTGGTGGAAAATCAAGACCTCCGGACAGTCAGAAGAAAATCATGCCAGTAGACAGTAATGGAATGGTTTGCCTGCTTTGATATTTCTTGCACCTTTCCCAAAAATACTTGTTGCTGGGAATACTTGTTCCATTGGGAAAGATTTTATAGTGGCTAGGATGGACAGAGAATATGGAATTTCCTGTTTTTTTATATATACATATATGAACTGAAATGTATAAGTAATTGCTACTCTTTACTGAAAAATAAAGATGATATACTAAGGTTTTTTTGTATGCAATTTAATTCATATAATTAATGACTATTTATGTTTTGACTGTTTGTTTTCAGGTTAGTATGGAATCCTTGAAAGAGCTGGATCAGAGACTGTTTGAAATGTACATTGAATCCAAGGCAGATCCTATAGTTGGGTCATTAGAACCTGGCATTTATGCAGGATATTTTGACTGGAAAGACTGTCTTGTTCCAGCAGGTAAATATCTGCTTATTAAACTCTGGAATTATTTTAACAGTGATTGATAGGAACTAAAATATACTGTACAATTAAAAACTTTTTTTCTAGTCTGTTTTTAACTTTTGACAAGTTCTTATTATAAGTTTTTCTCACAGATTTTACTTAGTTCCTAAATAATTTTTGAAATACCCCTGAATGATTAAAACAGCTTTTATCATTGATAATCTATTTAATGCTTGTTTTTTGTGATTATTTTGCTTCATTGCTTATATATAATAGAAATTATTATAAGAGACATCTTTGCTATTTTCTTATGAAATTCATTGAGATTGTTTGGAATTTTTTTCCAAAGAATCTGGCCACTTTGGTAATAGACATAATTACAGTTCTGAAAAGGTAAAATTATGAGCAAATGCATACTATAAAAGTAGTTCAGCAACAATTGTTAAACCATTGAAGAAGGGCAGGAATATGGTATTTAGAATGACTGAGATGTTAGTCATTTATTTAGGTGCTTTAAGAACCTCCATTTTAAGGAAGCATAATATGAATCTGATTTTTTCAGCAGTGAATATTGTACACGTTAACATTTAGGTCCTTTGAACATCATATTTGTCATTTCTAAAACTAATCCAGCTAAATCACCATATGAATGTCTAGCTAATATGAAGTTGAAATTAGTTTTAGTAACAGTACTTGGAATTTTGGAGGTGATCTACTATTAATTTTCGATAAATCAATGATTGACATGACAATTTGTACTTTCTTGGTTTGATTGTTTCTCAGAGTTGTATATAGCAAGCTTAGTAGAAATTCTGTGGTACTTTGATAGGGAGGTAATTACAAGAAGCACACTTGTAATCTGTGAATCAAGAACTGCAGTGCTTGCTCACTGGGCTGTAAATATGCAAAAAAACGTAGGGTTTGTGACTTTTGAGAAAAACATCTCTTTGATCTTTCACTATTACTTTTGTGCTTGGAATGTATGTTCTAGTACAATATACAGCAGAATAACTTAAATTTTCATCTTGTACATTCAAATTTATATAGGAATAATGCATAATTTCTCATTGTGCTTGAAGTGCATTTTTGCTTGACATGATTGTATTCCCACAAGCAAAGAAAAAGTTGTTGTGTCAGCTTTTTACATGCTCAGTTCCCGATTCAGTGCATTGGGATCTACTTATGAGACTCACACTCCCTTTAGGATTGTTTTGTAGTATTTTTTTCATTAAAGAGAATGGCAAACTTCTATTAGAGGTGTACCTTAGTCTGTTTATTTTCCAGTTCGTTGTTGGTTTTACATACTTTATCTGCATGTTTTTCACAAAATTCAAAGTGAAGATGGTATATATTAGCCTTCTCTGCATATCATATTATTGCACAACAGGTGTCAGTTTTAAGTAGTATAAAAGTTATTCTGTTAATCCACAAAGTAAAGGTGTTAAGAAGAACATGTAGTCACTTCTTCACAAACTTCACCTTGATGATCCATCCTGTCAGATGTACTGTATTGAATATTGGTATAAAAAGTGTGAGTTTAGCTTCAGTTTGTCTGCCTTTCCCCATAATTATATGATCTTGAAAATATGTGGGGATCTGAAGATAAAGTTACTGACTGGGAAAGCCTTCCTTTTGGATGAGATAAGTGGACTTAATTATTGAAGAGGACTGAAAAGAAAAACAACAACAACAACAAAAAAAAAACTCTTAATGGGGCACATGCAAATCTGACTTTATCTAGTACTCAGCCAAAAAAAAAAAATAATCAGCAAGCATATACCTGATTTTTACAATAAACTTTTAGTCACAAACAAAATGAAGTTGTACAGCAAGATTATATTTGAGAAAATGTACCCTTATATAATCTGAAAGATGAAGTACGTTGCAGTGCTGACATCCCATCTTTTTTTTCCTTGAGAATAAAATGAAAAAGAAAAAAAAAACTAGAATTTATCTCTAAGTATAACTTGAAAAGTATTGACATTATTAAAGTAAAACAGCATACAGGTGACTAGGAATGGGCATAACCAAGTCGAGCACACAGTTCACTCAAGGACTTGTTAAAAAAGATCAACACATTGGTTTGGTGACAAAAAAATGCATGTATCTAGTGGAAGTTAGCATCTGCTCTTCAGTAGTCTTTATGGCTGCAAAACTTAAAAATTTGATTTGAGTCATTTGGCCGATTTAGATCTTGATTTTTGTAGCCTTGATTTTAAAAAAGAAAAGTGTTGATGATGTTGGCAAGGCAAAACATTTAGGTGTCAGTTGTATTCCTGAGTGGTGCTATAAATGGTATGTATGTAGTATTGCATAGTCAAAGTTATTTCATGTTCGTTAGTGGATACAATTATGCTTGATAGCCAAGCCATGATAGTTTGGGCTGAAGTTTTTTGTATGGTGTTACTGCATTAGCTTTCAAATATGCTTGTTGGAGCATGAGGGTAAGTTTTGACAGTAACAGTTCTGGTTTTAAAAGTAAGCAGTGGGAGAAGACATCAATTTGCCCGTATTTAAAAGATAAGGTAAGAATGTAAGTAACTTCATTGTTATAGTCTGAAACTTTCAAGCATTCCGTCTGGAGACTGAAAACTTGACCAGAGTTGGGGCCTATTGGTGCCGTGGATAAACGTTTTGCAAACGCCATTTTGGAAAAAAATGTAACTATGAAAAATCTCAGGAATTGGTTAGGAATAACATTTAAGAATTTCCTGATGATGAATTTTTTGTGCTGGTAATCCAGCACACAACTTCAATCCTGCAACTGTTCTGAAAAACTGTATTGGTCAAACACTAGCAAGTACTCTGTTCTTGATGCTCCCCCTGCTGTTACCTAGCAGAAGGAAGAAACTGGAAGTTTGAATTCAAGTGCAGAGATCCAAATCTGGATTATCTAGGAAGATAATGGTTTTGGGTAGATGGAATTGTTCATGGGAAGAATATAAAAGTGGATAGAAAGTAGGGTGGCTGAAGTGGAAGTAACAGAGTGGAACAGAAAGATTGTGAGAAAGACTGAGATCAAGCAGGGAATGAAAGTGGAAAAAAGGGGGAAAATAGGCCTGGCTAAGCAAGGTAAACATAAATTAGGGTAGCGTTTAGAAGTAGAATTAATACAGGAACAGACATAAAGGGATGCTGCAGAGCTGGCAGAAATTATTTGTATATTACTAAATACTTACTTCAGGAAATAAATATTACATGCTATATGTAGAATCACTCAGAAACACAATACCCTAAATGTTTTGCTTTGCCAATGCCATCAACTTTATTTCTTTTTTTGAATCAAGGCTAGAAAAGTCAAGGTCTACATCATTAGCTAATCAATATAAATCTCAAATCAATACAAGTCTACTGTGTAGAAGTTACATATATGTATTGCTACCAATTCTGTTGCTGAGCCATATAGACCAATGCAATAAGAAAATTTCCTGTTTTCCATTCTGTTTTTCTGTTTGCTTTCTTTTAAAAGTCAGTAAGAGTTATTTGCAGAGAGCCTACACAACGACAGTCAAGTATAGTTTTTAAATAATAACATTATTTCCAACATGGGAACACTTGATTTGCTTCACAAAATGGAGGCCGTTTTGGAGACAAAAATGGGTTTTAAATTAACTGGATCTGTTACAGACAAAAAATCTACCCTCAGCTGTAACAAATTTGGAAAAATCAATGAGGCATTAAATGGGAGGAAAAAAATGGTGGAGGCAGGATTCTGTCCCTCTGCAGGGTTTTTCTACATTTTGGTTGTTAACTCCATTGAGCATTTCTGTCTTTATTTTTTAAGTGCCTGCTTTGAATCCTATTTGAACGTTCATATTTAATATACTTGCCTGAAGTCTTGTAATATATCAACTATTCAGTAAAATCTTACCAAAAATCTTCATTGTCTATACTTTACATCATTAATGCCTTTCCAGTCTTAAAGTCTTAAAAGTATAGGGACACCATTTCCTTACATCATATAATTCTTGGGAAAATATAAGAATGGGAAATACTGTAATAAATAAACAGTTATGAAGAAGAAAATAGAATGAAATTAAGAAACCCACCTTTTGAGCAAGTTTGGAAAAATGTTTAATACTGAAGTTTTATACCCTGCTTCTCTCAGTGTGGAAAAAGCATACGCCCTGCTCTGTTGGGTAGTTGTCCTGTAATTATTAGATATTTACGTATACATATGTTTTTTGTTACAATTTTAAATACAGGGGAGGGCAAATTGTTTGCACTGGGCAAATTTTAATTTAGCCTGTGTGCTAAAACTTTTATTACTTAGTTTTTCAATATATATGCTCTTTTCAATATGAAAGTTCTGAATGTCAGTAAGAACTGGTACACAGTGCAATTACACATTTGTCCCTTTAGTTTGATCTAAGGAGTAACTCACTGCTGGTGGTAAAAGGCAACATGATTAACTTATTTATTGTTAATAAATATCTTTCATTTAAATTTTCATTTTAATTTCAGTGTTGACTTCTGAGTCTTTACAACAAAGTCTTCAATTTTAACACACAATAACAATGAAATATTTTTTTTCCTAGAAACATTGTTCTAATTTAGTGTATGTTTCTGATAGAATTAAGAGACATGTAAGTGATAATAAGAAACATAGTGTTAATCAGTTGCCAGGTATGTTTTTAGATTATTTTCATTTTGTGTGTAGTGGTCAATCATCCAGTTTGTTGTACAGGTTTTTTCCCTCTACATTCAATCTTTGTTCTTTTTTGTTCTTGTTTCATTGTGTTTTATTTTGTTTATTTCTTTTTTTAATTTAATTTAAAATGCATACCTTTTATCTCAGTCACCCAACAAGTAAAATTAGACTCTAATCTCTTCTAGATTCCAAGCCTAGAGTCTTTCTGAGGGTTAATGAAGTGGTTGTGTTACTCTGAATTTGGATAGAAAAGATTTCTGTGCACTGAAGTTTGTGCAGTACAAGCAAAGGTATTTGTAGTATGGGGGCCTTCAGTCTTTTAGATTATTAATATCTGGTGTGCATGCAAATGTCAAATAATTTTTAATAACATAGCAAGGTTAATTACATTTTATTTGCTTACATAGAGCTACTACATAAATTTGAGACTATAGTCAGTTTGGCAGTACTTACCACACTGTACTTGTTTATTTTTCTAAGGAATTCAAATACAGTGATCCTTCATTATTTATGAAATGCTGGCCTGCTGTGCAGTCTAGGCAACATTCATTCAAAGTTCACAGTATACAAAGTTGCAGAGCTTAGTCTACCAATCTCAAAATATGTATCTTCTGCGTTTCACTGCCATTTTTTGTAGTATTTAAAATCTTACATTGCATTGAAAGTTTCAGGTGATCTCACACTTTCATAGGGAAGTTGGTTGTTTGTGTTTTTTTAGAAATTTGTTCTGTACTTGGCATAAACTGAGTATAGTAGAGTTAAATCCGAATTTTATTTGTCACAGTAATGGAGAATTGTTTGAAGCATTTCAAATATATCAAATGCCACTCTTACAGTAAAAGATAAAGTGCGTCAGATCTGCTAAATCAGATTTGATATACTTGTCACATCTCTTATCTGTTATTTGTCTAATTTAAAAATCTAATAAAAAATTTCTAATGGCAATAGCCTGATGAAAAGGTACTCAACAGTTAAAAATGAAATATCAAAAGGCATATTTAATTTGTACTTACACAGCGACATACTTGTCAACCCTAAGTTTTCTTCTTTTGTTTAATTTGGGGCACCAGCACCCTGCTTACATTTAAGATGACAAGTGCATTTACATCTAAAAAACATTTGGATATAGTAGATATTTTTTTTGAGAACTAGGCAATTACTTTTTGACTGAAAAGCACAAAATAGTTTGGTTTGAAATCTCTGTAACCCTTTAGATTGCTTCTAACATTTCAAATGGATGGTTTCAGAATTAATCTTACTTGGTTTAGATGATTTTGAATTCTCACAGATCAAACTACTGATGCCCTGGAATTTAGGAATTGACTTTCTTTTTGTGCTTAATAAGGCCAAATTCTTCTATTTCAATGTAGGTATAAAACACCTGGTTAGTCTTTTTAAGTGAACAGAGAGAAAACAGTGTTTTTTGCAGTTCTATTACGTATAAGAAATAGATTATCTAATGTTTAAAAAATGTCTTATGCGTTGGCAAATAAAGCTGCAAAAGGACTTGTCAGTTATGCTTTTTTTTGTTACAAAATGCTTGTTACCTGTTCATGATGCAGACATGGATATATTCCATTAGTTACGTATTTTCATCCAGCTCATGGACTAAAAGCAGAGGGTGCAGGCTGAAGCCTTACATGCCTTACCGTTTGCGCATTCTTGCACTGTGTACAATTGTATTTCATTTTATTGCAGTGTTTAAGTTGCATTTCAGAATGCACAGGGTGTTCGGAGTTGGTGAGAGTGCCAACATCAGTAACTGAAAAGGGAACTTACCTTTAACTGCTATCAACTGCAGCAGCAAAGTGGTATTTTTTTCTTTTTTATCCAGCAGTTAAGTATAGTTGGGTCTTTTTACTAAGTCCTGGAAGAACTGAGCTGCTGCCAGCTCATCTTGGAGGTGTGAAGGGGGAAAAAAAAAAGGGGCTGCACAAAAGCATTTAAAAAAAATGCAGATATGCTGTGTGTTTGTGAAGAAAATATTTTGAACACTAATGTTCTTATACACAGTACTTTTTTATGTGCTGTCATTAAAGTATGCTGGTTTTGATTGAAACTAACTGCATTTACAACATACATTAATAAATTGGTATTTTGTCATTATAATGAAGAAATATTAACAATGTTCTGCATCAGCAATCAAAATCTTACTAGAATGAGTTGAATTCAAAATCCTTGAATGACCTGTCAGCACGTATCGTACTCCATGTGTTGCGTGATTGCTCTTCCTTCATTTGGCATACTACACATAATTCTTGACAGAGTAGAATAATGTACTAAAATCTCAAAGGCAGTGGTTATCATACCATACCTGTTAAACTAGTTTTGTAAAAAATTATAATAAAATAGAATAATAATTTGCTGCTTGATACATAAGCACAAATTTCACTGCACATTTCAACATACCTTCATTTGTGTAATTTCATTTTAACCTCAGGTTTTTCTTCAATTTCACTTTCAGACCTTCACTTTTCATTACATTTCTTACTTCTGGCAACAGTGAGATTTGTTTAACATACTACATTTGTGTCTGAATTATAAATATTAAAGATCATTCTAGCTGGTGAAATGGAGTGGACGTCATACCTTCTCAGTCATAGGAAACAGTTACAAAAGATGAGAACAGAAGGAACATCTGTTTCACCGGTTTCCTGTAGCTTCTGCCAGGAGATCTTTTTGATTGCCAACTACTATAGAAATCCTAGTAGAAACCATCCTGGGTAGACATTTCATTCTCCACGTCTTTACCTGCTACATAGTGAGTTGCACTTGAATGTAGACTGCATCAGGTATCTTCTTGTGCCTCTGCACACATCTTACATGAAAATTTTTCTGCTCCTAAAGACTTTTAGTCAGGTTTCTTGTTGGCTGCTCTCAGGACACTCCTGACACTACATGTTCATCTGCAATTTAACAAGGTTACTTCTTTTGTTTCGTCATGCTTTGCACGTCTGCCTTTACTCACAGCTCTGTTTTATAATGTTTTCTGCCAGTAAGACAGCTAATAGTTATGTACTAGACTGTCATGCATTTCTCTCCCAGCTTCACTTTGGCTTTACCTGTCAAACCCACTGCTGCAATATCTTGTGCCATTTCTGTCTATGCTCTGCTGAAGACTGTGATTTGGGAATCAGGCTCCAAAAACACTTTATCTTTAGAACTTTTCTTTAAAAGTTGGAGAATCTGCATTCTTCTTAGACAAACTGCAATATTAAGTGGCCAATAAATTATATTTTATTTTTAAAGCAGGAGTATTTTGAAAAGAAAAACAGTATAAAAAATTTTCACGTGAATATTTTTAAGATGTAAGACAGGCTTCATGTATATTGCTTGAGGAGCTGAAGGAGCACAAGCTTGTATATCTAAAAATGAGTCTTACTGTGATTCTTCGATCAAGACTGTATCCTGGTGTTGTATCTTGAGAATTTTCTGTTCACATACCCTTTCTAACTGATGGTGATAGAAGTCACTGTAAATACCTAAATGAGATGATTGTTATCACAACTCCAGATATGTCAGTGATAGTAACATCTGATCTGTGCTTGTTTGAAGCAGAAAACTGGGGATTAGAATCTGTGGTAATGCAGAAAGGAGAAAGAGCAAACATCATTTCTCCTCTTCCACCACCTCCTATTACATGCATGAATGAGGTGATACCACAAAGGTTTGTACTGCCCCAGCCCATTCAACATAGAATGAGTAATAATAAATCTTGTCGTCATAAGAGTGATTCTCAGTTGTCTAACTCATTGGCACAGCGAATGCTTTCATGTTTACCTGGCATTTGACAGGCAACTGCCTTCTTTTGTTGTCTGTTATTCCCTCTGTTCTATTTTCTTAGCTTATTGTGTGCACTAATTGTTTTGTCCTGAGATCTAATTTAGCCTTTGCAGACACTTTGATTTTAGTAGAAAATGGGCATATTTTCATCCCATAAATTTAACTTGAGATTCAGTGTTTGCAGAATCCAGACTTCAGATAATAATCTCTCTGTGTCCATTTTCCTGTACTATGTCAGAGTCTTAGAATTCCACCATTCAGCAAATTATGGCTGTTTATGTAGATCTGCATTTGATCGAAGAGTTCAAAGCTGTTTTCAATAAGGTGAGCTTATTACCAAACATAGCCAGTTATGCATCTTCGTGTAATATAAGCTCTAGAAAGTCTGTATTTTCTTTTGAGGGGGAAGAGGACTGAAGAGGGTTTCTTTTTTCTTCACCATTGCAACTGTTTATAACTAGACAGCCAGCTTTTTTTTTTTTCCTCCAAATTCAAAAACCAACATATTATTTATCATTGACCTGCACATATTTGTTGAGAACAAGATTGTGATAGCTAGAGCAACTAGATTTTTCACCCTATTTATACACCTGCCTTCCCAGAAGAGAAGAAAGAAATCCCAGAAGAAAAGAAAGAAATACAGGTATGCAAAGCCTTGTCTTTGCATAATAACACACTATACTGGAGCTGGCTTTGAACTTGTAAGAGCACCAAAACATTTCCTGCTGAAAATCCATCAAGGAAACTGCCTTCTCTGAAGAAAGAGGCATTGTGAAATCAGACAGCTTCTTGAATACTTTCTTTTGGGTTCTGTATCTTCCAATTTTTAGACATTTTAAATGTTTGGAAGCCAATGTATCAGATAAGAGCTATGGTAAGAGCTATCACAGTGAAATAGGTAATTATTTATTTGCTTATTTATTTGCTAGAAGATACTGAGCATAGTTTAGCTTCACGTGTTTGTAAGCATATTATTTTCACTTTTTAAAGGAAGTTTAGAAGTTAAGGGATTTTGTGTGAGATTTTTCTGATATGAAGGTCTGATATGGTAGGTTGCTTTCATAAGAGCATACATTTTTGTCAGTTTGATCCCATTAAAGTCTTCTTTTTCTTTACTGGTGAAATATTCATCTAAGAGAAGAGGGTCATTTAGGTTATCTCCTTTAATTAACCAGTAACTGCTCTTTGCATGTTGGTTTTAGAAAATGCTTGAAGAAATTAAAAGAATTAGAAAATATTTCCAAAGTTAGAGCTCTCGTTCCTGGAAAGCATTCTGGGGGCATGAAGAAAACCTGCTGGGAATGGAGGAGAAAATCTTTTGTAGGCAAAGTCGCACTTTTGTTCAAACCCAGCTTTTTCCTGGATGCTTCCCCTCCATATCCTTTGGGTACCCCCTCTCCCCCATCACTGTAATGAGGCAGGGAAAACTTTCGGAGCATGGGCAGGTTGGGTTTGTGGGTTGGGCAAATGGCTAATTTTTGGAATGAATGGACGGGAGGGGTGGGAGAAGAAGATCTCAGCGATATTTCAAGTGGGTTTGGGAGCCAGTGCTGAAGACCAGGAAAGTAAGGGAGATATGATGAGCACATGTGCAAAAAGACAAAAGCTTAGAACTCCAAGTAAATACTTACTGTTGCTAGTACTTGTTTTTATTTGATTACTAGTTTGATTATGAGAAAAAAAAAAATCTGAGGTGTTTGAATGGGCTTAGTGTTAGGCCGCTCCTTCAATAGTTACCCCTGGAGGCTAGATTTGTATTATTTTCTTGATAATGCTCAATGTAGCTTCTGCAATATTCTTTAACAATCTGAGGTATAATGAAACAATCAGAGAGTCCCTGTGGCAGTCTCTAGCCAGAATCCAAAGGCATTCCTGCTTGCCCTGCTGCTGCTTGGCTGTCAGTTAGTCTGTGTGCCATGGTCTGTTGTATTGATGCAACTAATTTTTTACTATAGAGCATTTAGCTGTATACGCTTCAGAAATATTACTAAGACATCTCTTTTCTGCTATTTTATATTTAAACATATTTACTCTTTTGGAACAGTTGCATTTTTCATACTGTATCAGCATCCAATTCGATTTCCCATTTTGAGGTGGTCAGTGCTGCAGACAAAATCCTGTTGAAATAAAGACATCTGTTCTGAAAGTTGGGCTCAAGACAGACTGATACGCTGTAGAAACTGCTGCAGAAGAAACTGGGGAGCAGTTCAGTAGATCATATGAAGGCCATGTTCACAGTTTTAGACGTTTGTGTGCACGGGAGCACTTTGAAGCATTTACAGGTCTCAGTATTTGGGAAACTTTGGTGTGTTATTGTTACTCATGGGTGACTGTGGCTCTTGTTTCTTTAATGGCTGATCTGTAGTAGAAGTTTATGCCTGCTGCTGCTTCTACCTAAGTCATAGTCCTCTAGCTGAAATTATAAGGGTTCGGAATTTTGCCTTTAAAGTCCCAAGTTAAAAGTTTCCTTTTGTTCTAGGTAAACTCAACTGTGTCAAAACTGCAAGACTTGTCTAAGCAGAGCTGCCAGAATGATGACAAACGTTATTCATTCTCCCTCTATGTTTCCTATACTTGACACTTGTGCTTAAAGAATAGTTTTGTCATGTTATCCTTTAGCATGTAGGTACTAGTTAGAAACGGCCTGCAGCACTGTGCGTTCCCCCCTGATAACAATGCTGAGTGATTTGTGGGGATTCTTCAAGGATATTCTGTATGGATATATAGTGATGCAGCACTTCCTGTACCACCTGTGCAGATGCCAAGAATCATGTAAAGATAACTGAAAGTTGCCCCAGACGCTTCATCAGGGAAGGTCCAAAAGCATTGTTGTATTTAGTAAACGTATCGGTCAGTTCATGTTCTGGTTACAGCTAGAAATGCTGCAAATGGGGATTTTGGTCAGTAGTAAAGCAAGTACTGAATTCAGGACAAAAGAGGAGTGATAAAAACAAACATTTTCTAATCCCTGAATGTGTACTGTAGCTAAGGATGTTTAGTTCTTAATATTTTAAAAACACTGATGAAAATATAGTCTCCAAAATGTACCTTGTTACTTTTGACAGCTAAATAAGCTAGCAGAGTGGGAAAATAGTTGTCTACTCCAAGCTTCGGTAACACTTTCTGCCCTGGGGTATGTTTTTATGTTAAAAATTTTAGTGTGACAGTCTCAGCTTTCTATACAAAATACAGCCTAGAGCATATTCTCTGTATAGCCAAGTTATCAAGCCCTTGAACTCTAACTTTTTAAGTGGGAAAATGTGATAGACTTCTAACAGTACAGCAGATCTGTTGTAATAAAAAGCATTTCATTAGCTTAAAATTTCTTTACACAACGAATAGCAATTTAAATTTAATGAAACACTTAAACTTTATTGATGTTTGGATGAAATTACAGTGCTGGACTTGTTCAGTGGTTGAAGTAATTCAAAATTATTAAAATCCTTTACTTTGAACTGTGAAAAATCTTAAGCTTTCCAGTTATCGTGGGTCACTCCTGAGTCCAGATAGCTTCCAAATGTTAAATTTGGACTTGAACATTTTTTAAGGATCTATTGTTCAGGTCATGCAAAGACATTTTTCATTTCAAACTCTTGCCCTTTTCAAAATGCAGTTTGGATTCAGTGAAACTTGGAAGTGAAAAACTATGAAATAATAAGATTGGAAGCCAGTGAGAGTTCTCACCTTCACTCTAATAGGCAATCTCACTAGGTTGCTATGTGCCTAGCAAATTTTTTATATTTTTTTTCTTTTCTTTTTCCTTGCAGAGTAGAGGGCAGCAAGTGCTTTTTGCTTGTTTGTTAGTTTGTTTGGTTTTTACTGCAATAATATCTCTAAAGCTGTCATGGCATGTTTCCAAGTCACTACATATGTAAACACACAGATAAATAACATTCTACACTAAGCCCTGCTTATGGCATTTTTTGGTCATGAATGTAAAGTATAGTCTTGTGAGTAGTTGACTTACCGATCCACAGGCATTTGACTTCCTTACATGCTGCAGTCTTCAATACCTACGTTGGTAGAAGTAAGGACTGTCTGAAAGTCAAAATGATGACTGCCTCTTCACAGTCATCACAGGTTATTACATCTGTGAAAAAGGAAGTACATTTTACCCTAGAAACTGAATCTGAGAATTTTTCTTTGTACATCTTCCAAGGAATACACTAGATCTGTATGTAACCAAAGTCCCTTTCTTCCCTTAGGTCTTCCCCATGACTCTGTACTTCCACCATGCCTGCAGAATATTGCTGCCTATCTATGTTTGCCTGTAAGCTAATACCCTGGCATCGATTTGGTTGCTGGTTTACTCAATTTAATTAATAAGGACAAATAAAAATCCTGTGTATTGACAAATGCACAGACAGTTTGGAAGAAAGTATGTAAAAATATTAACAGTCAGTTTTGTGGTTTAGTTCAGTGGGGTGATTGCTTGCATTTTTTTTGAGTTAAGAACATTCACAGACCTTTGCAGAATTGAAATCCAAAAGTATGGGGTGGTATGTTATATCAGTGCTGCATCACAGAAAAAGTTACTTTGACCTGCCTGTTACAATTGTACTAATAATACAATTCAACAGCAATAGTACAATTATTTTTTTAAGTTGCTAACAAAACTATGCAGTAAAAGACAGAAAAAAAAATGTGTATCTTATTGCTGCTAGTAATCCTTTTGCTCAAAACATCACTTTTCAGGTTTCTTATTTAAAGTCACTTTTTAGAAGTCCATGCTCTACTTTCATTTGCTGTGTTTGCTTTATGATTACTTCCCAAAGTACATCTGTCTCAAGTCAGCGTAATAAGCATAGGATATATGGATATGTTGACGGGTGATTATTTTTTTTCCTGTAGCTTGAAGGTCAGACAGATGGAGGACATAACTGGACACTAAAATTTTAGTGTCTGTATTGTTCCGAGTACTTTGTTTGTGACATTGGTCTCTTTTGGATCAATCGGCTTCAGTTTTCTGATTTCTTATAATAATAATGTTTGAGTGACAAGCAAAGTAAATTCATAAACATAGTATATCTCTAAACCCATTCTTCGTTTATGAAATTGCTGTCATTTTGCATATGACAGGCTATTATTACAGTAACAGTGACTTCAGGAATTGAGAAGAACACACAGTTTCCTGAGCGAGTCTGTTTTGAAAGGTTTTAATAATTTTAGGTTTTATAAAATCATGAAAGGACACCTTCAGGGTGCCTTAAAAATGATGTGTTTGAAAGAAATAAATGAATATTCTTGCAGACTATGCTTGGTTTGTGTTAATGAAAGGAAATATTGCTTGGGATTTTTGGATTCAACTCTTCTCAGTTTTGATAGAGATGTTGATTTTTAGCATACTTTACAGTTAACAAAATGACTTGCTTTTGCCACTGAACTGGTCATCGGGTATCTTTATGGTGCGTATAGCTACCCTCTTTTATCTGTGAAACACATCTTTTTGAACTGTCACCTCTTGCCGTTGCATAAATCCTCCTGTACCGGGACATGGGGTGGCAGTGTGAAGGGTCAGTTTATCTTGCTGGCTTCGAGATTGAGAGGTGTGTTTCAGGTTGGCAAGGACCACTGAACGTGATGAGCTGTAACACAGAGAGTTTTGGAACCCTTTGTCTGAATTGTGAAACGAGAGGGGTGTGATTGGTTTCTTTTTTTCCTAAATGGCTCACTTGTCAAGAATTTTGAAAATCCTCTAGGTAAACGATGAGCAGGGCACAGCACCGGAAACTATGAGGTACCAGCTTCTACTAGTTTTAGAAGGTGATAATAATTTAGTATGTCCACCACCCCCCAGATTCTCTGTTCTGCAGTTTCGTGATTTTTCTGAAGTCTGACAAAACCCAGAGAGAATTTTTAAGCAGCAGCGTAGTTTCCTGGTCAGTTGCTCTAACTTTGCTTTATGAGATGTGGTGGTGCAGATGGCACTTTTGAAAATGCATGCAGTGCCTATCAAACCTAAATGCTAAGCAGTCTGTGCCCTCTTCTGTACAGTATCATGTCTTGTTTCTCTTGCTCACAGACACTGGAAAGTTAAGGATGTTCTGCAGACAGGAAACACCCATTCAGTTCCCACATGGTCAAATGTCATTGTCTTGGACAGACGCATTTCAGTCTTACCTTACAAACTGCTGAAGTCACAGGGAACCTACTCATACCAGGGATGTGCGTTCTGTTGATTTTTTATCACCTTACATGTTAGTTATTAACTCTCTCTGCTTTATCAAAAGAAAAGGCTCCAGCTTTTAAAAAACAGTTCTTCTGGTGGAAATCTAGGGATGACAGGACTTACATACATAATGCTGTGACTATTATGTGATGAAAATGATAGAGAGGCAAAGGGAGGGAATTTATTTAAAAATTAAGATTTTTTTCTTGTGGAGAATAAAACTGTATTTGCTTAGGAAGATGTCCTACAGCTAATGGATTGCTAATAGAAGAAGTTCAGCTAGTGCTGAGGCGTGATTAGATGTATTTATATAAAGAAGGAGGGTTTGTTATATTTAAGAAACTTGTACGTGAATTTCATTCTTCAGAGCCTATTTTTCCCACTCAGGGAGAACAATGGTTTTGTTTTGGGTAGTGTATGTCATGTTGCAGTTGGGTGAAATGTCTTCTCTCACAGCACAATTTTTTCATCTACCTCAAACGAGCTACTTTAAAATATCTGATACTTTGATTATTTTATACTGTTGGGTTTCCTCTTAAATCACACAGCTGCAAAAAAAAGACTTAACAACCCCACCGCTGTTAATACTGAAGTAGATGCAGTAAGATAAATATATATATATATATATTTAATGGGCTTCTAAATCTGTATGGGAACACACTGTTGGCTGTAAAGTGTTTTTATTCTTACTCTGTATCAAGGTTATGTTCATGAGTTACAGCCACATGTTGATAGAGCAGCTGTGCATGTAGAGCACCGTTTAATGGCTGTAAGTGTACCAGACAATGTTGTTAATAGCTAAATGACAACAAAAAGCCAAATTTCCATAGCTCGAGCACTGTGCTCTGCTAAGGATTATTGATATATTTGTTTACACGTAGGTATTTGGGTGAACTGATGCTTATGTATGTTTTTGATGATGATGGCTGGATAGCTGTAAGCTCCAAATCAAGTTGTTGGTGTTTTGTTGTTCTTGTTGTTTTTTTTTAATTAGTGTGTAGGCATTTTGTTTGGTGTAGGGCTTCTTGATTGTTTCTGTTGATGGTCTTTTGCCATTTATATCTCTTATTACCTGATTAATGGGTTGAAATTTTGTTTATTCTACAATAATTAAAGTAATTTGAATGTCTTTATAGTTCAGTTCTGAGTGTGGGATGCAGCATCCTTAACTCATGACCTTCAGGTCTGGATTGGTAAAATGCCCTTTACATTTTGTATTACTGTGTCTGGTAAAAGAAATGAAAGTAAATCCGTCTCCTAACAAAATCTGTTAACAAAATTTGGACATATCGAATTGGCCTTCAGCTACCTGCACATCTTTTAAGTATTAGATGCTAGCAAAGATCTCTTCTTCCCAAGTGAAGCACTATTAGGCTCTGTTTCCTGTTGTAGCCTTTGGCCTTTACGGGCTTTTCTCCTTACCTTCTTAATGATAAAGCAGACTATATTCTCTCCCAAGAAGCAGTGGATTTGAATGTGAGCAGTAAGGATTGGAAAGCAGCAATTATGCTCAACTGCAGGCTTCTTCAGCTGTCCTTCAGATCCAGGTTTGATGGAGTAGCAGAAAGTTCACAATGTCAGCAGCAGCTCTTTTAAAAATGTCTCAGTTTGGGCTATACACAAAGGCACAGTATAATTCTCTCAGCATCCTCTTCTTTTAGACTGAATCTGATGCATAGATGAAGATATTAATCACAGTATTGGCAGTCTTTAGAGCTCTTGCTACTCCCAGCCAGCTGAAACACAGAAACTTTCAGGTTCTTTGAATATTATGACACAATTTCTGTTGTTTGAATTAAAATAGTTCAAAAAGTACAAGTAATGTAAGACTTGAAAGCCTTCATGTTTAATGTTTTTGGAAAGTAGTTTTGTGGCTACCTGTGTCAAGTCTTTCAAGTGACATTGTTACAACAACAAAGTGTCATGGCTGAAAATAAGAGCAAGGCAGGTAATTCAAAAATGTAGTGCTCTGGCCTTCAGTTCTCAAAGTATTTGGCCAGACTGACTCTCAGCAATTAGATTTTGTCCTCTCCTATGTCAGAACTGTGTTTTTAAAAGCATTTTCCTAGATAGATTACACGTCATTCATAATTCATTCAATTTCAATTTCCAATAGCTATTTTTAGGTCAGTATTAGTTCTTACCTCTTTTTCTACAATTCCTAATGTGCTGTATGTTTGTGATAAGCATAGAATCATTCAGGTTGGAAAAGAGCTCTAAGATCATCTCGTCCAATTTTTAACCTAGTACTAAAGTCCAACACTGAACTGCTGCTCAGTTGTGAATCTAGACGTTTCTTGCAGACCTCCAGGGATGGTGACCTATGCAGAGGAGAATTTCAAGTAAACATTAATCCTATTCACCATTTAATTAGAATGGAGCTAGTATGAACAATAGGTTTATCAAAACATTTTCAGTCTTACCAAGAAAGACCTGCTAATGAACTATTTATAGCAGCTTGTATCTATTTTTGTCAGTAGTCTAAGGACTGACTTAGGACAAACGGGTTAAAAAAACAGGAAATGTGGTTAAGTAAGCGGGTAATCTCTCCAGAGAGTTTCCAGTTTGCCTACACGTTCACATTTTCTTCTGAATATACTCTCAAAACAACACCAAGTACAGTACCTTGAAATCCATCTCTGCTTAAAGGAGGGAATGTTTCCAGCAACAGCAGGAAGTGGCCTAGAGAAAAGTTTTACATTCTTTGTTAAATTCAAATGAGGCTCTGGAGTCACTGTCTGTTTGTTCGGCTTTACTAACATTGGAGCACTTCTATGACATTTCAGTTGGTTCAGATGTTATCAAATGAATCCATAAAAGTCTGTGAACACTGTCATTGTAACCTCACTTCTAGATTCGTTTTAAAATAATGACTTTCCTCCAACTTTACCCTTTTCTTTCACATGGGATTGTGCTTATTAGTTAATATACTATGCACATATTTTTGGTAATAGATATAAAGTCACGTTTGGAGGTAGCAAAAGTAGTTTTATGAATCAGGCTGTATAAGTCTTACTGTGAAGTAAAGAAATTATTGAACATGACAATGACATCCATATAATTCCCAAAGAGGTATTGTTTATGTTTCTTACTCTGGGGAGGGCAGAAGCAATAACATGCAAGTGAAAGTCATTCTTTGCTCTGCTCCGTATTTGTTTTTTTGAATGGAACTAATTATTAGGGGTTTTTTTTGTTTAATTTATTTGTGAGTCAAAAGGAGGAGTGAGTATAATAAATGAAGCAGCTTTAGTTGCGGTAAAGGCTGTGACCTGGTGGTGTTCCTCTATTTTTAGAATTACTGCCAGGCATCAGTGTCCTACTGCTGGGATCCTGCAGTGTACTAGAAATGTTTTTTATCCAGGGAAAACAACAAAGTGTGATGATAAATTTTTAGTAATTAGAAAGAAACAAGCTTGTCTAGCCACTTTAATTTAGAAAACAGGCCACTGGAAGTGACAGCATTTGAAGCTGATTTCCTATCAACTGTCTTTGAAGGCAGAAACCTGTGTGCTGTTGTAAAGAGTAAAGGTGAGCTGCTTTGTTTTGTCCATGGGGAAATTCCAAGTCATGTATCTACTTTTTTTTTTTCTTTCTTTTTAACATCTGCACGTTGTTGGGTTAGATGATAACACTGTGTGGGTGGGGACACTTCAGTAAAATAGCATGACATACTCGCATACAAGTGCTATAGTTCATGAAAGACTCACGTCTGCAAACAAGTTAGGTTTCTTTCTATTCCACAGTTAGGAGACTATCTTGAAGGGTATAGGCTTCTTGGAAATTAAAATATTACTTTTCTAAATGAGGTATTGTATTCACCGCAGTAATTGGAAATGGTAGCTAGCTATTAAAATTATTTTCCAGAAATATTAAACCAGTTAGAGCATTTGCTAATGAGGTGAGTAGAGTTTGTTGTTCTAGAAAATTTAAAAGTTGTCATCTGTAAGGGAATTTTAATTCTTTCAGTTAATAGTATGTTTGAATTAAACAAGCTGTCAGTCACATTAAATTTTCTCTGGCTGTAAATGTTAGATTTCTAAATAGTTTGGGGGAAAAATACCTTGATTCAAATGCATTCTGTACAGAATAAACAATAAAATGATTTTTGCTATATATAGTATACAATCTCTAGCTTTTGTGTGTAAGGTATATTTTAAATTAGGTTTATTCAGAATGCTGCACACTAAAAAAAAAAAAAAAAAAAAAAAGTTTTGTCATTCGTTTTTCTTTCCACTTTTATTCCATGCTGCCTCTTGTTTGATTCATGGGATAAAGTAGTTGATGGTTAGAGCTTCATTCTGCTCAAGGTGTCAGGCAGCCGTCTGTAAGTTAGGGAAGCCTACAGCTGTTCTGCAGCTCTCTTAAGGTTTGTGTACCAAGGCATGTCTGCACTGATTTACTTTTTTAAATCCTTCTAGCAACTTCTGCATGCAGACACCAACCTCTTGTCTGACCTGCTGTGACCTCAGACAGTGTTTCACTTTTTAATGCCTCTTCCCCCTCCCACCCATTCTGTCTTACCTGTTTATATTTTTAGTTTTTAAGAAGAGGTTACTTGCTTTGAGTCGGAAGTTATGGGTTAGGTTGGGTTGGAAAGTGAAATTCTGTGGTATGTGCTGGGCAATCGGGCAGCTGGGTTTGCCAGGAGGCTTCCATCAACCCGTCCAGTTCCCAAGAAGGCTCCGCCGGGCAGGACACTTATTGCTTGGCGTGTCGCAAAGCGTGACCTGGGGTTCCAAGAACCGCCAAAATACAAACAGGCTGCGATCCTACAGGGTATCCTGCTAGCCCTTATTGCTGTTTTTGTAACACGGGTTTCTTGGAGGGAAAAAAAAAAACATGTCCTAACCACACTGGAAATGATGCTAGCGTAACTGTAGTTAAAGCAGTTGTTAAATATTGCTGTTGCCTCAGCTACATTGCAGCCAAAATCTAGAGGAAATTTAACAGTTAAAATCAGACTGTTTAAAGAAGTTACATGGCTTTGTGGATACCATTGATGAGTTTCTTTTTTAATGTGCACTACGCAGCACTGATTAACGACTTGCAAAAGATGTGTGCAGGTTTTTTGTTTTTTTTTTTTTTTTTTTTTTTTTTTTTTTTTTTTTCCCAGCAGTTTCATATAACAAAGTAAAAATCTTAGAGAAGAGCTGCAGGAGTTTAACTGACAGTTCAAAACACTGCGTGACAGCTGGAAAGTACTACATTTCTGAAGCTTGGAGATGAACATTTCCAATATCAATTCAATTAAATCTGTCAATAGGATATAATGTAATTAGAAATATATATCAAGGTATTTAAAAAGAGGGTATCTTCCTTAAAACAGAGCAGATTAATTTTTTTTTCCATTTATTCTCCTTTATGTGTTGTTATTCCTATATTCACTGTCAGCATAGCAAACGGAACATTGAATATCAAGTGCAGCTAGGTATGAAAACCATTCATATTTCTGGATCACCAAATTCTGTTTCCTGTTACTTTTGAGGAAAGTTTTTATCAAAAAGTAATCAGGCAAAAAAAAAAAAAGTTTTCAGACTGATTGACTGGTACTGGCATAACTCACCGAATGGAACAATAAATTGTACAAACACTGCAGACAACTGGATGGGCGTAAAAGTTGAAATTTCAGACTCTCAGGCATCAATTTTCCCAGCTCTACCAAGTCATGCTCAAGCCTCAAGGCCAGCAAATTCAGTGCTCGCTTTTCAGAGGCACTAAGAAACATTGCTCCCTTCTGCAGCAATTGCTTGCCGAAGCAAGTACGGGCCTCCTGCTGAGGCCAAAATGCTCCCTGTTGCTCCCTCAGTTGGTGGCTCTGCGCCTGCCCAAGGCTCATTTTTGTTTCGGTCCCTCGGAGGTTAGGTCAACTCACACTTGAAACAGGGCTGGTCACTTGCTCAGTGAGTAAAGAACTGTTCTTTTCCTCTTTGGTGAAAACTTTGCTTTTCTTTTCAAAAAAAAAAAAAAAAGGCTAGAATTGAGTGACAGCTGTTGAACTGTAGAGCGTCTAGTTAATGGCTTTTCTAGCTCCTCCACAAAGAGCTGCAGCTTTTAATGCTCCTGCCTGATTTTATTTGACTGTGAGTTGACCTCAGACCCTTCTTTCTTTCTGTCCCTTGTATCCTCTAATCCTCATCACTTGTGCGGCTTATTGCCGGTGAATGGAGGTACCTGCTGACACCACCCACTTTTTCTAAACAGTTGTATGCTTTTATCCCGCCCTCCTCCTTTTCACACAACAGGCAGGCTGAAAGGGTTGTTCAGCAAGAACCAGCAGCGAAATTAGCTTCCCAGGCCTGCCAGTTCTGTCCATTTCAAATGAGACCCCAATTTCACAAGAGTTTAAAATATATCAAACCCAAGCTGCCGGGGTTAACATTTCCTGTGTGTTTGTATTGTCCTAGCAGAACTACTACTCATTCTTTGAACTTGTGTTTTCTACTCTGAAGAATAGGTTAAAACAACAACAACAAAAAAGTTTACTCATATCCTCTTTTCTTACTCTTGAATGACTGGGATCGTTTGAAAAAACTCTGTTGGCTTCTGGCTCGGAAAAAAAATCATCCTGTTGAGTTCAGTTGTAGCATGTGTAAGTTTTGTTCTATTTGTGCATGCAAGTTTTTGTAGCTTCTTTGCGTCTTAGAATTACACATACGGTCTTGCAGTTCCAACTTTTGCATGCTTATTCAGTCACTTTGGAGGTTTCCTAGTAGCATGCTGTCATCTATGTACTTGGGGGAAACAAAGCTCTTAGAACCACATGTGGGACAACTGGTAGCACTACCCCCTCCGAACATCTCCTGAATGACTCCTGCATTGTCAGGCTACGAGATCAGTTTCTGCTAATCCTCAGAACCACAAATCTTTTTCCGTTCTCCTTTTCCCATACTTCACACAGTCATCCTTGCTACAGCTTTATGGTATCGTTAAAATTGCTTGTAGATGTAGACTTTCTGACAGATTTCATTTGTAAAAATGCTAATAGGTGATGCAGACTGGAAAATAAATTTAATGGATAATCTTGCTAGATTATTTTTTTTTTACCAGTAAAATGTACAGCGGAGGGCCCAAATTGGAAGATGCTATTTTAAAGTTTCTGTCAGCCATTGTGATAGTTGATGGCTGAAACTGTCCTTCATTTATATGTCTCAAGTCTTCCCATCCATTTTCTTTAGAGCGTTCGTGGGGCTTTGTTAGTGGAAGCTAGAATTCCAGTAAGTCAGATTCTTTGGTGTTAAGAATAGAGTGGGAGTGGAATGCATTTATGCTGTAACAAAATAATAACATTTTCTTGAGAGAAGTTGCAAGGGCTTGTTGAGACTTTCTTTAACACGTTTCTGTCAGAAGCTATGGAAAGGTATTGTATTTGTGCTTCAATATGCTAAATAAGAGGTATTTTAGACTTAAGAATGTTATGTTTCACTTGATTAGCCTAATAGTTGCAACCTACAGTTATATGCTGCATTAGCTTTCAGTGCTGTATAATAGGACTGGCAGCATGGTGTCCCAGAAACTGTAATTGCGTGGGCTGCTGAACAGTTGTAGAGAAAGCTGCACAAAAATTCTATTCTAGACAGAATTTTTTCATTTTGAAATGAATTTCACAACAAATTCACAGTTGGATGCCACTGCTTGTATTTCCACTGAATCATACTCCAGAAAAGTAATACTTTGCTTCAACAAAGCTTGCCACAAACAGTGCAGTGATATAAATCAGAAATTGGATATTTTTTAATTGTAGTTGTTCAAAATATAGTATAGTTATTAACTATGCCTGCAGGTCCTGACATTCAGATATGTTTGGCTTTGTCTCCACATGCAAAAGCTAAAATCCTTCATAAAAAAAAAAGTAGAGAAGGGCTTGGGGGGAAATACCCTTTTTACCCTTTTTATGTACTGTTCATGATAGGAAAGTGACTCCCAGGCAGCAATGGTTTTCACACCACCACATATTTAATAGCACAGTGAGATCAAACCTGTTACATGGTTACTTTTAATTTCCAGCCTAAGTTTACTGGTGGACAATTCATTTATACCTTTCTTTGGTGTTGTTCTTCAACTCAATTAGCCCTCCCTTCTCTCCCTGACTGCCTCCACTTACTGGCATTTTTGGAGTGCAGTTGCATCCTCTCTCCACCTTTGGTTAGTTTAGCTTACTAAGTCAAGGTCTCTCAGGCTCTTAGATGCTGTAATTAAGGCAACTATAGTTTTATATGCATGGACTGCCTCTGAACTGCATAGTTTTGCTACTAGTATTAGCTTAGTTTGTGGTGACTTCTTTGGTATTAAATTGCAAAGCCCTTAGGCTATTTCTTAAAATATTTGAGGAAATATTTGAGCTTGTGCTGAGTCCTCTGATTCTGCAGTCATAACAGAACCACAGGAACATCTCGGTAATGCTAGATACTGGAATTGCAGCAATGAAGTAGTCTCCTGTAAGCTCCCAGTTCTTCCATTTGCCCTTGCATGTGGGCAAGGGTGCAAGATAAAATATGGCTGCTTACACCCTCTCACAGAGGTTTTAGTTAACAATTTTGTCTTGCAGCTGGGATGGGCTAGCAACGTACATTACTGCACTGTTCTCATCTCGTTTTTAATGTAGGTTCCGTCTCAATTCCATTTAGTCAATGCATTCTGAATTTTTCAGTTAAAATGTCATCTGTCTTAGGCAATGGTACTTCAAACCTGGTGCTGATTTTGCTGACATTAGCATTTCATGTTCGTACAAAGTGACATTACCTGGTTGTAGACCCTAACTGAGTGGCTGTCTAAGAATTTTGTTGTGGAAGGTTTCTTCAGACAGAGGTGAAGTGATAGGCAACCTTTTTTTTTTTTTTTAACTAGCACAGTCAAAAGCTGCTTAATTTGGACGCTCTGAGCAGCAGCAGGGTTAGCAGCTCCTGCTTTGAGCCAAACTGTTTAAAAGCACCCATAGAGGCACTCAGGAACTGTGGTGGGATGGCTGGAAGATGAGGATTCTTCCATCAAACCACGTCACCCTCTCATACAACCCACCCAGATCAGCCTGTATGCATTCCAGCATTTCACTCACCTCCCAAATAACAGTTCTTCCCAGCTCAGCTAGCTGGCCTCCTCTCTTTAGGACAGACACCTGCCCTCTCTGTTTATAACTCTGACTGATTAATGAACATGCTCAGACAGTGTTCAAGTATCCATAGAGAAAGGGACCATATAAGTCTTAACGTTGTGTGGCATTTGTGCAAACGTAAAAGCACACAGTTTCCACATGAAAGATCCTCCTGTCACAAGATGAGGCCAGTAGACAGCCAAGAGCTGAATACCGCATAGGTTTGCAGACCGAAATCAACACTTTGCACACTGAGGTTAACTGTAAACCAGCTCCCAAATCTGCCCCGTACCCCTTGATGTGATTTGCATACCACCGTTTGGTGCCTTGTCAAGTTCTATTTGACTGTGGGAGGTGATACAAATTTTGTCCTCTGTGATATGAAGCCCATGGGGGATTTAAACTGGGGCAGAGTGAAGCAGGAGGAGAGCAGCAGAGGAGGAAAAAGGAAGGGGGTGTTGCATTTCCACACATACCTGTGATCTTTTGGTGTGGTTCAAGTTCTGGTGTGTAGCATCCTTACTTTGTTTTGCAGGTTACAGAGGAGAAAAAAAAAAAAAGTTTCATAAAATTTCTGCTATTGCTCTATTCCTCCCTCCCTTCCTTCCTTGTTGCAAAAAATCACTAAGCTAACAAGAAATTATATGCTTGCAAACTGGTATACTATGTTGTTTGATTTGTTGTTGGTCTAGTTTAAATGGAAAGAATGACAAATTTTTCAAGGAAAAGAATAAAGATAGCAACAAAAGGCATTAGAGATGTTGTGGAATATATCTGAAATGCTTGTTTTATTCTTTACCTTTTTCATTAATTTGCATTTCTTCCAAAGTGAAAATGTAGAACATTATTTCTAAAAAAATCATTATTCTTTTATATGTTCAGAAACCAAACTGCTTTTAGTGAGAGCGGTAAAGTCATCTTTGATGCCATGAACTTCTTGAAATGGAGACGGTCTATGCACGGGTTTGGGTGCAGAGCTTAGCTACATCCTGGCTACGTGTTGGGAAGGAGTTCAGCATCTTTCCCTCCACTTTCCCCCAAATGCCCTCGTTTCCCCCAGGAGACCTGCGGGTGCTTCGGGAAGTGCCCTTCAGTCTGAACGCTAGGCCGCACCGTGTCACACGGCGTAGACATAGGCAAAAATGTGTTTGTATCTCATTCAAGGGGATCCTGTCTTCCTTTTGTCCTACTCTCATAAAGTTTTTGTCCATAAGGATTGTCTAGGAAAGAGCAAGTATCTCCTTTTTAGATCTTGGGGTAGGTTGTGGGAACAACGTTCACTTTATAAAGCAAATTTAACCACAGCTGAGATGGCAGTTGCGAGACATAGCTGTATTCTCTGCTGTTCACTACCGTATCTTAGATCTCCCACATCTGGAGCCCAGTTCTCTGAAGTTATTCCAGATCCATAGCAGCGCAGGGGACTAAGAGCCTGCCCTCACCGTAAAACATACCCTGCTGAATGTCCTGTTTAGAGCATAGTATAAATTGACGATTATTTCACTTTCTTGGTAAATAAAATGCTTGCTTAACTTCTTCACCTTCCCCAAGAGGAAATTTTTACTAAGATGTGACATCTCCTTATAAATTGTCATGAGTAATACCTTCTGAACCACTTCCAGAGAACCAAAGATCCTCGCTGTTTCCATCTATAATAATAACGTACAGTTAGAGAAGCTGATAAAGTAGCGAGGCTTTCTTGAAGGCCGTGGTATATAAGCGTTCCCTTGTGTTCTCTGTTTCCTTAGAACTTAGCAAGTTGTAGTGCATGTTCTATGCCATGGTAAGTGTATTCCAGCAAGACATCCTGAAGTTGTTTTCTAATGCTGCTGAGTTTTTATTAAATTGCAAAGCTGGTAAAATCGGGTTGCCAGAGAAGAATACTGAAACAGGAACCTGCTGGCTTTTTTAACCTTTTACTGTAAGGAAATGTGCCTTTCTCCATTTGATTTGAAAAAGGAAATAGACTGGTGGTGTGGCTATGGAACTTTCTCTTTCTGCCTCTGATTGCAAAAGTGCTAGTGAAAGAAATGAAAAGAAAAAGTACTGTATTGAACTGTAGAATATTATGGCTCTGTTGAGAGAATCAAATGAAAGTAATTAATTATCCTTTTTTGTTTTCTTTCAGGTGTCAGAAACTATTTAAAAGAAGCATTAGTGAATATCATTGCTGTGCATGCAGAGGTGAGAAAACTTCTGATTGTTTGATGCTTACAATCAGATGAATAATTTCAGTGTACTTTGCTTGGTAAATTCTGACTTTCATACCCCTGAAAATTGTACCCTGTTGAAGTATGTTCATTATAGATGTTGGTGCTTTGGGTTAGGTTTAGCCAACCAAGTATGAAACTGCTAACTTTTTTAAAGGCACAAGGCAGAAAGAGATGAACAGTTCCTGTTTATCCTCAGTAACAGTTTGTTACATGTTTTGGAGTGCTTTTTTCTTTCCATTGTCTGATGAAAAAGAAAGCCAAAGTCTAAAGCTGAATTCTTCCCCTTCGTTATAATGGGGGGGAGGGGCGAGATGATGATGATGATGCTCACTTTCCCTGATTATTTTCCACATCATATAGAAACAAACTTGTGCTCCACTTTCAAACAAATATTTAATATATGCTCTTTG
Source organism: Heteronetta atricapilla (assembly GCA_011075105.1). Taxonomy (NCBI): domain Eukaryota; kingdom Metazoa; phylum Chordata; class Aves; order Anseriformes; family Anatidae; genus Heteronetta; species Heteronetta atricapilla. The sequence goes on from CM021732.1 coordinate 80,966,551, forward strand.
TAGTGAAAAGGCAACATATATATCATATTCTTCTACATAGGATAAGAAAATGAAAAGCTAAACACAGAATTTTTTGTAGTCTCTATATGGCACAAATAGCATTTGAAATATTTAGGTAGGCAATGGCTTATGACAGAGAGTCTATATTAAAATTTAAGTGTTATTAAAATTAACAGCTTGCAGAGCTACAGTTATTTGGCCTCTTGTGGTAATATGCCAGAATTTTCTGTAATACTTACAACTAGCTAATTACAACTAGCTCTACAAGTTCCTTCCTTCTGAGTACTGAGAGTGTTATCAGATTACTATTGCTCCTGGTGTATATGCTAGCAATAGTACTACTTATCTTTGTATTATCAGAAATACCTTTCAAAATATCACTAGTATAGCTGTTCTACATATTAACATCTATTTAAAATCTGATAAGATTAATCTGAGGTTCTTTTTTATTTTACTCCTCCATAAATTAGAAAGCTTCATATAAATTAAAATGTACTATCTTAAAAAAAAAGTATTCTATCACCTGCAATATTATTGTTTGGATTTCAATATATGCTTACAGCTGTTTTCACACTAGCATTGATTATTTTACCAAATTCTTCAGAACGAGGGAGTAAGCAAAACTACATACCAACATGACATTCATTTGTTGTTGCAGTTTTTCAGTGTAGTTGAAATTAATAAAAATGAAAATGAGGGTTTGGGCATTAAGATTCAAAGGCATTTTTAACTTCTTTAGCTAATCCTGATGAAAGGCATACTCATTAAAATTCTCCTGCAGAAATGTGCACTAGCTTCTGACTTCATTGAGACTGATACTAATTTTGGCCCAAATAGTGTGTTGCGTCATGAATTTTTACATGTGAAATATTGCAGAAATATGAAAATGTGTCAAGATGAAACTTCCATTTGCACTGTTTTCTGCTGAAATTCTCTAAGCTGGGTCAGATTTAAGTTTAGTTAGCAAAGCTGCAAGTTTCTGTAGTTTGAAACAGCAAAAATTAACAATCAGCTGAACAGTGAGCATGGAAAGAAAACTACCTTTGAATTCAAATTTAACTGAAATCAAAATAAGGGCATCATATTGCAAATTTGTGGTGATTCACCATTGCTGAGAACTTTTTTTTCTTGGATTCTGTATAGTAACATCAAGAGTGCTCGTTATGGGCACAAATACTCTTTTCTCAGTAGAAGATTTTTTGTGTGTTCCTGGTATGTTTGTGTTGAATTGCTCAGCAATATTTGCTGCTGAATAAGATGACCCATGCACAAATTACTTTTTTTTTTCTTACTGTAAAGCTAAGTATGTCAGTTACATAGCTTTTGTGGGTCAAAACAGTCAAAGTACATGCAAAGGCTGCATGTTTGAATTGTCAATGATAAAAACTGATAGCTGGCATGTACCTATGTGGTCAGTGTACTTAGCCTGTGGTGCAAATTTGCCTCTTCAAATGATCAGCTATATGGGATCCCTGATTATAATTCATTGCTTAAACCTCTAGACTCTGGGTAAGAATCCTACATTCATTTTTGTTCCCTTTAATTTATTTTTACTTACGTGTATGAATATCTTCTGTTAATTACTACTTTTCCTTGTCAGACTTTATTCTAGCAAAATTTCAACTACTTAATTCTCTAGGTCATTTTAAAGAGGAAATCAGGGGAAACAATTTTTAAAAACTCTATCCAGTTCATTTTCCTTCTTGCACCACTCTAGTCACATTATCTTCAGTTCCTTGTGTCATCTTTTTCCCCAACCTCATGCAGTTTTAGTGCAGCTTTATCATCACCTTTAAGTCATGACACAGTTTTGATCTGTCTAACCTATAGTCTCACTTCCTCCTATATCCAGCCTCTCGGTCTGCATTTTCCCCAGCTCTGTGTAGAACACCATACTTTATTTTTTTTAATTCACCAACAATTTCTCACTTCCTTAAAGTGAGCTTTAGGGAAGATTGGTTACTTCATGCTTTCCTTTAGGCATAAATCTAGTGTTTAATTTTGTGAAGGTGTTATGTTGCAGTTGCTGTTCGGAACCTCAAATGGAGGATGTGACCACTTTAAACAGTTGTACAAATAAACAGTTCAAAAACTAGTCTTGATGTATGGAAAAAATAGTAAGATGTAATGTTTTTGCCAAGGAGCTAAAAAATTGCAGTAAGGGAAAAATCTAAATGAAAATCCATTATGCCACCATAGTCTCAAACCCTTTTGAAGGCTCATCTCCACAGAGAGCATAAAGACACTTGCCGTTTGACAGTGATGAGGCAAGTGTGCAGCAGAGTCTTTGCCACATATGAAAGGTTCTAAAAGACATTGCAAAATGCTTGGGTAAAATGTGGCTGAATGCACAATTAGTTCAGTCACTGACATAATCCTGAATTTAAAAGGTGCTATCCACAAAACAGCAGTTTACATACAGCCACCTGACCACCTGCATGCATCAGGCGAGAGCAGATACTTTCCTTTTAGGCATTGCAAGAAAGTTGTTGGCGTCACTTGTCGGATAGCTAACACTGCGGTTAGCAGAGGTGATTGGTCAAAGCACAGGGCAAGCGTCAAAGGATTCTTCAGGTTCCAGCTGCTGTGAATTTCTTTGTCCATTGTTAAAGATACAATGGCCCTTCCAATCAAAGTGTTTAATGCTTTTAACCAAAATGTTACTTTATAAAATACTTATGTCAATATAGGTATTGTGCTCATGATTCTTATTTTCTAAAAATCAGGTATTTACCATTTCCAAAGACCTAGTTCCTCGGGTAATGTCAAGGATTGTAGAAGCAGTCTCTGAAGAATTGAGTCGACTGATGCAATGTGTTTCATCCTTCAGCAGAAATGGAGCTTTACAGGTAGATGAATCATTTGTACTGTCAAACATCTGAGTTTATAAAACTTAGAGTAACAGAGAGGTATAACCTGTGTATTTGTTGGATTTACTGTAGCAGTGAAAACAAGGAGGTAAAAAGGATTAGTATACAACCTCTTCCTCAGATTTATGGATGAATACCTTTTGGGGTACTAGTTCTTGGGTTGATCATATTTTAATGTTGTCATTGTGTCTAAGTGCATAAAAGGTTACCCATATCCTATGAGATAAAAAGTATCATAGAATCATAAAACAGTTTGGGTAGGAAGGGAGCTTTAAAGATCATCTAGTTCCAACCCCTACGTGATGGGCAGGGATATCAGTCACTAAATAAGGATGCCTAAACCATCATAATGATACCAGTTCGAAATGTTAAAGTGTCTTTGTCCTGTCACAAAATATATATATATATATATATACATATATATATTAAAAGAAAAAAAAAAAAGTTTTATGATACTTAGAGGTTTAAAATCTTGAAAATGTGATATGGTGGGGTCTTGCAAGTCTTTGCAGAACTGGTCACTTGCCTGTTGTGCTATTTCTGTGTTAGCACTCTGTCATAACACAGATACAGCAGATACTCTTACACTGCCCTGTTCATTTGTGACTGCACCAGTAGTTGTCTTTCCTGCTGAAAAAGTTTTAAATGAGTTTATAGGAGAAAAACTACATATGTTAAAAAACGAATCCATTGACATAATGATTGCTATGGCTGTAACAGGCAGGAAGAGCCAACTCTCATTTTTCATTGGCTATGATAACATTCTTGCATTACCATGGCAGAATAAGTATCCAAATGCAAGCTTTATTTTCCAATTGCTATTAGTAATTGCATGTGACAGATGATTAATGTAGGAAGATCGCAACCAAATAAGATTGTCTGCCAGCTTAAAACCAAATCAATGATCAGCAACAAAGCTACCTATAAATTATTTTTGTTTGACTACATGACCCACTCTATGAACTTGCTGCATAAAACCCATAACTGGAAGGATTCTCTCTCCCTTATGCAAATTTCTCACTCGTGGTCCTTTTCTGTTCCTCTGAACACAGAAAATCCTATGTCACTCAAGGCAGGAAACAGCAGTATAAGAGTGATCTGGGCCTGTGTCAGTCTGTTTAAAAGAGACCTGTTTCCTAAGAGAAGCCTAAATCCGTATACCCACATCAGATGGCCCGTACTTTCACAGTGTTTGCCCTTACACCATGTTTATTTAGGCTGTGATGCCTGAGAATGTGACGCTGTCCCATGGTACTGGAGTTGGATTTAGTGATCTTTATGTGTCCCTTCCAGTTTGGGATGTTCTACTGCTGCTTCCTAAAATGTAGGGAAAACTACAGAACCTTATATGTAGACCTTCAAGAACCCCCATATTGTTCAGTTTGGAGCACCACACAGAAAAGGTGAAACATTCTGTGGTGTAAAAATCATTCCTTATGGGTATGAGATTGGTGGACCAAAAAACAAACGCCTAAATCTCTTCTGGCTTCCTGCCTAGGGGAGAGATAAGGAGAAGACATAAAAGCCAAATGCTTTCATTAGAATCAGAAATAGATGTCTATGTTATGTTATAAAAAGTTTTGTTTTGGAAAAGTAATGTCACGTTAATTTGTTCTAAATGTAGATCACTTTCTGTAATGACTAGCTGGATTAAATTGTACCTTGATGAATAAGAACTGAATCTGAATTTGGATGAAGTTCAATTTATAATTTAACTGAAATAGCTAAAGTATTGATCACATTCAGAATGTTTGTTTCAGGTGAAAAATCTGAGTGATTATTTTTCAAAGACTAAAGGAAGATTTGTGAACTTGGTTTAATCCTTGAGTTGATTCTCCACTATTATGGTAGAGAATGAACTAGGTGAAAATCAATACCTAGACCTACAGTGCCGTGCAGGAGTAAAATCCCCAAGATTGTGTGCCCACCAGGTGACAGACAAGAAGCAGAGCACAACCATTCTACTTCCTCATCTGACGGAAAAAAATAAATTCAACAGCAAAACCAAGAATAAGATGTGCATTGACAGACTTTTGTACTCTCGTGTTTCCTTCCTCCCTGGACAAGCCATGCTGTGAGAAGTCAAGCCCACTATTAAAAAAAATAAATAAAAAAGAAGCATGCCCTATCAAGATAGCGTCCCATTCTCTGTCTATAAGAGAACAGAAAAGATGAAGCAGAATTAAAGTTTTATTGCTGTTACTGAGAGACAAGCAATGTTTTCAGACTGCTACATAGTGACCGCGCAAACTGTTTGACTTGTATGAAAGTATTAAAAATATGAAATTGTTCCTTTTAGCACTCTCCTAACCGACATAGCAGCATGGCAACCAAAAATACAGGAAACAAACTGTTAGAAGTCAAGGCTGCTTACCACTGCAGCATGCAGTAGTATTTGCTTCTAAAACAGATGAAGCTTTGGGATACTGGTATTCTGATCAAAGGAAATTGTCTCGGTGTTTCAGTATTTGTATTTCTGTCTTTAGGCAAGACTTGAAATCTGTGCACTGAGGGATACAGTGGCCGTATATCTAACACCTGAGAGCAAGTAAGTTGTGCTGTATTTTCTATCGTTTCAACGCAGTGGAGTCCTTGGTAGACATGCTAAAACACATGGTGTAAATTAAGGATTTTCAAGAGATTGATAAAAATAGAGTATGTAATGTACCACATATATATATGGGGGGAATTGACACCACTATGGCTTTATCAGTTGATTTTTTTAAATATAAATTGATGACACAGACTTAGGTGTTCGTCACTCTTACCAAAGTGGGGGGTCGAGGGACAATGACTCTTACTTCAGCTGCTGAGGAAAATGTTGCTAAGGCAAAAGCAGTTCCCACTGAGTTTCATCCATTTTTTTACAGAGGTCCCATAAAGCACACCACAGAGAGTCTGCCAGAGACTTCAAAGAGGCTACAGAACCAGACAGCAGCAGGATCCCCTTAAAGGGGCATGGAGAATTAGGGTTCTCCACAAGCCTGTACATTACCCTACTCCTTTTCCATACACCTCATGGTGTATGGAGAGTGAATTCAGCTTCACCCTGTCGATTAGAATGAAAAGCTTTCAGCAATGTATCATTTCTTAGGGAGGTGAAAGACCACAGATAAAAGGTGGGGGACATGCTCATGCATATGCTAATATAAAGGGAGAAAGAAAAACATTAGCAGAATCAGTGGCTGATTTAGTCAAGACACGTAAAAACACACAAAAAAAAAACTGTGGTAGCTGTCAGCAGTTTTGAGTAAAAGTTCATTGACTGAAATTTCTAGTTGAGTATATATGGGACTGGGTGTGTCCCTTCATTATTTTTGATTACCTACTTTTGTTAGGATTGGTGTTAACCATTCCCACAGATGGTGATTTGGTCCTCATAACTGACCAATATTTTGTAGGAGACATTGCAGGGCTTAAGGCACTGATGTGTCTTCACATCACTGCTGATGGTATTCTGTGATATCACTGTATTCAGTTTCAAGACTTGCTTCCTTGTACTGTGCGTCTGATAGTGATGAAAACCTAAATGTCAACTACTTGACACCAGCTTATGTTGGATAAAACGGAAGTGCTAATGTTTCTGAGCAGCATAGGAGCAAATCAGAGTGAACCATGGAAGCTGGAGCTTCATAGATGCCTTTTTATTCCTGGTCCCTTCACTAGCAGTAGATGTCGCAAGCCACCATATTAATATTAATTCTGCTGAAAAAAAGGTTGTACCCATCTGCGTAGGAGTTGCATCATTCCCTGCATGTCTGTTCCACATCTGTTGCCTGGAAGGGTGTACAACCCCCATCCTTGGAGATACTCAAAACTTGACTTGGCCCCAAGAAACCTGTAACCTCAGAGTTGTCCCTGGTTTGAGAGGGGGGTTGGACCAGAAGACTTCCAGAGGTCCCTTTCAACCTCAGTTATTCTATGATTCGGTGTTAGCAAATCTCTCTGTAGGTCCCCATCTCCAGGGGAGAGTGCAGTGACTTATCAACTGACCGCAGAAAGCTAAAATCAACATTATATCTGTGCTTCATACTCTGATGCTCACTTAGTTCTAGGCAGAAGGCAGCCTGGCAAACCACCTCTAACGTTTGGAGGGTCCAGAACATCAGACTCAGTCTTAAACCAGTGGCTGACAGAACATTTCTTGTTTGTATATGTTATACATGGCATCAGGAGCGTTGAGAGACCTACTTGGGCCTGTGGCCACTTTCTGTATAATTTGCACATCGATGCCAGGTGTCAAGATTTTGTTAATTTATTGAAACGAGAAGCATGTCTAAAATATAGTACATTTCTATGAAAATTATAGAGAGAAGCTGAAAGTTGAGACTTGTACCAGGGGAATATGAGTACTTTTGTTTTCCTTACAGCTCGAGCTTTAAGCAAGCTTTGGAAGCATTGCCTCAACTCTCGAGTGGAACTGACAAAAAGTGAGTATACTGCACCTTCTTGTTCTTCTTATGCTCTTTGGAGCCATTGCTTTTCACTCTTGTATCAGAGCTTTGCCAGAAGAGGGTAAACCTTTGCTATATTTGACCTTTTAAAATTACCAAGTAGAAGCCTCTTTGGACAAAGTCAAGAATAATATAAAACTTTATTCCTTGTGGCCTATTAAGTTATACAGAGAAACTGAGCTGATGACTTTGTGGCATATGTCTCTCCCATTCTAGCCTTATCAGTTCTAAATAGCTCTGTATTTATTTTATAATTTCAGTCCATTTTAGCCTTCCATGTTAATCTCAGTTTCTGTGAGGTCCATTGTCTTAGTGAATTTAGCAGCAGTAAAGAAAATGACCAAGGAACAAAGTCCAAGTTTTTGCCAGCTGATATTTGGGCAATTCTCAAAACTAGCTTGTTTCATTTTAAAAACAAATAAGAAGTTTCTGTTGTTCTTTCTTAATACCAGGAGGAGGCTTTTTGGGTTCTTTCTTCCCTGCTATAGCAAACTTTGACAACCAAGCTGCTGTGCTTCATTGAACCTAGCATTTGGTAGTCTGTTTTATAAGCGTAGCTTAATACAAAGCTCATATGGTAAAACTCAGACAGATTTGTAATGAGTATATTAGTATAAATATAGCTGTTTTGAACTTGAGGTTGCTATTATGGTACTTTTAGGAACTGAACTGCATCAAATCAGCCTGCACTTAACATTCAGAATTTAGAATATTCCGTAGACAAAAGTGGAGCCTGTTCATGCAGCCCATACAAACTGCCTTCTCTCTGTTCAAACCTACTCTTCAGCAGCCACAAGAAATCTCAAGATACCCCTTTGCCTTACTTGGGTCTCTTGCTTTATTAAAGATAGGAATCAGTTTTGAGATAGCTCTTTCAACTCAGACTTTCCAAAACACCTGTAGGGTTGGGGTTTTTTTGACTTGGTCACAAGTGTGTGAGCTTTTGTAGGACAGATGAGAATCAAGAACTGCATCATTTTTACATCTGTCTCAGAGTTCTGAGCCTTAGACAGCATAAAATTTGTTCTGTTTCTCAGGTTTCTATATGACAATTGTCATCATTCCACACTGGCCATTATAATCTACATATATATTTGTTTAAAATAACACACATTTATGCATTAATTTAGAGATGTTAGTTTCAGTTTATTCAGTCATTCCTGTGATACTAAATGATGAATGTGGCCATAGGCATCTTCCAGAGGGCTTGCTGAGGAAGCAGATACCGATTTTGTGGTTCAAGTTGTTGTTCGTGGTATTTTTTTAACGTTCAAGTATAACTCCTCCTGTTACTGGCTGTTCAATAATCACAGCTTGCCAAAAAGGTGCAGTGGTGCACGTCTGCCATACCTAGCTTGTTTTTGAAATAGAGCAGAAAGTTTGGAGAACATATTCTTACCTAGAATACAAGGAACATAAAGACTGTAAAACTTTGCAACACATCTCCACTGCTACAATAAATATCTCCTACAACAGAACCATTGACATCCTAGTTCCTAAACCCATAGTCAGGTTTATAATAAATATCATCCATTGCACCAAGTATCCTCTTGCCAATGGACTATTGCTATGCTACAAATTGAGCTCATACTTTCTTGTCATCTATAAAGGACAAAAACATATGTTTGCCAGTGAATTAATATTTCTCCTGGAACAGCCATTTTATTTCTGTTCTTTTAGCCATAATCTTTAAGAGAACACTATGGAATACCTCTCAAAAACAAGTTAGAGAACTCACGTTCTAAATTTTCAGCTGCAAACTAAAAGCCATAGCCTTGATGCGGGATACTGGTTTTATGGCACATAGTCTGGAAGTTTCCTTACAGCAGTATCTTTTGGCCCTCTCTACCAGTCCTTTTGCCATTGTGTTTAGCAACAACATATATGATTCTCTAAGGAAAATGGTGTTTATGTGGAAGGAAAGGCATATAAACACCTATTTTATAACTTTGATAAGAACTCTTTGGCTAAGTCCTCCTCTCACCACAGATCATCCCAACACAGTTGGTTTATTTCTAAATATATATAAGATTCAGATATTTAAACTAGCTCTAATTTTAGGCCCTTTATTTATGCAGGCAATGTATTTGAAGTCACAGACAGAATAACCAAAACTTCTGGTAATTGCTCCTGTTTCAGAATCCGCCAAAACTGTAAATATTTTCCTTTCACAGGTTATTAGAAGAGCTGCTAAACAAATTTAAAAGCAGCATGCACTTGCAGCTGACCTGTTTTCAAGCTTCTTCATCAGCGATGATGAAAACATAGACATTGACGCAATGCAGGCAACTCAATAGATGAATGCCGATAGATGTCACCCATTTTTCTGTACTTCGTCAGTTTCTTTGAGCACTGAGGAAATCAAAAGGAATTTCATTGAAAAAGAAATGATGAGATCCAACTCTCTGAGTAATGGTATGAGGTATCCTGCTGAGTGAGAGTTCTGGTTGTAAATATCTTCACAAATGCTTTTCTGTCTATTGTATTTCATTCTGTGGAAGGGACTAAGCCAGTTTTGTTTATATACACTCTTCTTGGCTATATGTTTGTGAAAAAAATATTTATTTACGTGTTGCAATCTCAGTTTCATTTGTTAAAAATATGTTGAAATATATTTTTAGCAACTGTTGCCTAAAATTTAAGTATTACATATGCTGTTCATTGTATCAGTTTCTTTCTAGATGTAGAGCAATGCTGATGTAACTGGAAGACTCAGAATTATGCAATAAACATTACTGCCTACAGATGCCTGAATAAGTATTCATATGCAATGTGCTGAAGGACACTACTTTCCTTGCATTTAAAATTACTATTTTTTTCCTCCTATGATCGACAATTTTAGTGTTCATTTAATCTGATTTTTGGGAGGCTTTTATTTTCTTATTTCTTTGCTAATTGAATAGATCTTCCTGTCCTTCCTTCATTTGAATATTGGTGTTAAACCCTTCACAACTGAAATAAGCTTTCCTTTCATTGGCAATTAACAATTAATTAGAAGTACTCTGAGTTTGATATTAGTAGATGCTTTAAAAGTATGTTTAAGCTAAATATCCTTTGGTATTAAGGAACAGAACAGCAACTACTTCTGACTATGTGCCAGGCTAAGGAGGAGCACAATTTGCCATTGCTTTTGTTGCTTCCTTCTCACTCTTCTCGTCTTTCATCATTCTTACCATCTTACTATCACTCTCTTCCTCTTCTCTCTTGTAAGTCAGTCCTCTTTTCACCACCAATTATTAAATGTGTTTGGAAGTGAATAGGAGTTCAGGAGGCAAGAACAGTTTTGCTGGCAGTACTTTATCATCACACAGAAGTCAAGAGCTGTCTTCCCAATGAACAGTCAAGACCAGATTTGATAGTGACTTTCACTTGGGGACTTAATAAAAACTGTAGGAAGCTGTAAGATAGAGCAACTAATATAAAGCGGTCTTGTTTTGGTGGGTGAGGGATGGGTTTGATTTTATACCTGAAAACCACACATTAAGTAAATCATGTAGTAATGATGTATTCTTTCTGTACTTGCAGCCATTTGGGGTGTGACTTTTTGGACATTGTGCATTAAATTTTCAAAGATTTTTTGTCAGCTTTTTGCTTTTGCTAGTCTAGTTACGTGCTTTAAAAATACAGCGTACTGTTCCAGTTATTATGAAATACTACAAGAAATAACTCAATGCACATGTATTGTGGGTACATAGTAATAGTATGTTGAATAGAAGTTTAAAACTGCAAGTGTATGTCATTATTGGCTTAAGAGAGAAAGTTGATAAACATCTGAGCGATGTTTTGTTTAATGTTGTCAATTCCAATCTTGTCGTAGTCTCAGCTTCTGATACTAACTGAAATAATCATCCAGTTAGTTCAGTCTGTAAAGGAGTTAGCTTCAGAATAATAAAATATTAAGAAAAAAATGTTCATATTTTTTTCTTGAATTCCTTGCTTTCCAAGAGATGTGATTTTCTAATGAATTTTGCCAGCATCTACATTTTCTACATTGATATCAGACATGGTTGTAAATATTGAAAATTTATTGTCTGTACTGACATAATACAGGTTCAGGCATTTATTCACTGTACCACTGTTCTCTTATCTTCTGTTGCTTGTCTTTAAAACCTGAAATAAGTCATGTGTTTGTGTTTAGTTGCTTTTCTGAAGTAACACTTCAGAACAGGTCATTGATAACCAAACAAGAACGATGGATAAAGATCAAATACTTGAATTCCACCTGATACGAAATAAATGCTGACAGTCAAGTAAGTCAGAGCACTAGGTTCCATTAATCTGGCTGGAGGAATGAAATAAGCCAGTGAGGATCATGCAGCAACAGAACGTGTTAAAGTCCATTTGTGTGGAAGGAGCAGTGGGACTGCCAAGACTTCAAAGCTGAGGTACAGCATGCTACGGTTCCTCTAAAGGCATTACAAAAAAAAAAAAAAAAAAAAAAAAAAAAAAAGAAGTGATCAGTGGTCAGTGTGGCTTTGCAAAAAAAAAAAAATCAAAGATACAATAACGTTTAAAAAAAATAGTATTGGGAGTGGAAAAAGATGGGGAGACCACACTAAAATACACAATGAGGGCTCACAGAGAAAAGGGAGGCAGCAAGGAAATTAAAGTAACAGAAGTGAAAGGCTCTGACATTTAAAGCAAAGGTAAGTGCTGAAAACAGTACAAGAGAAAGTGAATTATTACATGAACTTTGAACCTCTAGAAAATCTAATACCAATTCATACTGGAAAAAAAAAAAAAAGGACACTGAAATGGAAACCTGGAAAGCTTTATTTCTCATTTAAAAGAAAAACTTAGGAAGTAATAAGGTTGTAAAACATGTCTTGCTAAAAATAGGTAAAGACTTATGGGAAAATTCAACCACAATATATTGCGTTGAGATATTCAGCCTCTGGAGATGTTGAGGCATTCTCCTGTTATTGTATTTTTGAACATTTATTTTGAGTAGTCATGAGTAGTTCAGGATGTAAGCAAAGAAGTAATAAAAAACAAATGCAGTACCAATGTAATGAGATGGGAGGGGGAGGAGGTGGCAGCAGAAAAAAAAATATTTAAATCCATCAGTAAAATGATAGAAAAAATAGAGGAAAAATCATTTCATTCCATACCTGGATGGTAACTTAATGAAACAGATGAAATAGTAGCATAAAAAAATGAAGAAATACTGCCGCTTTTCACTCACAAAACATTTATTTTTTAAAACTGATGTTGTTTGGAAAATATGGAAATGTACTGGTAGTTTATCATTGTCCAAGTTAAACACTTTCTTAAAACTTTTTAAAAGCAGTGTAGAGAAATTAAAAAGAACTGCAGTCCTGCTAAGTGTCATGCATGTGCTGAATTTCAAGCCCACGAGTAGATGTGAGACTTCTTGCTCAGACCTCCTTCAAATGTTTAACACATATGCCCGCCATTTGAGGATCAGGGAAGATGTATTCTGTACCTTAAACCCCTTGCATCTTCCTCTAGTTGCATAAAAAGAACTGGGGCTCAAACCATTTGAGTTTCACTGTATGACAACAGAGAAGGAAATGAGAAATCTGTGCTTGGAGTGCTGTAGGGTTGTGCTTTGTAGGGGCACTTCTGGCTGGAGCAGTGATGTGTGACTGTTGGCTTGTAAAAGCAGGTCGTCTGCCAGCCTCAGCCAAAGCTATGGCATCTCCCTGAAGAGAGGGTACTTCATGCTGAAGGTGAGGGCTTTTGTCTTCTGTGCAGACAGCCTTTTGTCTTCCAGAACCAAAGAAGCATTTATGAACTAATAGCATGTTTCTCTGGCTGTATTGGTAAGTAGGGAGATGCAGATAAAAACAGATCCTTAAAAGCTAGCATAACATTGCACAGAGCATGGAGCTGAAAAAATAAATAAAAAAGATAAACTTAGTCGTTGTTTATTATGATTCGGCTCAAGTTAAATACTTATGTTTAGAGAAAAAAAAAAAAAAAAGAACAAGAATTGATTGTTGATATAAAAGGTTTATATTACACCTAGCAATAGGTGTCATATTAAAAAGTGGGGTGGGAAGGAACACACCTAGATTTATAGTACAAGAAAATCTGTGAAACTCTTTGCTGAGCCCCCGCTGAATGCCAAGCATGGTGTCCCTTGCCTGCAAACATCTAGGCAAAGGCCTACAAAATCATGAAAATTACTCACTTAATTTAACTCCTTTTTGATTTTGAAAGCAGTGATTTTTTCTGTTTATAATCCAAAAGAAGGCAGTAAACCGCAGTTTCCTAGATACTCTTTTGGCCTTGTGAAGAAAAGGAACACTGAGACGAGAATCTTTTGCCATGGTTACATCTGAGACAATGCTACGCAGGGGATTTACACTTCCAAACCTGCTGCCAGACAGTATTTCAGTCAATTCCAGCCAACTTCTTTGGCCCTGTCTGGCTAAAATATATATGAAGCATTGTGATTTTCCTGCAAATAGTGATTGTTACAATACTGATTATGCTGCTGGATGCAAATGCTGAATTTTGTGTCCAAGTAGGTTTCTGGACTCTCGCTAGCAAGGAGAGGTTTTACATGTTTTGAGCACTACAAATGTGCTGCTGTTTTGTTCTTTGGAGAGAAAAACTTTATCTTAGAAGGAAAAGATCCCTAACTTCATCAGAATACACTGAAACTGAGAAGTTAGTAAAGTGCTCCTGCTGAAGCCTGAGCTCCAAAACTCAGATCTGGATCTTTAACACCGGTAAAGCGCTTGCTTGCTAAGATCTGGTTGGTCATGTGCGTCTCGTCCTGACAAAAAGAGGGACATATTTTTAGTAGGTAAATAACAGCAATCTCGTTCCTACAGCTGGAATTGTAGGTTTTGCATGGTGCTTAAAAGTTTAGCATCAGTGAGGCTATAGTAATAGGCTGTGACTACTGTCAAAGCAGGCAACAGCACGTGCATATGCTGTGCTACCTGGGCATATTTAACTAGTATTTAACTAGTAAGAAATTAGCGTGTTTTGAATTAAGTTTCCAGGTAGCTTGGAAATATTTGGGGATTTGTTAAATGGTTGGTCCTGAGTCTTTTGGCGTTTCTGGCCTAGCCATGTACGTAGAGAAGCTTTGGATGCTGACCCTTACCCAAAAACAAAAGGAAAATAAGTCAAAATAAGTCACTGTGTAATGCAAATCTGTTTTAAAAACTTTAGGAGAGAATCTGGTCATTTTACAATACAAGAACACAAATCCATCACCACTTACGTTACAGCCTGGCCATATCCTGCTAAAGAGATGGTTCCATTTACCTGCTGTATCCTCGTTGGCAGTTTTCATATTCTTCAGGATCCGATGCTAGCATTATGTGTGCACGTTACCAGGATGTTTGTAGACGCATAAGTGCTTCTGCAGTGTTAACACATGACATTCTTTTAAGGTTGTTGGAGGAGAGTATAAAAATGCTACATGGGTAACTATAGGTAAAGTACTTTTACACAAACTACGTTACTTTTTAGAGTATTTTGGCTTCATGTGGTGACAGCTTATTTTCTGACTTTGCAGTATCTATGTGTTTTTTGGCATGGAATAAAAAGGGAAAACTGGTAATAACGGGGAGCCTGGTTTCATTAGGGACTATGATAGCTATTTCTGTCTGTCTTTTTTCTGTTTTTATTTAGTGCTGCCATGGGTTGAAGAGATTTGAAGAATTCAGCTCCCCTTTTTTAGTGCTCTTTCAGTTTTAGAGCTCTAAAAGCTTGTTTCTAATGGGGATACTAAGAGAGCATGTCCAAAATGGTGTATTTATTCCCAAGTAAGGTGTTCAGCATGTAAATTATATACTCCTTCCAGTATTACTTGATGCCCCCAGAGGGTAAGTCCTTTAAAATAATGTGTGTGGGTGAGTAACTTAAACAACACACTTTGCTGCATCTTTCATTGGGAACAGGGAGGCACATGCTGCGTTTGGATTAGCAGCACAAACAGAGCTGCTGCAGTTTATTTTTGGGATCAGACAGTGAGAGACTGGAGGGGTTCATTTATTGCACCTAATTTATTTTTTCTAGTCTGAATGTCCAAGGAGAAGTTTGTGTTCCTTTTCCCTCGTGCTCTCACTATTTAAAGGCTTGTAATAGATTTTGTACGACCCTTCTGCAAGCAGTCCTTCTTTAGGTCAAGACCAAGTAAGGAAAATCTTCAGCCAAATTCCTTTTGAATTGGAAAATTTAAACAACTTGAGGAAAAAGGAGTAAGACAATGGAAAGTGGAATCCAGCCTTATTTGTAACAGATGCTATTAACACATGCTTAGTTTTATAGCCTATCTTGGCACCATTTCGCCTCTTTCTTGTGAAATAACTTCAGTGTAAAATATTCGCTGCCAGTCCCAGGCAAATGCTCTTAAACAAAATGGGATGATAGTCTTGATGTGGTCCACTAAAAATGTATTAGATAAAAGTTATGGGTTAAGAATTAATTTATTAGGTTAAGGATTAAGAGTTACCTCTTTCACTCCCGGGGTGGGCTTGGGTGTACAGGGAGGGAGGGCGACTTTGGTTGGCACTTCTGTGCTGTGTGTTTCTGTGCATGGATGACACCTCTGCAGTGTAACTATTGCAGTTTTGGTCGAATTCAGAAAACCCGGAGGCTGTGTGTGTGGACTCAAACCCAAAGCCCAGCATACCTCTCTATTTCTAGGTACGTGGTGATCTAGAAACAACATCGAGAGTCTTCATCTCAGTGGCAGGGGGTGGCTTGTGCTGCAGTACTAAAGCAGCAAAAATTTTGTGTCCACGGATGCTGCTTCAGCCAAGAGGAGTATGTCCCTTGCTCTTCTTGGTTCATAAGCAGATTTTTAGCGCAGAATGTCAAATCAGATAATTTATAAAGTAAAATTTGCAAAATGAGACAGTCTTCCTCACTGCTCATTACTCACTTTTTCTGATAAATTTCACTCATGTAACTAGATGGTACTTCTGCTCACAGAGGGGTTTTCCCTTCTAGCTTATCTTTTTAGATATTCAGGAGATAATTAAAATTCAAAATGTTAACGGTGCTACTTATTTTTAGAACCCGACATAAATATGGGTAGACATAGATTTGAAAATGAATTAATAGACCAGAGTGCTCTCAACCCTTGTGGTAAAAACGTTGGCAGACACCTGTTGTAACCCTCTTCTGTGCAGCCTGCACAGGGAAGACGTCCCTCCACGTCTCTTGAGACGCTTCCACCTGCCCGTGCTGGAGAGCAGCAGAGGGTGGTACCTCGGTGCGGGATGCAAGATGCTTCTCTGTCTTGAGTGAAATGCTGCTGAACTGAACAAGGCAAACCCCAGGAAATTTCTCTGTCTCACAAGGGTGAAGCCTGCGCTGCGTTTTGAAAATCGAAAAGTTAGCAACACGCTTGGGCTAAACATGGCTAAACCTCCGAGGAAGATGTCTGTTGTAGGCGTGTTTTACCGTTGTGCCACGTAGCAGCAGCATCCAGGTTGTCCCTTTACATAACGTTATGTCAAAAGGGAAAGCTGATTTCCAGCTCTCGTCTTCAGTGGCTGCTTCACAAACACATATGGTTCCCGTTTGTAAGCAAAATACAGTTTTACTGAGGGTCCCATACAAACGCACGCTGAGTCTCTTTCTGAACCTCTGTAACCTCCACTCCTTCAGAGCCCTTTGTGCCCGTGTAATACATTCTGTAGGTATTTTTAGCCTCCTGAGTGCTACACAGGCCCATCTGAACTGTGCTAATCCTATCATATTTCATGCCGTCCTCCTGAAGGTACTTGACTTTTCATAGCACATCAGAACTCCTCTATTTATTTTACAGTGCTCCCATCCCAGATTTTGGTGGGATGTAGGCAAAAAAAAAAAAACTGCTGAAGAGCAGGAGCGTGACATTGAATCTCCTCATCTGTGCCTCCAATGCCTAACATGGTAACTATGGTCTGCTTACCACCACATTTGCAGTGTTTGTGTGTGTGCAGATCAGCTACGGCTGTCCTTCTCATACCTTAAATTAAAATGTAATATGTAATTGCAAGCCCAGCGTTGAATTTATACTGTCATTGTTCCCTACCCCCCCCCACTCCCCCCCCCCCCAGCCATGGTTTAAGCTGAAAGATTTCAAGATTTATTTGGTCAGAAGGAAGGAGCAAAGTGGTGTTTCATTGCCTAAGGTGATCACCAAGGACAGGGAAGGATCTACATCTCAGGTTTGAAGACTGATGAAGTCTTGTGGCTAAGGAATGGTTAAAGATGAACTTATTTCTCCTAATGACTAGTGTAGGTGACTCTTCATGCTGTTTATGTGCTGTCAAGACACTTCGTTAAGGAGCTCTGCTTAAGATGTTAGGAATGAGTTGTTCTACAGGGCTGAGATGTTGCCAGGTCTCACGCAATGCTTGAACACACAGCTCAAAAGAGTGTGAGGCTGCCCCACCACCACCCTGACCTGGCTCTCTACCATGGCCTCGAATTCATCGTTGATTGCATCTCAGCTTGCTGAGAAGATGGTTGCCAAAGCACAAAAGCTTGAGTAGGGAAGCGGGCAGGGACCAGGGACATACAGTCCAGTGCTGGAAGGGCCACGAGCAGCCCTGCCGGGGTGGGACAAAGTGCCCCAAGGCTCCTGGCATGCAGACACCTGTAGACAGAAACCTGGATCCATGCAGTCCTCCTTTAGGAGGGCCATACTTCTGGATAGCTAATCTGTGGCAAGCTTTTGACACTTCAGAGAAGGCAGTATTGCACTAACTCATCCGGTATCCTCCTAGCATATTGAGAACGTGGTTTGCAAATCCAAAGTAGCTTCCACCAGCACCCTGGGCCTTTGACTCTCGACGCGTCTTGCAGGGATGAGCATCAGAACCTGTGAAAGCCGAGGGAAACGACCCATTGGCCTCAGTAGTCCCTGAGCCACATGCCTGGTGCTCGCTGGCTTCAACAGCAGAGCCGTCCCACCAGGTATGTCACCGCGGAGGGGAGGTGACTCACCTCACCCCCGGCCACCCACCCGGTGAGTCAGTGCCAGCAGCAGGGATGGCAGCGAGATACGCAAGCCCTGAGCCTGGCTGCTCTACCCAGCAGACCGCACCCTCCAAAGTTTCCTGCTGGTGGTGAACTGTGTCAAGTTTTATCTGTGAAATGGGCGTAAAAGGACCTAAAAAAAAAAAAAAAAAATGAATTTCTCATGAATGAAATATGATCTAGGCTTGAAAAGCATTCTCAACAGTTCTGGGAGCAGCATATGGCTAAAGTTAACTGAAGAAGCATCATGGTTTCTCTCTTTACAACCTCAAGGCTGACTAACTTTTTTACCAAGGATAGTAACTGATAAATATTCACTGTTAAAAATGCTTCAGCCTTTCTGGGGAGCCTTTTTAGTCAGTTTGACCACTTCAGGTTTGAACAGCTCACAGATTTTGGTCTAAGCACAACAGCTCCAGTCTGTTACAGAAATAAAGGACCAGTCAAAAACATCTCCATCCATGCCTATACTTAAAGGAAAGTAAAACCAGTGCAACACCAGGGCTGTAATGATCAGCCTTGCACACATTATGGTCAGCCCCGGCTGACCACGTGGTGGTAAACAGTCATCTGGAAATAGGTGTTTGAGGCTTGCTGGGAGGTGTTATCAGTATTCGTAATGTTACATTCTGCATAACAGAGTGTTTTTCCCATCAGTTGGGTCCAAGATGAAGTGTGTTTGCAAGATGGGTCTCGTTGCTTTACCAATGTTGTTCATTTTTTTGCTCGCGCTTATACAAGTATGAGTGAATCTCACTAAATGACTCCCCTTTGAAAGTGGCTGCTGGCCAATCTGCAGTCGAACATCCTTCCTGTTCTTTCATCGAGCTGCAGCGAGCGGGGAGGGGAGCAAAGCTCTGCAGGGCTGGTGGAGGATCATCTGAAGTGCCTCGCCACGCCACAAAACATTAGGATTTGGGGAGCGATGTCCCAGGCATCCACTTCCTTCTGGTCTTCATCTTGGTTTTTGTCTGTTTATTTTTTTTTCCCACTTCCCATATCTGTGTTTTGTTTGGATTTTTATCTACTAAATTCACCAAGTTCCAGTGAAACATGATTTCTGGTCTTTTGTCAGAGTTTTGGGGTTGGTCAGTCTTTTCGGGTTTTATGGTTCTTTTGTTTTCAGTTTGGTCTGATTGCTTGCATTTTTATTGGCAAGATTCGGTATTTCATCTGGGGGGGGGGGTGCAACTTGAGGGGTATTTTGCACTGGCAAAGATGTTTCTTTTTTTTTTTTTTTTTTCCAAATTGCACTTCCCACCGATATTTTATTTCAATTTTAACTTCAGCATTACAAAGATTTTCTCTCTGGCCAAAGAGAATGTGTTTTATGTGATCTGCTATGTAAGATAAGAAATTCTGCTGGTTTGACCCCGGGATAGAAGAGGATGATCAGCCACGCAGCCACAGTGAGGCTGACAGGAGGTGGGAGCAGAGAGGGGCTCAGTCTCCTCAGACCTGTGCCCTGCTCGCAGGCCAGCACACACTCACACACTCTTTTCCTGTTATGGTTGACCCCAGAGTGAAAACTCAGGGAAGCACAGCTCTAGAAAGCACAGTGACTCCCTGAACGTGATGAGGAACAAGTGCTCCAGCCTTATGCCATCCTTCCTGCACATCTGGTGGGCTCAAGGAGGAGTACTTCACAACTGCATCCCTGCAGTATGTAGCATCTGCACAAAATTGCATCTTTTTTAATTTAATTTTATTTTTTTCCCTGTGCTGCACTGCTATGCTCTTCCCAGCAACCCCACAGACAAGGGGGAAGGGGCTGAATTCTCATGCGTTCGACTTTTCTGTATTGCTTCCTCAGTACTTTGTGGCTGTGTGCCCATAGGTTAACGTTAGAGAGTGAAGAGCTACCAGTCTTCCCTCCTGCAAATCTTTCCCTTATGCAACAATAATAGTATGCAAACCTTTCATTTGCATATTATCCTAATACATGCAAAGAACCGTAACTGCAAGTAGCAGTTTGTCATGTGCAAGAGCAAAGCTTTTTGCTTGTGTGGGGTAGCTTTGGTGCTCACTATATAATCTAGCACTGCCACGCATACCGGGGTGCTGTCATTCCCATACCAGAGCCTTCCTCAATGTGTATCAACTATTCCTAGATAAAGCAGCAGAGGCTTTGGCCCACGGCCTCCCATTTATGCCTGCATCTTCCTCTCTTTCTGGCTTGCCCATGGCCATGATGCATGTCAGGCTGTGTTTCAGGAGTCTATGCTTTCCCATTCCGGTGGGGAAGGGACTTGGTGCACATTCCTTGCTGAGTCCTGACCTTCACGGCAGTGCCCCAGGCAGTAGCAATGAGGGTGAAAGAGGGATGAGGCCACAAAGGGGGGCTACTGGGAAGGGAGGGGGGAGGGAGGGGGAGAGAGAGACAGGCTTGGAGTGAGGTGATGGAGATGAGTCAGAAAGTGTGGGGGAGGCCAGTCTGCCAGCAGCTCTGGGGGCAAGTGGAGGTCACTGGTGGTGAGAGGTCTGCAGACACCATCCCTGCTTGGGCTGGGGGAAAGGGGACCCTTCAGTGGCACCCAGTTTCTTTCTGCATCCTCCAGCCTTCACCTGCCTCTCCCTAAATGCACCCGGCTGTGGATCTAATAGTTGGTAGAGCATCCTTGCTGCTACACTCTCAAAGGCATTCCTGGAGCAGGGGGCTGCTCACAGCTCCACGATGCCAGGGGGGAGACTCACCTCCTGCAGCCAGCCTCCACCAGGGCACTCCACCAGCCCCAAGAAGGAGAAGCAGAGTGACTCTGAGTTTAAATCTGGATGAGGGCAGGCAACAAAAAGTGTGAGCGGCTCTTTTCCTGCAGCTACCTAGAAATTTCTCAGGTGCTCCACAAGGCTCACCAGAGCCCGCATCCTTCACTGCTCAGCCTCCAGCCCAGCCACACAGTCAGCCAAGCCAACTTGGACAGAGGCTCGTCACCCCAAAACAAGTTCAGAGATAAGCATGGGAGGTTCTCAATTTCATGGAAGCCAGCTCAGAATAAAAGGCAGCCCCTTCATTTCAGGAAACCTCATTTTTCATTTGTAAAACACTTTCATTCAGAACAAAAAAAAAAAAAAAAAAGGAGGTGGGGGGAGGTGGAAGGGAAGCAGAGTGTTACCTCTCCCCAACCATAGCAAATACACCTGCATAGAAATTTTCAATCTTTAAAAATGTTTTAAAAAGCATGCTTTAGCAGGAGCACCAGCAAGTCCAGCAGTTGCCTGTTGCTTCCTAATTACAGTTGCTAGTAACGTTATCAAATGACAGCTGTTTGCACTGGAATATTCCAGGTTGGAGTCCGCCCCAGTACATTTTCTCTGCCTGGAAATTTTAAGTGGTTTCTGAACATTTAGCTGGAAGAAAATATGTACTTTTTTCCCCCCGTGTTTCAAGAAATTTGGTGACCTTTTCTTCATGCCCCCAGGCTTTGGAAAAAGAACTTGAAATGTGGCGGGATTTTGGCTTGTGCATCAGGAATGTGTTGCTTGTCTGTGAAAACCCTCCATCCAAATTTTGCCAAGTTATATGCCTCTGAAGAGAAAAATCATCTCACTCACGAGCACTCACTAAAGCCAGACAGATTATAAAAAATAAAATAAAAAATAAATGCCTATCTTTATTCTGGTCTCACAGCTGCACATGAGCCCTCAGAGGTCTGCACCTGAGCAAAAGTGGAAGCCATTGAGGGAAATGGCTCCCCATCCCTCACCAACTGGTTGGGACTGGAGATGGGAGGGTGTGAGACTGGTCTCAAGGGAGCAGAGGGAATGAAGGGCACAGGAAAAAGGAGAGGGAACATGACCCAGGAGGAGCCAAAGAGCAATGAAGGACCAAAGGCCTGGAGCACATGGGGGACTGTATGAGGACTCATAATGAGGATGGCAACTTAGAGTACCTCTACGGGCTAAAGCAGGAGGCTACAGCCAAAGGGTCTGATATAATATCATTGCATTTTGTTGCTTTAGTTTGCTGTCTCCCATTTCTGCCAACTTAAGCTAAGGAAACAGCCTACCCAGGTATGCAAACCCCACACAGGGAAGTCCAATGTTGTTCTTAACTCTTAAGTAAGTAGCCTTCATCATTTTCTCCTCTATAGCATTGCACATGAAGTGCAAAATAGTTTTTTTTAAAAAAAAAAGAAAAAAAAAGAAAGAAAGAAAAGAAAAGCTAACCCAAAACAAGTAAGAGATCTGAAACTTTTGTGATTAAAGAGACTTCCTACAAGAGTTCAAGAAGAGACACTTTCATCAGCAGGCTTTGTAAATAAGTGGGTTTTTAAGCAATGAGTGGGTTTGTAAATAGAGAGTTGACTGTCTGTCATACTCAATACCCACCGTATCAGACAGAGCCACAGTGGTGGCCAGCACCTCTGAATCACTGCCCATTAGGCCTTTCTAAACCCTAAGACATGTGCTAAAAACATTCCTTACATCCGCTCTTCATTTCT
Organism: Heteronetta atricapilla; assembly: GCA_011075105.1. Taxonomy (NCBI): domain Eukaryota; kingdom Metazoa; phylum Chordata; class Aves; order Anseriformes; family Anatidae; genus Heteronetta; species Heteronetta atricapilla. The sequence continues at coordinate 80,989,279 of CM021732.1, forward strand.
AGCTCTACTGAGACACATCTCATGTGCTGCAGTTGCACTCCTCAATTCTTTTCACCTCCTTTTGCACCCACTGAGGTATCTGCCACCAGCAACAGAGGGTGGGAAAAGCCTTCAGACCACTCAGGCCCAGTCCCTGCCCAGAATTCTGGGATTTCCTCCTTATTTCAGGTGGTGGACACAACTGCTCATAAAAACAGGTTGTTGGGGTTTTCAATTGGTTTGTTTTACTTGGTGAAACGTACATTTTTGTCATCACCAGCACCACCCTGGTCCCACCTCTCCAACGAGTAGTGCAGAAACCTTCCTCTTACGCCACTAAAAGGATACAAGGGATCTTGCTTTAATCCCCAGTTAACTAATAGTTCTCCCCTGTGACCATTAGTGAATTGCTCAGCACACTCAAATGCAACTCTTAAGACAACCCTGAGCCTGCACCTAAACCCTACTGCCACCACACAACCGCTTGGTGCCATCCCACCACCGGGCCAGCCAGGCCTGTGGGAAAGGCCCAGGCTGTAAGCAGGTCCCTCCAACCCTCCATGTTTATACACGGTGTTGGCAACTACAGGGCTGGAAAAGCATCCCACCAGCCCACCTGCAGCCACATGCATGCCCACCCACCCCCTTTCTCAGCTGCCTATGAGATGGACAAGCAGGGAGCAGAGGCAGGGCCTGCTCCTGGAAATGTTTCATATGAAGGACAGCAGCAAGGGCACTAACTGCATCTGTAAGCCCACAGGGAGGAGTTACAGGGCCTTCCCAATGGGGCAGTCTGTGCAGACCAGGTACCCACGAGGATGGCTGCAGCAAACCTCAATCCCCCTTGGAGATGCAGGTCTGGTGCCTGAGGCTGCCAAAGGGTGCCATTTCCAGCACTGCTAGGCGCACGACTCCATTTGAGAAATGCCATCTACATTTTGAGTTGCTTTTTTTTTTTTTTTTTTTCTTTTTATCAAAGCCTAGATCTTTTTTTGTTGTCAGCCCTTTCTGTGTGTAATTTTTTTAAAGGTGGTGGTGGAGGAGGGATCTATTTAGTAATGCTTCCATTCTCCTGCCACTTGCCTCACTGATGTAGACAGGAAGCTTCTGAGGACGAGAAACGTCCCTTATTACATGCTACTACACTGGGTAACCTCATTTTGGTTTGGTGTCTAGACAGCAATATAGAGGACAACGCTAATAAAAACTGAGCGCCCAAATGTTAGAAAGATCTGCTCAACAGTTTCACAGACACCTTCGCCAAACGTGAAGTCAAGTCTTGGAGTGTTTAGAGGGCTGGCATTGGTCTGGGGCTTTGGGGGGATTTTTTTATTATTATTTGGGCTCCAACATGCAGATGACCTGATTTGTGTGCGCGCGCATGCTGATCATGCACCGCTTCTATTAAATGAAGTAGGAAACTGCAGAAAGAGACATGCTGGTTTTTTTTCAGAAGTTGTTTGGTACCATTGGAAAAAGAAAAAATAGGTCAATTCAAGTGACCAGTGTGGAAAGAGGTCCCTCACTTTCAAATTCTCTTACTCTGAGCAGAGCAGCCTAAGAAGTGTCCAAAAAGAGCATTTGCTGTTTATCTCTGCTTATAACCATCTGGGCCAAAGTTTCATGCATATGGGACTATTTTCTAGGAAAATACTTCAGGCTGCTTGAGTGATCTCTGTTTTGGCTGTTTTGAATCTCTGTTTATGTTGCCATAGCTTTGTAAAAACGCCAGGATTGAAAGAGACTGGCCTCCTAGTAATATGCATTTTGAATTGCTGTCATAAGCAGAGAGCTTGATTCATCAGTTTGGGAATCGCTGAAGTAAATGCAACTCCAGCTTGCATCATCATGAGGCATATGTGGTTCCTCAAGACATTTTGTTAATGGTTCTGGGGATCTTCTAAGTCATAGACAAACTGAAAGCAAGTGTATTGCTGTCTCCAATGCCAAGATGCTTAAAGGGAAGGTCAAAGCACCACGGCTATCTTTCCCTCACTTTGAGTGTAGGTTCTAGGTCAATCTGGTTCATGGAGGTGACCTCAAACACCTCTTGAAAAGGCCTGACGCTAATCCATGCCTATATTGTAAATGCCCTGCATAGTCCTGCACTGCAGGAAAATAAAACTCTTCATTTTGCAGCTTGTCTCTACAAAAGGAAAATGAAAAAAAAAAGAGGAAAAAGGAAAAAAAAAAAAAAAAAGAAATAACAAAACAGGAAGGAAAACATTAATGAAAACAGTGATGTTCTGTCCCTGGGGGAAAAACAAGAGACATGGGTTTCATTTAAGATAACAACAACAACAAAACGTACCAAGAGTCTGAAGGGCGAAGGCTGCTCTTGGGAGCAGGCCCTGCATCGGGGACTCCCCAGCCACCAGCTCCCCAGGTCCAGCAGCTCCCCCACCCAGGGTGAGCTCACCCCGACCCCTCCCTCCCTCCCACCACTTCTGCGCTGCAATTCATATGGTGACTGCTGCAGTAAGATCAGGAGCAATGGGGACTATATATAAAAGGGCTGGAGTGAAGACGAGTGGCACCTCGATTCTGCTTCTGAGTAAGCCTTCTGTTTTTAGAAAAACAGGGTTAGGCACACCAGTGCTGCTCCAGCACGCCCTGCGCTGCCACGCTCTTGCCACAGGCTCCGCTTTCCCTGTGGATGCTGGCGAGGAGCAGTGCCTCTGAGCCTCCAAACCGCAGGGGAGAGGGGCTCACACCTCCCCTTGCAGGTGGCCCCACCTCATCTTTGGCCACTGGTGGCTTTCCTGTAGGGACCCCCTGCCCCTGGTGGGCCACCTGCAGTGATGTGCAGGAGGGTGACTGGGGAGACTGGGCTGAGGCAGCCAGTGTGGAGCAGTGGCCTTTGCCTGGGAGTGGCTGATCTTTGATGTGTTTTTGTTTGTTTGTTTGTTTTTCATTATTATTTTTTAGTATTTATTTTCTTGTTTGTTAGGTGTTTTTTTCCACAGGAAAATTTAATGGAAATTTAATTTTTTTTTTCTTTTCTACCCTCCTGTTGAATAAAAAATAAAAAAGAAAGCCCCAAAACCCCAAATGTCAGAAAACTTGCTTCTTCTGCAAAACAGAGTTCTTATTGTCCAGCAGCCCTGACTTATTGACAGGCAGAGGCAAAGCAGACAGACCTGTGACGGCAGTGGAAAAAAAAAATAAAAATAAGAAAGAAAGAAGACAAGAAAGAAAAAGAAAACAAACACCCTCCCACACGGGATGCAGCTCAAATCCCAAGGATGCTGCTGCTGCCATGAGCGCGGCTCAGGCCACAGGGCTGCAAGGTGCCAGAGAGCATGGGGCCACCCAGCTGCAGCGTCCCACAGCAAGCTCATTGGCTCGGGGTGGCCCTAACCCCTTGTGCTCCTCAGAAATCATAAAATAAATAAAAGTTTCAACTCCAGCATCTAACAGCGTGCTTTCAGTTTTGCTTCCAAGTATTGGGGAGCATTTGGTGTTTCCTGACCCGTGGCAGTCCAGCGGGATTGCAAGGACAGGGGCAAGGGGCTGTGGGGCTGCACCCCTGCGCTGCACTTCCTCCCCACAAGACAACGACTTTTTGAAAACAAAAAAAATCACTGGTGTGGAGTTCCTGATGCCAACCACAGAACAGAAGGAACTGCTTTTTTGTGTGAGCAAGCATGGTCAAGTAGCTGCCGCCACGGTGTGGCCGGGACGCAGCAGGTACAGCACTGTACCTGCAGGAGACACGTGCTGCTCCCACCACTGCAATTCCCAGCTCATGCCAGCTCCATTACTTCCCAAGAGCAGGAGGCAGATAAAAACCATCTCAGACAGCCAAAATGACCGGTGCAGCCAGCTGCAGTTGTGGCTGGGGAGTGTGGGACTGGAGAGTCCCAGGCCAGCTGGAGCGGTGTGTTACGGCCCCGTGCATCGCATCGCTTGGCTCTGCTTTGGGCATATCCAAGGGTTATGATTTGAAACAGGATGAAAATAAAGCAATATTACCAAACAAGCTGGAAAAGAGCATGATGGACATGGGGAGGGCTGGAGGCTCCAACTAGTGCAGCTCTGTCAGGGCTAAAAAATTTAGCTGGCTTTACCCTGACGAGGCATGAAGGAGTGGCTGCCGCTATGGCAGGGGTGTGCTTAGGGGATATGAAGAAGAGAGTAACCTGATGTGATTTTCCAGATTTCCGCCTCTGTAATCTTTGAAGTGACAGCAGCACATTTGTTGTATTCATTTTATTTTTTGCTGTTATGCAGTGGAGAGGAGACCCCCCCCCCCAGAAAGCTGAGGCTGACCTGCAGCAAGGTGCCTGGTACCGGTGTGGGGTGGTGGCTGCAGGACCAGAGCTGCAGGTGGGAATGCACAGCCACAGGGGGTCCCTGCATCCTAGAGGTACCATGTACTCATTAGTTAGTGCCTCATCAAATAAAGACAGGCCAAATTTCCAGGCGGCGAAGCTCCAGCCCCCTCCCTGCACACACACTCTCAGCTCTCAGCAGCTACAGCTTTGAGTCCCCTCGTGCTGCTTCCCTGGGGCCTCTGTGGTAAAAGTCTCTTTCCCTTGATTCTGGCTGAATAGTTAAGTCACTGAAACGCTGGAATTAATTGTAACTTTATTTTAATGAGAGTCTTGCTAAAACTTATCCCTATGCAAAGTCACTTGGCTACTTAATGAGGCGTTCAGAAGGGGATTAGCAGTCTAAGCGTGACCTAGCGGTGTGCCGACCACCACTGCAGGGAGTCTGCTCGGCTTAGTAATGAGATGAAGCCGAATGCAGGCACAGGCAGGCAGAGGAAGACGCTATGCCACGCCATAGCCATCACGGGGCTATCAGGCACAGCGTGTCTGATTCACTTCTGGAGACCCTCCTGCCACAAGGCGGGACTGCCATCGCCACACTCCCTGCCGCCCGCTGCCTTCCCCCCGGTGCGAGGCCCCGCTGGCACCACGCACCGCCGGGTGCTCCCAGCAGACAGCCCAGCCCGGCACCCCCCGGCACCCCATGCACAACGGCGTTTTTTTTCTGTTTCACCCACAGAAGCCCAAGCCCGAGTCCCTGCAGCACAAGTGCTGCCCGCGCATGGCGGCAGCCAGGTGCTCGGCGTCGTTCCCATGGCGGCCCCTGGTCTTTTCTTGTAAAAGAACTGATTCAAGTAAGTTCTGACTCTATATTCCCACCTTTGCTTGACAAACAGAACAGGGAAATGCCATTAACACGCAAGCGTTCCTCAAACCACCTTGTTTTTGCTAGTCGTTCACTGCCAGTCACAGTGGAAACAACACCACTTCCTCCCACGTGCTGTCAGTGCCTAGACTGCAGCTATTTGCTTTTAATTAAATTAGCCAGCCCATTGCTTTTCTGTTATCCTATACAAAGCCGCTACGTTCTGCAAACACCTTGCTGAAGTGACTAAATCAGACAATGAGATAATTATTTCCACCGCATAACTCACTTTGGTTAGAAATTGGCCATCACAACACAGGCAGCCCCACTCACAAGCCATGAGGTTCACGGGATGGCCTCTGCAAATTAAGTAACATCACAGACCTGCTACAGGTGACTAAAATCATCTCAATTTTTTAAAGCTTCACTGTCACCAGGGGTGAAATCTCAGCCCACAAAGCCAGGCTAGTCAGGATTTCAAGCCCCCCCAGCCCTGCCCCACTCTATCTTCTCAGCCTATAAGCATCACACGAACACCTAGGCTCCCGCTGAAATAGTACTTATTGCTGTTGTTGTTACTGCTGTCGTCAACACCACTGAACACAGCTCACAATATTCCTCAGAGGGAAAAGAAAACCTTTGCTTTAATCATCAGCGTGAGAAGTGATAAATGGCACTTGTGCTTTCTGTGTTTATCTGAACACTCACCTGCTCCTGGTGCGTTTAAAAGCAGATCTGGGTAAGTTCCCGTAGACAGACATGCTCCAGGAGCACATGGGTGGCTTTGGGCTACCCCCGGTCATGGGTTTACTCTGGACCAACCCTAGACTTCTGTCTGCCCCTTGTCCAACCTCACCAAGCATTCCCCTGTGCACAGAGTGCAGTATAACCTTATAACCTTCCTCATTGTCGCTCTTGCTAAGTAGAGGCCCTTGACGCATGCTTGTACAAGACACAAAATAGAAGGGCTGCGAGCTTGGAGAGGTTTTTATAGTCACCACAATGCTGGGCGTGCTAGGCACATGCACTTCCTTGCACCTGTATAGCTCACAGGGATGCCTTCTGCTGGGAGCAAGGCCATGGCTTTGCCAGTTCAGGGAGCTGACGCTTCCCAAGAAATGAAGTGTTGACCTGTAATGGCAGCTGGTACCCTTGTGTCGTTAGCAATATAATTAAAGATTAATTGGACTGATTGCTACTGAAAATCAGCCTTCCTGGACCATTAAACCTTTTGGAGTCTTGATGGGAGCCCATGGTGGACTGAGCAGGAATTGCTGTCTTTGCTCCAAAAATAATAGTTTTTGCCTTCTCCCTCCAAACAAGGAGCTTCTGAGAACTGGGCAGGAGCACGTGAGTAGCTGTGGGGAGATGCTTACATGAAGCCAAGGAAGCTCCACTTAACTTTGTTGAGGAACTGAGGAATTATTCAACATCCCACTTTCACTAAGGCTTCACCACATCAGGACCACTTGTTAACTTTTGCTCCTCTCAAGAAAGTTCTTCAGTCTACAAGCTGCTCCTTATCTGATCTCTGGGCTCTCAGTTCCTTCTCTATGACCACCTTCTCCTCTCCCTCAGCATCATCTTCTTGTCTCTCTGCATGGCCTTTCCATGACCTCAGCTGCATCACTGGCTGTGGCTCCTCTGCTGTGTTCAGCCTCTGCGTGACTGTCGGCACAGCTGAACTCCAGGACCCCTCTGACAACTTGGCGTCCCCTGCTTTCCCCTCCCTCAGGCATCAGGTCTATTCTGGGAACTTCTATCCCAACTCAAGATCTGATTTTTCCCATTCTCCCAGTGTGACCAAAAGCCTTCTGGCAAGGCCCTCCAAGAACACTCTTCTTCGGCTCCTATAGATCTTGCCTCACAACACTGACTCCCCAAAATACAACAAGCCATTTACTTCCAACCATCACCATCCTATTCCTCTTCCCTGTCCTCCTTTCCTCCTTCTTGTTGGAGAGCCAGTGGCTGCATCACCCCCTATGCTGTGCCTTCTGCCCTTCCCTTCCCTCCAGCCCTTTCCTCAAGCTCTCTCCCCAAACCTGGCTGCATCCCCAAAAATCTCCCTCCACGTACACCTCCAGTTAGCATCCCCCCAACCTCCCTCCCCTTGGCTAAGGCCACTGCTGCCCTTTGGAGTCCTCTCGCTCCGTGTCCTCTCCTCCACCCTCCCTGGGGTGGCCTCCAGGCTTCCTCCTGACCTGGGGCTGTCCTGCTCACCTGTCCCACCCTGCTCCTCTCGCAGCCCCCCTCCTGCTGCCATCCCCAGGCAGCTGACCCCATCCTCCCTGCCCCACAAGCCCCTCTTCCCCCCTCCAGCCACAAGCAGCAGCTGCCCTCCTCTTTTTTGTTCAGCCATTTTTAGCTTCTCTCTTCCTTTTTTTCTTTTTTGGTGGAGGCAAGCGGAGGGGGGAGCACTGACATTATGCATTGATTATTTTTTTTTCATGCCTTCCCTGCTCCCCACGCCTGTATGTGCTGCCTTATTTCTGAGAAATAGCTGACTTCTCCTCCTGGCCAAAACCCACTTCTCCACTCCAGAACTGCTCTCCCCTTCCCTTGCGAGAGGCAAGGCACATTCACCCTGACAGCACGCACAAGGCGGCCCTAATGATCCCCAGCTCAAGGACACATGGCAGATGAGCTGTCCTCGGCCAGCTTCCCTCTGCCCCACGTGCTCTCCACCTCCTTGCGTCCCCCGGCTCCGCTCCTGCAGCCACCCCGGAGCTGTGAGGAGCAGTGCTGGCAGTCCCTACATCCTGCCAGACGCGCCTTGTCTTACTGTTCAGCACCACACCAGGACCACGTCCAGGCTGGTTTTGAAGATCTCCAAGAGTGGAGACCCAACCAAGTCCCAGTGCAACCTGTGCCAGGGCTTGGTCACCCAGACAGTGAAAAGTAACGAAGGGTTGGTGGTGCCAGAGCTACTGCCTTTGTTCTGTGAGTACCGAGCATGTGGAAGAAGGAGAAATTAGGCCATCAAAACCTTTGTTGTAGGAGCAGCAAGTATGTGGACTTTGTGGTTTGTTTTCTGCAAGACCTTGTGAGAAACACGGAGCCTAGGAGCAGCACGATCCGCGAGGCCTGCTTGCTGTGCCCTGCAGCCCCAGCTCCACGGTTTAATAAGGTTTAAGGCACGATGGGCACTTGCCCCTGGATGGAGTCCAAAACACTGAGCATCTGATCCATCTTGAGAGCCTGCAGCAGGCTTCCATTCACCTGTGCCCTCGTGATCCTTCATTCTGGCTCCTCTCCCCATCCCAGTATTTTCATAAAACTTCTAGGACCTCATTAGCACCATTTCCCTCAGTCCTATGGGAATGAAACAGGCCAGCCATATAAAATGCTGCTGCAGAGGGGTGGAGAAGGCTTGCTAGCTGCAGACACACATGCTGTATGCAAAATCTTTATTTTGTATTTTTTTTTTCTTAACAATTTTGGCTTTGCTTTGAACTTTTTAAAAAATAAAAAATAATAATTAAAAAAATCAGCCTTCATAATAAAAGTGAAGCTGAGCCAAATACCCTTGGCCAAGTATCTGTGCCTAGCAGGCTACGGGATGGCAAGCAGCACAGGAGCTGTGCTTCAAATTTAAGAAATAAATAAATAAATAAAAAGAAAAAATAATAGAAGAAAAAAAAAAAAAAGAAAAAAGGAAATAGAAGAAACAAAACCTTTCCCCCCAACATCCTGTGCAGATCCTCTTCACAACCCCTTGCACACCCCCGCTGCCTCCCCAAAAACGAGCTCGTAGTTTTGCAGAAACGGCAGGGATCCTGAGAAGCTCGGCGGCAGGGGCTCGCTCAGAATTTCCGTGCCCCCTGATGCTCGCCCAGAGCACCGCACGTGGTCCAGGCCCCCGGGAGTGCAGGCGGGCATGCGTGCGAAGCAGCGGGTGGCTTCATCCCCGGGGGCAGCCGGCGGGGGATCGGGAGCCGTGGGTTTGGTTCGGTGACTGTGTCGCTGCTGTAGTGGATCATGAAGGTTAGGCAGGTTCCCTCGGCGGGAGCCGACCAACCAAAGCCTCGGGCTGATCTCAAACTTCCTTTTTGCGGTCTGTGTTGCCTCGATTTATTCATTTCCTTGTAATTTACAGATAGACATCAATGCTTGCTATATTTAAACAGTGCCTGTATCTGTGGGGATTGTAGGTGAGCCATTTTATTCACACAGCTATGGTTTTAAAGGAAAGTGAGACTTCAGAATCACCCTTCAGGCTGGTGCTCTCTCATGCATGGGTGCCCAGCATCCACTCCCCGGGCGCCAGGTAAACCCCCTTCGTAGCCCTCTCTCGGGGAGGCTGCCCCGTCCTCCACCTCCCTGCCTCCCCTCCACAATGGAGGCCACATTGGCTTGCTCCCACCCGGCGAGACGAAGGAAGGCCAGGCGTGATGAAGCAGTGATGAGAGGGGGCTCCACGTTGCTCCTCCATCACTCCTGCCCACCGCTGGTGGGATGGCCGGGAGACGTGGAGCAAAGTCCAGCAACAACCCGCGGTCATTAGTCCAGAGGGCAGCGGTTGTTCAGGTGCAATGAAAACGCTCAGGATTTAGGTATATTGGCAGAGGGATAGGGGAAGCAATATGGGGTTTAAAAAAAAAGAAGTGTTTCATTTAGAAGGAAAAAAAAGCATTTTGCTCTGTTCCCATGCAAATACCTGTCACTTGTTTCACAGTTTTCTTCTGGAAAGTCCGTGTTATTTCCTACTTAGCTCAAGCCTGGTGAAAGCTACCGTGAGCAGCCTGAGCTTCGGGATGGTAACCAACATTAAAAAATCACACAGCAGCGAACCTCTGAGCAGAGGGTCTTCAAATATTTTGGGGAAAGATGAGATAGGGGAAAAGGCTGGCATGATTTCTTCAGACCTGGTCTGGGTTTTTCAGCCGTTTTGTGAAAACCCCTTGCTCTAAACAGCTCTGACCTTTCCTATTTCTTGGAGACTGACGTCTCTACAGTAGATACATGATGATGTCACTTACCCTGTTTTTGAAGTCTTTCTCTCTCACTACTCGCATGGGTTTTTCTGTGGGAGGGGACAGTCATGAAGAAGGCTAAACCTCTTGATCATGTGTGAAAAGAGGAAATGAAAATGAGTTATTGGAGATGTAGCTAGACCTGACCCATAACTTTTGTTTCTGAGGATACAGAAATCCTGAACTCCAGGAGAAATTTGGAAGGAATACCTACCAAAAAGGTAGGGCATCGAGCTCTAAAATGATTTGATCTGAAGTGAGATGCTCTAGGCTAGAAGCTGGAAATGCTCAGCCTTCCCTTTTGTAAGAAAATTATGAATGGCTCTAAGATAAGCGTGAGAAACAATTGATCCAATCACCTCCTTGAGAAAAAGTAATTTGAATGTGGTGTCTCATGCTGAATTACGCTGCACATCAGCTTCCTATGGGAAAGCCTAGCATAAATGATTGCCACGATTATATTCTGCTGAGCACTTTGTGGTTTGTAGAGTAAGAATCATAACTGGCAAGACCCAAGGACACCCTTCTCATAATTACAGCAATTCTGGTGTGGTCCAGAGCCTTACCTTAAAGGTATTGCCCATCGTGCTTGGCACTGTGCAAATACGTAATAAGAAGTGCTCCCTACCTTTAGGTCTTGCTGTCAACACCAAGAAAGACTGAGAGAAGACCCAAGAGGGAGACAAAAAAAACCCTAGACCCACAGCAAAGTATTTAGCAATGGACATTGTTACTAGATGGCTGCAGACTCCATTAAAGAGGGAAATTTCTTGATGAGTGAGTACCAGAGGTGGTACCTATAACAAATCAGGAGAAGGCAGAAGACTACATGAGACAGACAGTCCCCTGATGTATGAGTAGGATTTACCTATGGATAGAGACAGGCTAATGAATTATGGAGACAAAGTCAAAGAAAGTTCAAGGACTTTCAAGTGCTTGCCCTGGTAAGTGTCTTACCTCTGTCTGTGCTGTGCTGGCTATCCCCAGCTCAGTCAAGCCAATAGCATAGAGAGTCTGCATCTTGGAGGACTGAACAAGTCAGGGCATCCCTCTGACTGATTCAGACTTAAACATCAGCTGTTCATGAAGAAAGCTAGCATCACTGATAGAGAAGAGAGAGATTGGTAAGTGTATTTCTGCTGCTAAGGTGCACGTACATGCTCTAAGCTCCTCATACATGCATTTGCACATTGACAGGACATGAGAGGGATGTGTGGAGTTCCAGTGATGCTGTAGCATGGACATCATGCATGGACATCATTTCTGCCTGGCCAGGAAAGACATTAAAAGCCAGGGTGAACAGTCAGGCCAACCTGAGTCCACAAGGTTCTGGATTTCAGACCTTTCCAGAGCAAGAATGCAGAAAGAAAACAAAGCAAGCCCAAGGTTCAGAGGTGAAAACACTTCCAAGGAACAGGGAGAACACACATTATCTGTGGTTTGTGCAAATGAAGTCAAGTCACCTACGTCTGTCTTTTCTTGGCTTAAGAGACAGAATTTGTGCATAATGCCTGATCTGTTTTTTTTTTGTTGTTGTTGTTGTTTGGTTGGTTGGTTGGTTTGTTTGTTTGTTTTTAAGGGAGCAAGAAATGATAGCCAAAGCCTGGAAGACTGATTTCAGAGGAGTGACCAGTGTGCGGTCCCCACACTGGCCTCAGCCAGTAACGCTGTCACTGAAGTGGCAGGAGTCTGCCAGCTGGCCTGCAGGGGCATGTAAGACAGCTGTGCTGTGCCAGCACTGCAGAAACAATAAAAATGCATTTGCAAAATGTAGTCCTGCGTTTCATCTCCATTGTTTTCCAAGGCATGGATCTACTCACATCTAAAGGCTGAAAAATATAATAATAGTTTTAAAAAATGGACAGAGCTCTACCCTTTCTTGACTATTTTGTTTTCATGAACCACCAGCCCATGCAGGCCCAGCTGGCCGTCAGCTTTCAGGTCAAACTCTGCCCGTGCAGAGTGGAAAACCAAATCCAAGCCCAGAACCAAGGCATCTGACCTGATTTTTAGCTCCTCTTTGAGCACAGATACTTGCTCTTGGTGACTCCCAAAATTTGTCCATCTGGAGGTCCACTGCAGCCAGCCCCAGGTCACAGGGAGCTCTCAACCTGTCCTCAGAGCTGGCCAAACTCACATCCAAAGAAGGTACCTTGAGAGCCCCGTGAGCCACAGCAGCTTCTGCAGCCAGATAAAAAACACCCGAGCAATCTCTAAAATCATGCCGTCCTCATTCAGCCGAACTTGATGTATAGCTCTGCCTGGGAAAGGAGATACTAGGATTGTTTCAAACTAGCCTGCTCTGCCCCCTGTTTTTTATTTTTTTTTTAAGTATTCTCTCTCCCTCTGCCTCTCTACATGTATACACAGACAATGATCTGAGAGCATGCAAGAGAAAATGCTGCTTTTTCCTGAAAGCTCTCCGCGAAGGTGGTGTTTCCCCACCTCCACGCTGCTGACAAACGCTGATGTAAACAGCATGCATATGCCCGCCTGAAAGGCCACAGGGGTTTTCACGTGAATCCTGTGTTTTTTCCACAAACCCTGTTACGTTGTATTTCGGCTTAAAATATATCTCCTCCTTTCTGGTTAACCTACAATCCCGTTAGGGCGCACACAGTTTACAGTAGCAAGCAAAACCACTTAGCAGAACCAAGGTCTGAAGACACGTACTTCAGCTGCAGAACTCCGGCACGAAACTTTCACGAAGCAGCTCCAACTGTGGCCGTATTAAAATAAGAGAAACCAACGCTGAGACAAATCACACACTGAAATTGTTTGAAAAACACCAGCTATGTCTTCGGTGTTGACAGGAGTAAAGCATGTCATTTATAACGCCACTGAAATCATAACAGGAAGGAAGTAGACCTCAGAAACTATAAACAGAAGTTAACAGAAGTAGGAAGTACTTCAAATGTTTTCACGTAGTGACTGTAGAAAGATACTAAAAGGAGAAAATGTTTTCAGGGTTTTTCTTGTTTGCTTTTTTTTTCCACTTTACGTATCCATTAGTTATTTTGAACAGCAAAAGATTGTTCCAAAAGTCAAGCACACCTTAAAAATCCGCACATGCAAAATAATCAACAGTTTGATTTTTCTTCCATCCTCCCCTGTCCCAGCCCCCAGACCCTTTGCTTACTTACAGTAAGCCTTTTGCCTGGATCTAACCACTAAAACTGAGCAAGCTGTGCTTGGCTGGGAGCTAGACAGCATTCTTCTCCCTTCCTCTTCACAGCCACTTTTGAACTGTGCTTCTTCGAGGAAAATAATTAAAAGCTCGTTCCAAAGCCAGAAATGATAATGCACCTCGATACTCAACAGTGGACTCCACGTAAAGAGAAAGATGCCCCCCATCTTCCGACACCTCACAGATCTCATAAAGTTTCCTCAGAGCAGGTCAGGGTGCCGGGCTGAGCACAGGGGCACGAGCCAAAGGGCACCCTCTGTGCTCTTTTCTCACTTGCTGAGCTAGTAACACAGATATTTTCGTAAGAAAAAAAAAAAAAAAAAAAAAAAAAAAAAAAAAAATCCTTACCTTTTGACCTTTCCCCACCCTTTTAGCTTAAAACAGAGTTCCCCATTGTCTTAGCCAGCAGTGTTGCCCAGGTTAGCAGTGCAGCACTGAGCCCCCCACTACTGAAAACAACACATACAAATCAAATTGGTAGGGAATAAGGACTTTATTCTAAGATGTGAGCTGAAGCTATGAGCATGTGAAGCAACGACCACTAGAAAAAAGTGAAAAACACATCAAATATTGTATTGTACCAGTTCAGTTTGAACACAGAAGGCCCTTTCAGTAAAATGTATGCACAGGCAAAAAGCGTATGCAGAAGCTCTGAAGGTCACCTAAAACAGTGCTTTTAATGTCTATGAAAGAGGTCTCCCCTACAAAACTCTTACGGCGAGGAAAACACTTCAGGTAACAAAGAACACAAAAGTAAAAATGATTGATTGGTTCTGCTTGGCACTGTGGAGCAGGAGGGGGATAATATATCCCAAAAGAGTATGCATCTCTAAGATGTATAAATTAGAAGTCCCTAGAAAACAAGTCTGCTGCCAGACCAAGTACCATTTTTTTTCTTCCTCATTTAGAAATTCAAGTGAAGTATGTATGTTAATCACAGGGAGGTCATGTTCTGGAGCTGAAACCAGGGAGATCACATAGTCTGATCTCCAGCGTAACAGCGAGGAAGTTTCACTGCCATGCAGACCCAACAGACCCCTTCTCTTCAGCTTTATAATGGCACCCTAGCATGAAAAGCTGCAAATTGCATGAAATGATACTTCTGTGAAGTTTTTGAAAACGAAAGTTAAAACAAGTATTTCCTTGACTGCCTTAATATGAGAGGCTAAGTTCTGCTCTGCTCGAACTCTCCCTCCGTATTCATTTCAGTACCAATGGAAGGAAGCTGTGAGTGCACACGAAGAGCAGAGTTTGGCTCGATACAAGCCAGAAGTGGTGGCTGCTTCAGCTTGGCTCCTGCACGTCACATGAACAAAGGCTAGTAGGACCACTTCTGTGCTCTTCTCAAAGTCTGCCAACTTAATTCTAATGCATATATATATATATATAATGCACGGTAGCTTACAATTATAAGAAAAAAATGTTATTTCTTTTCAAACCTGCTCTCCGTGACTCTAGAATTTTAGTGGTTAATTCACTAAATGCACAGGTAATGTGAGTTAAGTGGTCACTTTTCCAACACAGTACCATCAATTCATCACCTTAGGAACTGCTATTATGGGGCCTAATCCAATAACAACAGTGGCAGCAATAAAATCCATCGTAAGGAAAAATGTCAGGCATTAAAAAAATATGTCTCTGAAGATTTGCATTGTTTTTAAAAAATTCTACACAGGAATATAGGCGTCACACTTACCAGTCTAAATTTATAACCACTTACATTTATAGCTATTCTCGATAAACCATCTACGTTCGCTACCCACCTATAGTAGCTACAGTTTAAAACTGGGAACACCGCAAATTTCTGTACCTTCCCTGAGATCAGTAATCCAAAATAAATAGCCCTGCAAATGTAACAGTGTAAACTCTGGATTTAAGTCTTCAGTAAGCATCAGTCCTCAAAACCCAAGGAGAACATTAAGCAAACGTAAACATAGCAATCATTTCGTCAGTTTTGAGTTATTCCCAGCAACAGTGGAATCTATGTGAGATGTAGCATCCAAATGTTGAAGACCCGTCATTTGTATCATACAATATAGTTGTCCCAGTTCACTTTCCTATCATTGAACCCTTGATTCCCCTGAACACATCCAGCTGTGATTTGGATCTCCAAATTGCTATCCAGATCTGCTCCTCCACTCTGCATAATCTTTACAGTGCCTTTAAAAACACTCATTCTGAGGATCTTATTCTTGAATAGAGGAATGGCGAATAGATCTGTGATAATCCTCTGGACTAGTCACAAGTTCTGGCAAATCATAGCCTCTCAGAAGATGTCCACTGTTTTGTTGAGCAAAGTAATACAGCTGCCTGGCAAACATTGGTTCAACCTTAAGAACAGACAAAACGTTAATGAGACACATGACAAAATTTCATTTTCCTCGTGTTAATTATCTAAAGTGCTTTTAAATTAAAAAACAGGGCAGGACAAAACAGTTCTGCTTACCTGAATGGGAAAACAATTTCCCTGTTCCCACTAATCTCTCTTTTAAGATAGGGTTTGCCTGCTCTGATGACAAGAGTTCTGCTATTCGCACACACCCCTTACCTGCACACACCTTGTGGTGCACGTTACCAGTGACACAAATGGAATGGCACCCATGGGCGTGAGCAATGCCTAGAGACCAGACATGTCTGTCCACTTATCGTTGTTCTCAAGAACTTTGAGGACTTCGATTGAAATGCTGGAGCCCTCAGGTATGTCACAAAATCACTGCCTTTTGAATTAGACTTCAATTTAACTGCAAGGTTACTCTTGCTTTTTCTCCCCTAGAGCTTTGTTGAGGAATCTATTCAGCCAATGATCACTGCCAGGAGGGATTTGTATAATTTAACACTGCCTTCACGTCTGTCTGCTCAGAAACCACTATTCCCTCCAGGTCTTAGGGCACCAGCTGCAATATTTAACTTGCACACTAAGCACTAAAACCTGAACCTTACTCTACGGGGCTGGACAGGTTGTAAGACTTTTCACCCCAGCCCCCTCCTCTCAGTCAGCCAGCTCCTCCTCATTAAGACATGGGCACCATTCGGGTAGAAAAATACACTTGCTGTGGGTCAGCCCAGCAGACAGGGACAGATTTGGCAGGGAGCTCTGCACTGGAGCATCTCACACAAGGTGGGACAGCCTGAGAAGCTGAGCAGGTTGAGGAACAAACAGTAATGGGAAAGCAAAGCTCCTGAAAGGGCAGGGAATTCCCAGGGAGGTTGGTGGGGCAGGAGATGGAGGAGGGGCTGGGGAGGGGGCGCTAGGAAACTGGAAAGCCAAAATGGCAAAGAGTTTGAGGTGAGACAGGAACTAAACACCACCCTCAGCAGCTGGCAGTACAAAAGCTACACAGCTAAGAGGCCAGGTTTATGACAAAAGCCTGGCCCTCGCTACCCAGGGGCTTTTGAAAGATTAAAACAGATCAGTTTTCCTCCTGAAGATGCAATAAGCTAAGCCCTACCTCTAGCGTGTGCATCATCATCTCTCTTGTGGTTTTATGGGCCAATACAGCCCATTTAGAAAGTACCTGGTCTCAGTCTCTATCATCACCCTCTCTCAGATAGCACCCTGAAACACTAGCTTTGAGTGTGTGCAAACTGTGGTCAGTCAGCTCAGGAGCTCGCCAGCTACCTCCATGCTGGAGCTGCACAGGCAGTCCCTGCATCACGCTCAATGCTGAGCTCTCTGAGATGGAGGCTGGGCCTCTGGAGCACCTCTAGGTGCAGCAGCTGTGAAAGCACCATGTCCTGCACTGGCTCGGCAGCCCGAGGTGCTGCACCATGGGGCCAGCAGTAACAGCCCTGCCCAGCTCTTCCAGGGTGCCCTTTAGGCCCTGAAGGACTTTGCAAAAGGGATCACTGATGACACTTAATGCTTTACAGAGGGCAAAATAGGGTGCTCTGACCCCCCTGGCCACCAGTCAGTCCTTGGCAGATCTGGAGACTCAACCCCATTCTTGATGGTGCTGCATTGTCAAGAATTTATCTTCTCCCTCAGAAGGCAGAAAAGCCTGTCTGGCACATTCATACACTCCAAGGAACACATTTCATTCAGCAAAGGCACAAGTCCTACTTACATGGGCTGTAATTAGTTTCCGCTGCCTCTGTGGATCTGGAAATTCCTCCCCAAAGCACAGAGCAACCTGGTATCTGGGCAGTGGACGTCCATGATGAGCAAAGGCTTGAAGCTCTGGGAAGAGAGAAAGGGCTGTTAAGAAGGTCTTTGTGGATGGGTAAGCCCTGACCCTGGAGCACAGTGGGAGAAAGTGAAGTAACTCCAGGGGAGGATGAGAGGGGTCAGGAGAAAGACAAGAGGTAAAGAGAAGAAACTGAGTTTGAAGCTTTTCCTGCAAGATCACGAGAAGCTGGCTGTAACACTGCAATCTTCCTGCATGCCTTGCCTCATAACTCATTCCGTATGCACAAACCGGGATATCTTCCAATGAATAATTTTATTTAGCCTCAGCAGCAGAACCCCCCAGAGCAGATGCCAGAGGTAGCCCAGATCCACTCAGGAGGACGCCCAACAGGAGCACTTAAACCAAAGGCTTGGTAGAGCCAAAATACTGCCAGGCACAAATTCAACCTCACCTAGACACCATCATGGAGCCACTGGCACCACTGTTCCGTGTGGTGGGCGGGGAGGCACAGGACCTTATTTAAGCCATGCACCAAGCCAGCAAAAGACACTGTGTCTTCTGCATGCCTGTACTCTCTTCACTAATCCACACCTTGTTAAAGGCAAAAGGTCAAATCTTATCATTACACCAACAGCCAAAGTGTCACCACCAATAGATAGCTGGGGGGGCTTTTATAAGAGAGACCAAAATCACTGTGTTGTGTTTTAGAAACTGTATTTCCTCCCACAAAACAGAAAATTGCATCTAATAAGAAATCCTCCTTAAAATCTGTTTTATGTGAATTATTTCTACGTAGCTGATTGATAAAGAGTTTGTTTTAATTTACAGCCTAGCTTATGCTTTCTCCAGAAAAGTTGCAAAGGCAATTAATACTGAAACCAATGTCTTACAAAGAAGCACTCCCTGCTATATAGGGAAAGGGGTCTTTGAACCTGGCACGACAAGTGCGTCATTTCCTTTACTACACACCTGCCCTTTCTACTCTGACCTTTCAGACCAAGGTATGAATTCAGCAGCTGCCACAACAGTGCCCCAGCCCTAGCTTGGGAATACTGGTCGTACTTGGAGGGTCAGCTACAGGAGTAACATAATGGACAGTCCACTTAAAACCCAGCAAAACCCCTAGAAGAGGAGAGAACAGGGATTTTCCATGGGACCCTGCTTTCCACAGGACAGGGCAGGATGATCCATCTATGGCCCATCCAACTCATTGCTGCTAATGGAGAACTCCTCCCGTCTTTCTCTTCCCCCCACTTTACTCAGCCTCAGCAATCCCCCAACTCCTGGGAGTGCTACACAGCAAGGTCCTTGGCATGGACCTGAAGAAGAAGATCCCTTCCTTCCCACCAGCAGGATGATGGAGGTTGGCCTTGCACTTCTCCAAAGCCCTCTGCCCGCTCCGTCTGCCTTTCCGTGCCCAGGTGCCTCCCCATGCCACAGTCCCACCATGCTTCCCAGACCACCCCTCAGTCCTGCTGCTCCAGCTGCAGCTTCTTGACCTTCTGCCTAGCCAGCCCTCCTTCAGCTGCCATCACCACGCTCCCAAATCTACTTTCTGCATCCTCCCACTCTTCCCCCCACCCTGGTCCACTGCATTTATCGCGCAGTGCTCTCCAGAGACCAACCACCTGTTTTCTGGGTTACTGCCATTGCAGGCCTCCCACCACAGGCCTCAAGGGTCTGGAGCAGTTGAGTTGAGTTGGTCTGGAGCATTGCAGGGCACAGCTCCTCAGCAAGGCCCTAAGAGCTGTGGTCCACAGCAGCTCTGCTTCTGCCCTTTTCTCTGCTGCCCAGTACTACCTCTCCTGGTAGTAGCCTCCTGTGTCTCTTCCCGAGGAAGGACCAATTTCCTAACGAGGGAAATGCCTGTAGCCTGGGACCTCGGTAATTTCAACTGACTTGCAGATGGGGTATGCCCATGACAAGTCACTTACAAACCTCGCTGAGCATCAACGCATGCAAAACCTCACTTTGCACACGCCGCAGACTATGGCTGCAACCACGTGCTTGGGTTTGCACAGGCACTGGTGCATAAGTAATTTAGGAGGGGGAAAAATACCTATTTTTTAAGCTTATCTTTGGGGTTAGGCTTCTAAAAAGAGATGTGCTGTCAACCGTCTGGACGAACCCAGAGTACATCTGAAAAACCATCTGAGAAAAGGGAAAGGGATTTCCAAAACCATCCTCACAGGCAGAATTATGTGTCTTTAAATTAGCATGTGATTGAAGTTCAAGCCAATACCCTGACCTCAAATTCCCCTTTCTAACTGTCAATTTTCATATCCATATGAGATTTCTCTCTTTATATGCATTTCCTGCTTGGCCATTTAGCTAGGATGATGCCTCAACCCTGGAATATAAAGTGTGCAGAAGCTGATGCTTTGGGTTTGTTGTTTGTGTGGTGATTTTTTTTGTTTGTTTGGTTGTTTTTTTTTTTTTGAGGCATTATTCCTCTAAGAGCCTCCTGCCAGTGCAGATGCCCTGTTCCAATGGGCAGCCACACATTTCATCTGCAGCCAGGCCACTCATCTTAAGCAAGGGGCCATGTGCACTCCTGCTGCCCCCTGATGTCTCCCACCAATTTCTTTGGGTGGGCAGCTCAAACTGCCCAGAAGTGCTCGAAGCGGGGCAGAGGCTTTGTGGTCTGCAAGGAGAAGGGACAGTCCTGGCCCGTGCTGTTGCTCCCCCTGTACTGCTGCTCACAAGTGCCCTGAGAAAAATGAGACCTTACAGAGCAATGTGGAGAGTGCAAGTGGCACAGGACCCAGACAGAAAAAGCATCTTTCTGGCTGAAATCCATGCCAGTGTTTGAATACCCTGTGCCAGATTTCAGGCTTGCTCTGGGTCAGGTTGAGAGCAGTATGACTGCAGATCTCAGGGCTACCCAGAACTTACAGGAGCAGATCCAAGGCCAGGATCCGCTTTCCTCTGCCACCCAACATTTGGAAAGACTATTTTGTTAGGTTCCTCCTCACACTTCATGAAGGGATGTGGGGTTTGGGGGGTCACTCCTGCCTGTTTGGGCAGTGGCACTGAATGTGCATGGAGAGCAGAATTGTTCAGAAGACAACTGCTCCTTGGCTGTGCTTGGTTAAGAAGCAGTGGGGGGTAATTCCTAACAGAAAAAGGGTGCTCCCATACAGCTGACAGGGAGAGTGAGTGGGTGACCTCTCCAGAAAGGATACCAAAGCCACAGAGGGAATTACCTGCTAAAAACTGCTGAGTATCAAAGAGCTTGCATGTTTGATCCCGCTCCAGCTTGTTGGGTCGGTCACTGCAGAGCGCCAGAGGCCCGTCCCAGTAGATCCTGCTTTGGCAAAGTCTCTTGGCGTAGAGGCCATCAGGTGCCATCCACAGTATTACTCCCCGCTCCAAGTGGCTCAGTAGCTTTTCTATGTTCTTCCTCTGGCCGTTATCCTCTGGATAGGGGAAGATAACTTGCTCCAGGCTGCTGACCTCATAACTTTGGCCCTGGGATATCCTACAGCCTTCAGGACTAGAAGTTGTCACCTCCTTTACCAGTATTTCACGGTAATATAAGCAGATGTGGAGTCGACAATCTACAAGAAGAAAAATAAAAGGAGTCACCATGATATATTTGTACGAATGACTTATGTTTCAAATTTGCGTTAAGGCCAAGAGACATATTTGTATGAGACTTCTGTACTTCTGTAACCAGAGACAGTCACCACCACCCAAAAGACATGCTCACATTAGCAAAAATCATATAAAGAATATAAATACTAAAGCATCTGGGGCATGTTAACATTAATGCCCTCTCATTTTATTAAGCAGGGCTACTGGTGTGGGAATTCAGTAGAAATTAATGTCCAGCAAACTTCTCATTCCCATTTAACAGGAAAAGTTTGCATGAGAAAAGTTGTTGTTTGTCACATTTTCCGGGCTCACATCACAATTAAACCCACTGGCTCAGTACACTTCCTCAGATTTAATCAGGAAGTAGCTGCGTTTCTCCCCAGATTTTGCATAAAAGAGGCTCCTGCACAAGGGACCTGCAAACTTGCACTTGGCTGCCTGAAGAGAAGCAGCTGCTGGCTTCAGCTCCAGCGTGGCTGTACCTGAAATCCCAAACCTTACTTTCAGATGGCCATTTGGTCAGCATGGCTGATTGCTAAGCGGTCACACAGCACTGAATGTATGTGTATAGATATACCTATGTACACACACGTGCATGTATATATATATACACACACATACAGACCGCGATTCAGAAGAATCAGGAAACATGCTGAGTGTCATGTTGCAGGTTTATGCACTGTTTCTGTGAAAAGCACAAACAACCCTGCATCTTTTTCCCAGAGTTATTCAGAAAGTCCCCTGGCATCTGGATGTCTGCATACCTGACTGGGACAACTCCCTTCTTCTTTCCCAAAGGCCTTTATTTACCACAAATAATAAGACAGAGCAAAGCCTCGTGGCATCATTCCTGACCCTCAACATTTCCAAACGCCCCTGGGGAAGCCTTACTTGGCAGCTCACTGATGCAACCCAGCACTAACACCGTGAGCCAGGGAAGCCCTTCCATCAACCCTAACCACCGCCCCTGGATCCCTTGGAGCTCAGGCTACAAGTGTTTCAACATCCTGGCAAATACGAGGCTTAAGCCCATACACCAAATTACCAAATTCATTCGCTAAAAAGGGTGTTTTATTGTTTTATTATTATTATTATTATTTATTTCATCAGTGCCAGGGCGAGTCAGGAGCGGGACCCCCTTGTCAGGCTCCCCGTAGACCCCAGGGGATGCAGACCTTACCTGACAGGGCGAGGGCTTCACCAGACCTTATGCTTGGCTCAATCGGGATGCCAGGAGTCTGGGACTCGGGAGGGGCACAAGCATAAAAGGTTCCTGTCACCTGACAACCTGTTTCACAAACAAAAGTCAGTTACAGCTATATAAATCCTAAGAGAAAAGCTTGGGCAGAGATCACAGCTTTGCAAAAGCGAGTTTTTTTCTGGGCCCCACCAGGAACTCTCTCTCTTCCCCCTCCTTCTTAAAACAGTTTTATTTCCCGTTTTTTTTTTTTTTTTTTTTTGAATATGCCAGCTCTACAAGTCCCTTGAGATGTTATCTGGACTATAATTCTATTTGGGTCCCTGAGAAATACTCCCTCAGCATAGCAGCACAGAGGTACTACTACCCCTTTTACTTTTTCCTTACCTAACAAGAATCTATTATTCTGTTATAGAAATAACTTCTATTATTAACTAGATCACAGTGCTCTTAAAAAGTTGCCAGCATAAACGATCCATTCAGTCTAAGGAATTTTATTAAAGACAGGTATAACAACAGAGCTGGAATTAGCACTGTTGTAAAAGTTGGGAAAGAAAACAGCACAGGAGGAGATTATTGGGTTTTTATTATCAGGACTACCAGTAAGTAGTCCAAGAGGTGCCTTTCAGTACATGGACTATCACATGGGCAATTGATGTTTTCCTCAGTTTCTAATGTCAGTAAGAGTCTCTGGAGGATGATGCAAGTGCCTTGCAGACAAGCACGCACTGCCCTTCCCCATGGCAGAACCCACCACGATCAGGAGCTGGAGCAATGCAGATACAAAACACCTGCATCTCCTGACAAGCCCTGGAGCCCAGTGACAAACCCAGCACTAGCCACTAACCACTGCCTCCAAAAACAGCAAAGTGGCCAAGCGTGTGCTTAACAGCTGCAGGGGATGTACTTCAGGGCACTGTTTATTCTACTTGATATGTCTATTATTATTAGCAAATAGCTCATCTAAAAGCAAATGATTTTGCTTAATAATTCTAACAGCAGCAGAAGTTGCAGTGCACTGAGCAGTTACTATTTAGCAGACGCAGTGAATAAGAAGTTTATTTCTCTGCACAAAAGCCTCCAGAGAACTGTCCCCTGACAATTTAGTATCTGCTCTCAGAAGTCCCTCCTCGCTTCCCATCCTCGTCTGCCCTTCTGAGCCACCTCCTTCTCCACATCAAGCAAATGCCCATCTAGCCAGGTGAGCTGTCCTGCAAGTACCAATGACACACAGCTCCCTGCCTCCTGTGTTTTATCCCCTGCAGACTTCAGTGTTGCCAATTTTGACTAGTCAGGATTGTTTCTAAGGATGCAGAGCTTGGAAAGCTATGATTATGCTGGGCTCTAATCCTGTAAGATCTTCGGGGAAGGGAATGTCCCTTTATTCTGTTTCTGCTGTGCCAGCCCCAAGAGATACTCAATCCATGACAAGTTGTCCCATCGCCACAGTACTAAAGAGAAGCAGTAATTTCAGTTTCCCTCTTGGGAGAATAATACCATTCCAATCCACAAGGCTAGAGGGAAAAAACTCACTAATGTGTGCCTCAAAAGACCCAAAATCAGAAAGCCAAGCTGAAGAACACAAGCTCCCAGCTGGGGAGCATGGGGGGCTGGTTCCCTTCTTACTGCTCAGGGCTTTCAAGGCAGCTCAGGACTTTTGGGGGCTGCCTTGAGAGCACCAGCGCAGAGGACTGTGAAGCCCACACACAGCTCCTACACCAGCAGCAAACACAAGTGGCAGGGCAAAAGCGGGTGAGGGTCCCCCCAAAGGAAGCCCCTCACTCCTGGATGGGCGCTTTTGCTAATGCCACTGAAAGCCGTGAGTGGGATACATGAACCCTGCAGTTCTGGGTGGCCGTACGTCCTCCCTTTCAGCCATCAGCACCCAGTGGGATCGCTGTCTTACCATTTTCGCAGCCGGGCGCCTGCCAGTGATGACCGCGAGCTGTGAAGGGGACGCTGGCGCACTGGTAGGGAATATCGGGGTGCGGCTGCTCCGGGGCGAATTCTCTCCAGTTGCGCTCGTGGGGCACCATGTAGTTCGGTACCTATTCAATTTAACGAGATATTCTTTTACCCGGCAGCTGTCAGAAGCGATGCTGGGTGTTGCATCAGCTTTCACAGCTCGGCTCCCTGGCATTATTTGCCCTGCCAAAGCTCGCGGAGGTCTGAGCATTGCACAGGCTACATGAATGGCACTTCGCCACCACCACCAATGAGGCTTTCAAATGAACTTCTCACCACTGGTGTAAATAACAAGCCGGGTGGAACAACAAAAGGCAGTCAAAGCATTGCTGGTAAATGTCTGCTTGGAACAGCAATGCTTCATCGGGTGCTTACATTCTGGCTCCAAGAGGATGGCAGTGCACTAATATCTATCGCCGAACAGAGAAGAGCTGTTACTCAGGGAGAAACAACACCAAAGGAAATTGGCTGCCCTGTGGCCTCGTATGACATTAGAAAAGTTGCTTCTCAGTTTCTCAGTTTTCATAATAAAGTTTTCTTTTTCTCAGAAAGAACTCAAGAGAGCCATGCCAGCAAAAAAGGACATACTGCAGAGCACAAAAACGATGCTGCCCAGTCTCCAATCACCAAACACACAACAAATGTCATACCTGGGATGGTAGTGAAGTGTAAGGAGACGTTATTGGGAAGGGATGGTTCATCATTAATGGTTGCTCCTCCATGCTGATCTGCTTTGCACCTATGTTCACCAGAGGAAACGAAAATAAGGGATATCAACCACATCTGAAGGAAATCTGAGAACGGCACACTGAGGACAAGTCCATGCAACCTGCCTTTGACCAAACAGAGGACCAAAACGCGCTCCAGTGCCCGCTGGGGGAAGGATTCCCAGCCCTCCCTCACAGGCAGCTCCAGCCCTCAGCCTGTCCCACAGGGCTCCCTAGCGCCACACCCCAAAAGCGCTGCCCAGAACCCCAAAACCACGACGCCCTCACCACAACACCCTCCAGCACCCTGCCAAATCTCTGCCTCCTCTGAGCCCTGCCTGGCACCAGGGGCTTCTGCCTGGAGATGCAGGCTGGGCATCCCTGGCCCCCAGCAGATACCAAATGCCTGGCTCAAAACACCTCTGCTCCCTCCTATATTTAAAGCCTCCATCCAGCAGGCTGGGTTTGGGTTGTTGATTTTTTTTTTTCCACGTGCAGGGAGCCTGTCTGCACCTTCTGCAAGGGATCCCCTGCCGTGCTCTGACTCAGGTGCCGGCAGTCCCCCCACAGACCAAGCCCCCTGCTTGAGTTATCAGAGTAAGATGTGTTCGAGCCCTGCACTTTGGCTCCTACACCTAAAAAGACTGCTTGGCCATTCCAGAAAAGCACACCTCAGTCCTCACATGCTTACAATAAGACTTCACACTCTGTTACAAAGGGAATTTGAGATGTTTTACCTTTTTTAGCTCCTTCTGGCACTATTCTGTACACTTTATAGGGATCTGAGATGTCCAGCTGGCTTCTCTCCACCAGCTCTTCAAAGTCATTGCTCTTGTTCAAAGCACACCTTAACCTTGTCTTCCAGGTAGGGGGATCTGGTTTATCAATGCCCTCTCTGAACTTTCCTTTAAAAAGAGCCCAAGCCTGGAAACATTTCAGGTAATCAAAAAAGAAAAAAAAAAAGAAAGAAAGAAAGAAAGAAAGAAAGAAAGAAAAAGAAAAAAAAGAAAGAAAAAGAATCAACTACAAGTTACAAAGTTCACAACGCTTACAACAGCATATACGTCTGTGCTTATATGTGCAAGAATTTACTCCCTACAGGTTCAGGCTGAGAAAAAAAAGTGGCATGGGAAGTTAAAATAGTGCCCGGCACAGACGTGGAGGCAAACGATGTGCTGCTGCCCCACTTAGCTCTGACACGGGGAAGGGGGAAAGGGCGGGCAGCCCTACCTTGAAGAGAGCAGCATCCTCCTCGCGGTTGTAGTCCTGCTTGCCGGCGTGCTTCCAGGGGATGCGGAAGATGCTCTTCTCGTCGTTCTCCCACACCAGCCCCGGGTACTTGCCGCTATCTATCTGGTCGATCAGCCACTGGCGGAGTTTCCCGTTGCCGCAGCTCACCGAGTTCATCCCGCACTCGCCTGGCTCCAAGTTCATGCCACTCGCGTCGGCGGTCGGGTGGGGGGGTTTGGGGTGCGTCACGGAGCCCACCGCACTGCGCACCCAAGCACCAGCTCTCGGGGGGCTGCGGAGGAGGGCGAGAGGGACGGGACGGGGAGAGGGAAACCCACGGGTCAGACGCAGCGTGCCAAGGGTGCGCGGGAAACGCGAGCAGATGGGACAGAGCCCCTTACACCCCTCCCCGGGCACTGCTCACGCTGCTGCAGGCGTTGGCAGGCTCCCCCCCAGCCCCGTGCTGTTTTGCATGAGCATACACGGGCGGCTGAAATCCTCAGTGCAAGTGGCTTCAGGCACAAAACGTCTGTCCAGCTCTGAGTTCCACCAGGTTTTTACTTTTTAACAACAAAAAAATAACTCATAAAAGTGCATTTGCACATGACAGAGCACGTATGTAATGGCAAACGCATGCACACAGACTGGAGGGCTTCGCATGCACTTGTGATTTACACGGTGCTTCGCTGTAACATCAAAGTAGCTCCCTTAAGCAGGGCACATCTGAACGCATGATGTCCCATGCATCCCTCCTCTCCCACTGCTCCCAGCACGCATGCATAACAGCATTCAAATCTACACTTTGCAAGTCTCAAAATGTGGGAAGACCCCAGCCAGTGCCCAGGCTCCCAGCGTCCCACCGCGGGCAGCCCCCAGAGGTGCCCGCACTCCCCCCGCAGCGCGGCCGTGGGCTCCTGAGGTGAGGAGACCACCGGTGGCAGGGGACCGGGCACAAACTTTGTCCCCTCGACCTAAAATAGCGGTCGTGTGCCCACAAGCTTGTCTTTGGGTCACTGCCTTTCAGTTCTGGCCAGCATGTGCGGGATGGTGGCAGCCCCGCATCCCTCACACCCCTCAGGTGGCAGCATCCTGCGGACACCCAGCGTGGTCCCCGAGGCTGCGGCTCCCCAAACCATGACCACAGGAGCCAGGGCAAAGCCCCCCCAAAGTGTTTGTCCCCCCGGCCCTGCCAGGGCACGGAGCCCACCCACCCTTTTACCCCGAGCAGCAAAAAGCACAGTGCACGCCTCCACCTCGGGAGCACAAAACGGGACGGGGATTAATTTCTTTAAATTATAAAGAAAAAAAAAAAAAAAAAAAAAAAAAAAACACGTTTTTTAGAAGGAAATCGCGGTGCCACCAGCACCAGGGGAGCGGGCGGCTCACGGCGCGGTGCCCGCAGCGCCCACCCGTCGGGGCGCACCGGCAGCCCCGGGGCTGGGCTCCGGGGGTCCGGGGGTGGCAGCGGGGGACCGGGGGTGGCAGCGGGGGACCGGGGGGGACGCGGGGGGCCGGGGTCGCCGCCGCTTACCTCTGTGGCGGCGCTGGGAGCGGGCTGGGGCCGGCGGCTGCCGAAGACGGGGCGCAGCGCGACTGGGCCGGCGGCCCCGGGAAGTTTCTTTATATGATGGAGGGCCCCGGGCCGGGCGGGGGGGAGGCGGGCCCCGGCCCGGAGGTGGAGCCGGCGGAGGGGAGCGGGGACTTTGCGAGCTGGAAAACATCTGAGGCAGTGACACATGCCCATTGCTGGTAAACACCAGCCGCGGGGAGGGCGGGGGGCGGCCAAGGCCCGGCGCCCTCGGGGCGTCCGCGCGTGTTTTTTTTTTTCTTTCTTTTTTTTTTTTTTTTTTTTTTTGTGTGTGTGTGTGTTTTTTTCTTTCAATCTGTGCAGACAGACACGCGCGTGGCCAGAAATAGCACGGGGAAACTCCTACCTGTGAGAGCCGGCCGGGTTTTACTGTAAGAGAGCCGGCTTGCTACACCCACCAGAAACGGCCCAGACGGCGCCGGCCGGGGCGGCCAACGAGGAGCCCCCCGCAGACACCGCCCCGGGGCTCGCAGGGCGACAAGCGGGGGCCAGGGGCCGCCCTCCACGGCCGGAGGGGTTTTCTCCCTTAGGACGGCTCATCCCGGCTGTCCGCAGCCCCGGGGGGCCGCTGCCACCCACCGCTCCCCATGCTTTTCTGCAAAATCCCCCACGTGCAAAGCTGGGGGTCCGAAATCTGGGGGTCCGGGCTGGCCCAAAAATCTTTCTTAGCGCCTTTTCAGGTTTCTGACACGTGTCCCATGCCGCGAGGCTTTCGTGTTGTTGTTCTGTTTTAACGTTTCCAACACATCCACATCCTTTCTGCCGTAATGTGTCAGATCGAAAAACCAGTCATCGCGCCCTGTGCTGGCAGGCCGCCGGCGCGGAGGGTACCCACAGAGTTTAGGATATTAATTGCAAATCTTCAACGCCATCTTCTGAAATTTAAATGTAATTATCGCCACGTTTTGAGGGGGAAGTGAGAAACGCAGCCATTTTTAGGTATTGGGTTTATGACACGCCATCCTCTAGAAAAAGAATTGGCAGAGCCCACCAGAAATCTTCTCAGTCACGAGCTAAGGCACCATTAAAAGAGTAGGACATGTCTTTGAGATTGCAGGTGACGAGCAACTGCAGCCCTACCAGACAGCATCAGAAAGGCTTCCCAAAAATCCAAGGTATGATTCCCAGAGGCAGGTCTGGGTGGCACACAGGGCACCGGCTGTAGTTTCACCAAGCACAAAAACATCTTGACACGTGTCTCTGTAAAATGAAGACTTCTACTACCTGATCTTTTTTGCAGTTTTTAAGACAGCAAATTCTGAACCAGTGCGAAACATGCAGATTTGAGCTGTGTTAGATCCAAGCCTTCAGGATAAAATAACATCTTTCTCAAATTCTAGAGAATACCTTGAAAAAAATAGTTGCTCTTGTCCAATGCAATTCATGGCAGAGAGTTAGGCAAATTACACATTAAGAAAGCTTTAAGAGAAGACAAAGCCAATCATAAGCTTTTACAAAGGAAAAATAAAAAAGACAGTATGTTACTTGGGAAATTCTCTGGCTGGGTGGTTGGTTGCTGTCTTTGTGCAGAAAGAATCCTGTCAGAAAACTATCTGCACTTGCCCAAACCTTTGAGTGGATGCTTAAAGCCAGACTGCCAAGTGCACACTTGGCCTTTGCAAATAAGTCTCCTCGTGAGTAAGACATGATAATATTCATTTTGCTGACTTCGTTGCTCAGGGTTTCTGGACATCAGCCATTTCCACTTTGGTAGCAAAAGAAAAAAAATTAGGACCACCATTTCAGTCTGCAAAGCAGAAAACTCTGATCAATAACGCAACTGTGTTATCTGCATCAAATGCTGCAGCAGCGCGCCAGTAGACTTTCGCAGTGTCCTTTTTGCATATGTTGAGACGATTACTGCCTAACTGGTCTTGCTCCTGATCTGAACACGTAGACCACCTCACAGCCTGTTCGTCTTTTCTAGTGATTTCCACACCGCTGCAAGCACCTAACTCTTCAAACTTTGCCCAAAAGCCCCACTGTCAACATGGAAGTTTTCTGTGTCAATGACTGAGTTGAAGTCCTCTTGTGAAACGCTCTTGCTGCTGCTTAACCACTGCATTCACCACCAGGCCCCCGTTATTCACACTCTGAAGGTCACACTGACTAAAGGCATGCCAGGAAAAGTGACTGTTTCTTCTCAACAGTCGCTCGATGCATAGAAAGCTGGCTTCTGCTTTCACCAAAAACCTCTGAAGTTCCAGCTGACTCACGTGGGAATTGCACCCGAGGCAGAACGACGAGCCAGGAGGCACACACAGCCTCAGGGCAGCCGCCAGGAGCCGTGCGAGGCCGGTCCCCTAGGAAGGGTGGAGTGCTGAGCCCGAAGGCTCGCGTGTGACACCGGAGCTGGCTCCTCACACTGCCTAGGCAATCCTACAGAAAGGTTTCCTTGCCGCTTCCCTGGCTCAAGGCTGGTCTGCCTCCTGCAGAGGCGCGTGGCGACCCCCATGCACGAGCCCTAAGAACCCACCGGAGCTATGCCAGCGGCACCATGCCACGCAGCAGGGGCCCTTTGAGGACTGCTGCTCATTCAGGGGCTCTCCCCACGCTGGAGACCGTGAAATCCCCTGGGTGCAGAAGAGGAACCTGCTTGGGGGGGCGCAGGCTGAGCTCACCCTGGCATTGCTCCTGCCGGGCTGAGAGGGCCGCGCCAGCCGCATGGCGTGTCCTGCGGCACCGAGGTGAATGTGCTCATGGTGGCGGGGCCTGTGGCCTGGTTCCCAGCCTTGGGAATCTCCTTCTGGCCTTGGATGAAGGCAACAGGCACCCAACCCCTGCTATCAGCCAGGAAGCTCTCCCTGCTTTCCTTCCTGCCTCAATGGTTGTGGCCCTGCGCATCCTCCGGCCATGCTGATGCATTTCTTCCTTGGCCCAGGAAGCAGGAGGGAGCACAGGGCTCTCTGCTGCCCTGTCACCCAGCGGCTGGGCCACCCCAGTGGGAACAAACACAGCCACACACAGACTGGGCTTCAGGGGTCTCCAGGAGCCCAGCAAAGCTGGTACTGAAGCCCTTGACAAATGACATCGGCAAATGCATTATTCAGAAGTGGATTAAGGCCCTAAATGTGGGTGTGAAAAGCCCACCTGTCTACGTCTTTACCTGCTCCAAGATCCCTTTCCTGAGACAGGGGGGTTTGAAGGGCTCAATGCCTCGTTACTGGCACCAGTTTCTTCTGGGTGTCTCCTTCCTACTGAAGTCCCCACAGATCCCCATTTCTATGTCTGAGAGATGATGCCCTCGGCTGCCCAAAGCAGCGGCAGAATTCAGACCCGAAGTAACTGCACTGGTGAAGTCTGACCACCCCGCACTTGAGTCAATGCCTGAGTTAGCTTGTCATGAGAAGAAAGATCTCCATGGAAGGCATCGAGAGAAGCCAAAGACACGGTGGACATCTGGAGCAGGTTCCCAATTGCTTCAACCGACTCCCGAAAAGCACCTGCTCTGGAAGCAACAGTCTGGCAACAGTCACCACAGGTGATTTTAAGCATCCTCTGTTGTGGTGACTTCTTGTGTCATAGGCACTCCCCTCTTGTTTCAGGATGCTATCTGCAGTTCCCCCATTTAAAATAGTGACTTCTAGAACAGTGTTAGTCTGTCACATATCATCCTCCATATTAGTAATTAAGCAGTCACGTTAGTTCATCAGAAACAAAGCAAAACAGCCAGCACAGCCATGTCTCTGTACTTTTAAACAGAAAAGTCTCACGGTCCGCTTGTCATTATTTTTGGTGGATTTGGTGTACATTTTGTTTCCTTTTCGCGTACTTCCCCCTCTGCTTCAAAGACAAGAATATTTCAAACCGCCTTTCATACGGCTGCCTTCATGTCTCCATACATCAGCTTGTGTCTGGGACTAAAATAACCTTTCACCACATGTCACAACACCTGAAGAAACGTTATTCTGAGGAGGAAAGCTTGGCTTGCTCACCCCCTGATACGGGTCACCGGGACCAGGACTCAGCTCAGAAGCCCTGGGTTGATGCCTTCCCTGCCATAAGCCAAGAGCAAAGCTTTTGTGGACTGCCCTCAGGCATTGTCAGGGTTGCTGTGCTCTTGGAAGCAGGGGGTGCAAGGCCTCAGCCCCGTGAAGCATCAGCACCCCCAGTGCCCACCAGTTGTGCCCCAGGAGCCCAGGTCCGTTTTGGGCACCCAAAGGAAGAGGCCACATGGTCACCACGTTATTTCCAGAAGGGAGGGCTGCACCTGGAGCAACGCCGTTTGCTGCCTGCTGAAGGCTGTCTTGGGAACAATGCAATCAATGCATTCACATCTAATGGCACGTCTCATTCCTAAACTGCTCCTGATGCGTTCAGACACTGCCCACATTGGCTGGGAAAGGAGCTGCAAGCCCAGCTCCTTCTTACGTCTTCTGAACAGATATTTCAAATGAGGAATAACTGATGTTCAAATGTCTTGACTTTTTTTTATCACTACACAGAAACTTGTGAAAATTAGTATTACATGAAAACAGGCATCTTTAGATCGCGTATGCTTGAGGGCAACAGCTGCTAGAGCTGTTGTATTTGTTCCTGTTGCAGTACAATAGATTATTAATAAAAATCACTGCCATCTGAGGAAACTGCCAAGTGCCCTGGGAGAATGCAAGGAAATAGAAAGCAAAAAAAAAGGAATTTACCTTTCGGAAACTAGAGGAGTAAAGAGGAATGTTAAGAATAGGACTTGGAAAATCCTCCAGCAACCAAGCTGCCTGGTGTAGCCATCTAGAACCGAACGCATTAACATTTCCAGTACAAAACTAGTTGGAGGAGTGGGCTTTACTCCTGAGATGCTGCATATTTCATTAATTCATAAGGGAGCAAAAAGCTTGGATTTTGTAAGTTTGTGTGTGTTTGTGCATGTGCCTGCATTTAGCAGGATACTGGTAACATTGCCAATCTTGATATGAAGTATTTTTTTAAAGGTCGCTCTGCACTCCTTGGGAAGCCACAAGGCAGCTCCGTATCACACCCTTTTCTTTTAGCAATCACTGCAATAAAAGGTGAAGAATTCTGACACATGAAAAACCCCTGCAGTCATATTTGTGCTGGATACATGAATCTAATGATTCCACCAAGTTGAGGAAACGAAAACATGAATGAGCAGTGTGGCTAATCACATCATCCAACATTATGAACAAAAACAATAACAAGAGAGCTTTTTGCTGAATGAGCAAGAAATTGGACTCAGTGCAGGCTGAGGCTGGATTTGAAGGGCAATAATATATTCCAGAGCGAGTCTTTTCCCATTTTCTCTTTCCGTGTTGGCTCTGTTTCTGAATACGCTGTTGTTCTCCCTTTCCATCTCCCCACAGCAGCTCAACCTGTGATGGTCCAGCCGCTCTCCTCAAGCACCAGTTATTTGTCTTATTGTTAACGGAAACAAAACACAAGCAGGCTTTAAGTGAAAAATAAGGAAAGCGTTGGTTGACATCACCGAACAACATGTTCGTCCAGCTTTGTAAAACATACATTAAAATAAAAATTGCGGTCTTGTTTTACCTACAGTCAACTTGGGGATTGTGAGATCTCCTAGGTGGTGCATACACAACACCTGGACTTTGACTATGTGGTGTGTTTTTTTCCCATTTTGACATAGTAAGGATGTACTCCCCTGGTGGCATGGCAGCCAACCCACTGCTCGCTGTCACTGTTTTAGCTGCCAAACCCCATCCCACACCCACGAGTGACAGCAACCACGTGGACCCCTGGCCCCGGGAGAGCACCCACACTGGGGGCAGGACTCATTGCAGCAGCGAGGGCAGGCCAAGAAAAAAGCAACTCTCTTTCCCAACTAGTTTTAAGAAAGGACGGATAACTTCTTTTTTTAGAAAAACAATTATAAAAAGTTGTTCATTTTTCATATGAAAATTCAAAGCCCAACATGCTTGCTGGGAAAGAAAATAAAAAATAAAAATAGGAAAAATCTGTTCATTCACTTTCAGGGGGTCTGTAAAAATTGCATGTTTTTATTTGCAGACAATGTTTTATCAGATTTGATTTTGGTGCTTTGCAGTCTGTTTGCTTTTAAGTGCAAAAATATTTATTTTCTACTGTCCGCCAGTTAACAAGCCAGCCAGCTCTGTCTCATGTTGTGGTGCTGGCAGCAGCTTCTCTGGTAACTCCAATAATTTGAGACTTCCATCTCTACAGCATGGCCGCGTGTCCCCCCTCGATTATCTTGATTATGGGCGCAGGTAAACCAAGCTGGGGCTGATATCTCACCAGAGTGGAGAAGCAGGACCATTCCAATGACACCCAACCTAAATACGATTTATTATAATGAAGAACAAGTTAGAAGCTGACTTAACTCCTTCAAAAAAAAAAAAAAAATCTCCTTTTGGAGTGCATTTTCATATTGTGAAACATGCAAGGAAAGGGTGGGGCTGGCTGTTGAAGGAGTGGGACGAGGATGCAGCTGGTGACAAGGTGGGACTGGGGACTGGACTGCCAGCTAGGTGCATGGGCTGTGGTGGGACCCCCTAGGGTCACTCTCTTGAGTCCTTTCCTCCAGCAAGGAGGGAGGTGAAAGCGAACATCCATGGATTTAGAGAGTACGAAGCTGTGGCTGGCATCTTGATCAATTCCTGGTGGATTTGGAGCTTGCCAAGGGTCTGTGGCTGGGTAAAGCACCAACCGGTGGACTTCCCGGTACGGTGTGGGACCACTTCGAGTATTTTTGCTTTAACTAATCATTGCCTGCTTTCATACCAGCATAGGGTGACTATTGTGCTTGGGCTCGTTTGTGTCTAACTTCAAACCCACACCATTTCCTGGGTTCAAAAGATCAGCTTGGTTTTGTGCATTTTGTGTTTGAGGTTCCACTTCAAAGAAAATGAGCTGCAAGGAGTTCAATTAAATCAGAAAATGACTTGGGGAGGGAAGAGATCAGTGTGACAGAAGAATGAAAGATTCTGAAAGCTAAACACTCAACATTAAAAAAAATCCACAAGATGCATATTACATAAGTATTGACCACTCCATTCCCACTACCTACTACGATTTTCAATTAAACATAAAACTCTCTGGGCTTTCTGTCTTTTTATAGGGAAGCATCTTTGAGAAAAGCGACGCAAAGCAGGAATTTAAATGATAGAGACAAGGACTCAGAATGAAGGGAGCTTTGTGAAGTTTCACATATAATGTGAACTCTTCTTGTCTGTGGCCATTTTGGCACAGAAGTCACTTGTGGCACACACATCCCTTTGGAAGAAAGTATTTCAGAGAACATAGGCATAGCCTGCCCCGTACAATTTAAAACATGATTTTGTTTCATCCTATCTTAATTAGGGGGGGGTAAACCCTCAGCATGATGAGATGCAGATGGTTGAGAGAAGGAGGTGGTGTTGATGGTCTAGCAGTTTGTGCTACCTTCTTCTTTTTGACAGACAAAAGAGGAACTCACAGCCCCAAAGGAAAAATATATAGTGAGCAAGGAAGTTTATTACTTAACTTAAAGAAAAAAAAAATCCACTTATTAATTGTTCTTCCTTTACCAGCAACACAAGCAACACGCCAGCATTGTTCTGTTGAGTAGAGATCTGACTCTCTTCATTCACACCAGCACAATGCAAGAGGTTGGCTATTTTCTAGAGGGAGTGAATGTGCAACCCAAATGAATGTGCAGCGGTATTTCACTTCGAAAAGAAGCGAGTCAGCCCCATTAGGTGCGCAGAAGAATGATTTAAAAAGAAACAAGTCTTTGTAAACACGGATTTCAGTGGGGGGCAAGAATGGAGAGAAGCAAGTACATCCAGTCAGAATTTCTCCTGCTATCAGTTAGCAGTCTAGCAAGTACATAAATCAGCAAAGGCTTTCTGAGAGTTTTCAAAAACACAAAACACCTTCATCAGCTGCACCACAAAACACAATTAAACTTCACTTTGCATCACAGAGCCAGGTGAGCCACTGGATCCTCAGCGGATTCAAGGCAGCGAGCAGATGGCAGGGCAGCACATGCTGCTTGAGCAGGTTGGCTTGCCAGGTGCCTTTGTAAGTGATCCTGCCTCCAGCGGCACAACGCTTGCCAAGCCTTGTTTCCAAAGATGCTGAGAGCACACCATCACCACCTAGGTGACATGGGATAAAAGTACCAAATGTGGCCAAAAAACAAACAAACAAGAGCCCAAATGCCATCAAATGTTACCAGGAAACTTCATAATGCTGAGGCTATTTTGGAAAAAGGTACCTGGCTGCTTTTGGAAATGCCACCCGGAGCAGTGAATATGCTCTATTAGAGCAACAATACGTTGTTGTGCCTCCTCCTGCCTTTCTCCACTCCAGATCACAGCAGCTTTTGGTATTGGTGTGTGAGAAAGGGCAGCCCAGGACAGTCTGCCCAGTAGAATAACATTTGGGAGTCTGCAAAGGTTGGGTAGAAAACCTTACAAAGCACACCGGGGCTGCTGCCAGGAAGAGCTGGGGACGCCTGTGTGCAGACAGAGGGTTTCCTATGGCCAGTGTTTGGTTTTAAGCTCACTTCACAGCGGCCGAAAGAAAGCACAGCACCAAGAGGGAGATTCGCAAAGGTAGGAAGGGACATTTTGGGTGGCAGCGGAGCGCTGCTTGCCTTTTAGTGACATGGAAAAACTCCCCTCCTAAAGCACACCACAGCGTCCACCTCGCTTCGTTTCCACTTCTCGCAGACAAGCTCTGAAGGCTCCTCCGAAGCCTGTCTGGCGGGTGATGCTGCCCCGCGGTAACTTCTGAGGAGTTAACAGCTGCAACGGCTGCTGCCAAGCTGATCTTTTCTAAGGGTGAAAAAAAATAAAATAAAAAAAAGAGAGAGAGAGAGAGAGAGAGAGAGACCTCTGCATGCATGGCTACCCTTGGTTAGCATGAGCAGGAAGGATACTCTGAAGGGTGACTTACCAGCACGGGCGAATGCTTCTCTTTAGAAGCAAAATACAGTTTTTCACATTGCCAGTGATACAAACTTAGCCACGCACACACACTTCTACTGAAGGCTGCGCATGCTAGAAAACACCAAGAAATTCCCTCACCCACTTAGCATTACTCATTTGGTTGCATAATTTTTCTTTTTTTTTTTTTTTTTTCTTTTTGCTGTGGATTGGGTCAAAAATACATTGCCTGTTAAAAAAAAAAAAAAAAGAAAAAAGAAAAAAGCACAGAACTGCCCATTGTGCTTGTTTATAGTAAATGCAATTCTGGCTGTGACTGAGCGGGAAGGCACCGTGGGCTGCTGGGCAGAGCAGGAGGCTGGCCACATAAGTGCCTGGCTATCCTGCAGCACCGCAGCCCCGTCACCCGTCAGCCCATCCGTCCTTATATCTGGATAGCCAGACCTGCCAGGCTTACAAAGGCCACCTGAATTTGTCTGTAGTGCTCTCTGGTTCTCGCTACTTGAAAAGCAGACCAATAGCTGGCAACGTTCGCTGCACAGAGCGCATCATCAAAGCTGCTGTGTGTTTGGAAGCTGCTCTAACCCATTTCCTTCACAGATCCTTTTTTCCTTGCAGATCTGAGAATTTGTGACAGCACAGTGGTATGAGAAGCAGCGGAGTGACGTGGTCGCCTTATGGAAGGCAAAACCCTGTTACATCTCTTTATTACTACGCCAGCCTTTCTGAGAGGCTGGTGCTGCCTGACTGCCCTGAAAAAAAAAAAAAAAAAAAAAAAGGTAAGAAAGAAATGGCCACTTGGTGGCCTTAAACTGTTACTCAAAGCACTGAGAGACAGATCCTGTAGTCACTGATCTCGGGAGGACTTTCCCCACCGGCTTTAATGGGGCAAAGCATCAGGGCGCTGAGCAGACTGGTGCACAGAGACAGAGCCCCAGCCCTGTCTGCGCTGCTGTAATAATGCCCAAGCAGCCGCGAACCAAGCGGTGTCCCTCCCCAGCTGCAAGGCAATGACTTCTGCAAAGACACAGTGAAAAGGGCAGACAGCAGCCCTTAGAGGGGCACAGACTGACATCTGTGCCTAATGGCATCCCTTCTGGCACACTGGTCCCCAAGTAATGGTAAATGCATAAAATCACCCCCATGCGGGGGCTCCTTTCAGGTGAGGATTCCCCTCGTGGTGTTACCTCCCAGCCTCTGTAGCCCTGGGGGCACCACACTGCCAACAGCAGTCCCAGGATAGTTTCAGTGGTGTTCTTTATCTGCCTAAACTCTGGCCTGAAACCTAGTGCAACACCTGTTTAATGTGACTCGGTGTGTTATAGAAAGCAGAGTCTGGATACTCCGGCAATCCTGCTTGGGCTGGGCGTGCATTTCCACACAGGAGACAGCCAGATAAAGCCCCTCCTCTCTCCTAAGGACTGGGAAACCTTCGAGGATGGTTGCTTAATCTGTGCACTGACAAATAGAGACCATAACATACTGCTGGAGAAGCAGCAGTACAAGCTGACTTCATTAGGGGAAATAAAAGGTCAGAACGGACTGGGAACTTGTCAATTTCATTACTGTTGCCTGAGGCTCATTTGGGAACCTGTATTACAAGGACTGCTCCAGGTCTACTAGGGCCCACATCTTTCCCCTTCTCTAGAAGGTCCCCTTGAGCCAGGTTCCCATAGTTTTGATGCTCAACAGAGCTTGAAAGGATCCTTTTGGGAATTCCCGATATGACTTCACACTTGAAGTTAACAACTCACAGAGACCATGCAAGGCAGGTCGGGAAGGCAGAGCAGGGCTGCCCCAGCAGGGAGGAGCGATACGGAGTCACCTCCTACTTCAGTTTATGAACGCACAAAGCACCTACAGGACACAGCAACAAGTGTAGGTGCCTCCAATGCCTTGTGTTGAGGATAAACGCCGGTGCCACTAAACTGCACAAAGGAACCGGTGTTGCACCTGCAGAAGTCAGAAATTTTCACATCAGCACAGACTTAAATCAAGTCCTTCAGAGCTTAAGGTTGCTCATCTGCACCATCGCCTTCCAGCTGTGTTTTTGGCTTCCTTTCACCCCTCCATGCAGGCAGATATTTAAAGTACCACCCAGCAGTATAAGAAGTGGGAAGCTGGGGCTGGTTTTCCACCGCTCAGGAGACCCTCCCCCCCACCCCTTTTTTCATTTGCTATCTTTTCTCCCATTGCAGAAAATCTAGAACAAAACTCATCCACGCCTCATCATCTTTCTCAAGAAATTTATGCGGCTCCTGAAAGCTCCTCTGAGTTTTCCATCCAGTTCCCACAGGTGCCGCTATTTGCTTGCACTGCTTTCCTCTTGTACTAAAGCAGCAGGAAAACAACAGACCAAATCCAAGCCCTGCTCGGCTTCCCTCTGAAAACATCATTATGCTTTTCCCTCGCCTTCACTGAGCCAGGCCACCAGAAGCCTCGTTAAGATCACGTTATCTGTTAACAACTGGTCACCTTCAGAGGCTTAACATCCACGAACTGCGACTGTCCAAGACACCAGTAATGACAGAAACTGAGAATTGTTGATGCAAACTGGAAGAGCTTAGGAAAAAAAATTTAATGACAACCCGAAGTCAGACTGTGATCTTTTCTTTTCCACTGCATTTTGCGTGCTTCTTTCAAAGGCAATTGCAGTGGATGTCTGCTTGAGTCCAACAACAGTTTTGTGCATCATTCAAGTCGTCAGATGCCAGGAGGAGTTTAGGCACACCACGTTGGTGGAAGCTCTTTTGAAACCTTAAGGTTTAGATATACTTCATCTGTGGGGTCATTAAAATAAGTAATACCTCTCTAGGATGCGATCATTATAAAATCTCCCTACACCATCACTGACAGGTGGAAGACAAGGGATATCATAACAGAGGTCATCCTTTTCCTGATTGCCACATCCTCCCTCTAGGAATAACTGCATCTGCGGGGCCTGATGAAAATCATCCCTGAAACGTGAAGTTCCTGTTTCCTAAAGCTGTAACAGCATGAGACAGACCAAGAATATTTACCACCCTCCTTCGAAGTGTGGCTAAAAATCACACCTGCCCAAAGCACAGTTCACTTCTGAGAACGTGCACTAAGGGCTTATTTTAGGATTGCACTTGATGCTTAAAGCTTCCCCTCCAGGTCTCCAGGCTAATCCGCTCCCAGACAACACATTACCAACGCACAATCAGGCTCCGGTTGCCTGGGGTCCGGCTCGTGCCGTGCCCAAGCAAGCCAGACTACGAGTCTGTGCCCAAGTCACCCCAAGGTGGGAAGGGCCCTCGGCTTACCCTGGCCTGGCTCTGTTGCAC
Organism: Heteronetta atricapilla; assembly: GCA_011075105.1. Classification (NCBI taxonomy): domain Eukaryota; kingdom Metazoa; phylum Chordata; class Aves; order Anseriformes; family Anatidae; genus Heteronetta; species Heteronetta atricapilla. The sequence continues at coordinate 81,029,147 of CM021732.1, forward strand.
TCGGGCTTTGCTGTGACCGAGCTAAGGAGCCCTCTGGGACGCCAGAGGATGCAGCGTGCCAAGGCGTCGTGCGCTGGGATGCACAAGCGGACACCCCTTGGTGTGCACCCCTAGGTGGTGGAGGAACAACCGTGTTGTCGTGGGCTAGTCAGGAGAAGGCGGCTGTTACGTGCAACCTCCTGGCCAAGCATTTCCTTCAAGGGCCATTTCGGTGGCTTCTATTGAAGCAGGGTTTCTGGTGTCTCATCCTGCCTCTTCTCAAGCAAATGCACTCCTTAACCGCAACCTGCTGCTAGCTGCAGAAGCTCCTGATCACTTCAGCTGCAACAGCTTAAAATATCCACCCTCCCTTTGCTCTCCCTCTCCCCCCCAGTACGTACAGCGGTGGAAATTCTGTTGCTTAGTGGTTGATGGGACTTCATAAAACAAGAAATTAGAATACAGCTTAAAACAACTGCTAATGCATTTTTGCCGCGGCCCACAAAGCATTCTTGTAACCAAAGCCACAAAAAAGGAGGTATTTTTAAGTGAGCCGTGCGGATTGATTCATTGATTACCGTCTCTTCCTCCCCATTATTGTTTCCCATCAGAGCTGGCAAATTACGTTCACAGAAATCATCCTCTCCCTACACTTACCTCGGCTATTTCTGCAGCCCAGCCCTCACACAGGTTATTTTCAGCTAGGTAAATTGTCTGTTAGTTCCCAAAGCTCATAGACTACAGTGGTCTAATTAAAATTGGGTAAAACCTGACTTTGCTGAACAAAAGAGCAGCAGAGTTGGGGTAACATCTTCAGTCAGACAGCCCTCATCAGTGCTGGAGGTAACCAGGGGGAGGTCAGGGAAGTGGTGGTCATCAGTAAGGAGAGAGGCTTCAGATCTACTTTGGTTTGAAGTTCAAGGGAAATTTCCTTTTCCACTGAGGTGCCCGCAGCAGGCGCTGCAGATTCCCCGACCCCTCTTGAAACTCGCTGTGTGTCAAGGCACCAGCGCTCCCAAAGCTCTTGGGCCGAGGAACAGAGGGCTCAATCCCTACACGCTGGCATCCCCCCCAGAAATGAGCTGAGAAGCGGCGCTGACTGCATTTCACACAAGTGCAATACATTCAGAGAAAAGCAGCTAAGTCAAGGGGGAGTCCCTTTCTCGGCTGCCTGGAGTTTCCAAGTTGTCTTTGGAAATGAATCAAATTCATGCCTTCCATGAAGCGGTCCAAAAGCAGCAGCTGCCGCCTGCCCAAGGAGACGCTATTTTTGTCCCTCCTCCAGCTCTCATCTGCCAGAACGGCTTTTATTAGATGTACTCTCAATATGCACTTTCTTTCCACAAAAAAAAAAAGGGGGAAAATCAGGACACCACTTTTTCTAGCATATTAACCATACATACAGAGTATAGGGAATAGCAGAGATTCCCTTTCTTTTTTTCTTCCCCCCCCCCCTCATCTGCAGACTCTGTCCTGCAGTGCATGGAACACATCTCAGCACGTGCCATAGATACTTCCCATATCACCCTCAGGTATTCCAATGTTTTTGTTTTCTATATGCTATTCCTCCTCCACTTGGCCCTATCGTTTTTGACACCAGAGCCATATTGCACATTCCCACTATTTCATTTTTCCCTGAGATTTTATGTTCAACAGATGCGCCTGTAGGATGGATTTTGTCTAGGGCAGTCATAATCAGAATCACTCTGCAACTCTTCCTTTTCGCTCCTTCCTCTGCGTAGAAATAACATCTGCATTTTACGCATTTCACGTTGAAATGCAGCAACCTGAGGAACACCACCTAGGGAATCAGACCTTGATTTTTTTCCTATTCCCAGCACCCAGCAGCACAGCGCTTCCCAGGCAGGTGGACTGAGGTGCAGTTTTGAGGTGCTGAGAACTAGCAAGAAGCCACCACAGCTCCACGTCCTGCTTCAGAATCTCTCCTGCAAAGGTCTTTCAACACCCCTCAGACCTAGAGCAGCGACCGGGTTTAACAGCGCACAGCCAGCACTAATGCAGCGCTTCTCATCCGTGGTTTCACAGAGCTGCACCAGGAGAGCCCTGACGCTTCTTTCTCCCCCATTTTACTGGGGAAATGAAGCAGGTTGCCTAGTCACAGCAGACCGTAAGAGATTTGGGAACAGAAAACCAAATGCTTCTTGGTCCTGTATTTCGTGGATTGAAGAAAGGTGGCAGTCTCCCAGTACGCCTTCTTGATAAACTCAGACTACAACATTTTAGGTGAAAAGGGACCACTGAACTTCTTAGACTGTCTTACTGCACTGCAGGTGCTCTTGTAACCCTTTCCATGCCATTTTGGAAATTTATGTGCCTCTCAGGGCTGAATAATTTTAAGGAAGAAAAGTCCGGCCAGAAGTAAGTTAGTTTTCACAAGACAAACATTTCTTCCCATGCAATCAACTTTATGTACGGTGACCAGCCTGGGGAAAGTAAAGTCATCTCTAAATATGCTAGAGCTCACCCCTATCCTTGCAAGAAAAAATATGGTTAAGCAAACAAATGCAACATTTAAGATCCTTCTAGTGACAGCAAAGCCCAGAGTCCACTTGCAATGAACTGGTGCCCTACTATAAAATACCTTGATGGTCTTCGTATCGTGCCACACCTCTCCATACTCCTTCAAATTTATTGAGTATTTTTGCATGGCATACCCTATCTTCCAGAGGGATAGAGATCTTTATCAAATATAATAAGAATCTTATTGTAAACCAGCCATTACCAAGTAAAAAAGCTACCTAAGAGCCAAAGAATCTCATCTCTAACATTTGAGGATTTGACCAAAGCTTGTATTACCACTACCTCCCCCTCCCCTTTTATTTATTTAAAGGTACCCGGGGATTATCTCAGCAGCTTTGCAGGTAAAATTGTGTGTTGCAGACTCGACTTACCTGCAAGATTTCCAGATGGCAACCGCTGTGAAAACATGTGGTGACCACACATAAATCCAGCTGTAATTCTGACAACTCCAACACATACTGTCTCTGAACACAGGGTAGAGTTTTACCCCACTTACATGCTTTCAAAGTCCCATCTTGCCTTAAAAAGTGAGAAACTGTTCAAATGCTAATCAATAACCTCCACGTGATGCTGGTCCATCAGTGAGCATTGCTTTGTGACAAAAGAATACAAGTTAAATGCGTTTAATTTTTCAAGTGACAGGTTCAACACCGCTGTGTCCTGGATTGGCGTTACTCCTCCAAAACGCCCGGTGCTGTTTGGGAGCCACCGACAGCTCGTCACAAAAAGGCAACAACATCTACAGGAAATCACGGCAGGCTCAGCCAACACCACCACTGCATCAGGACAGACACACAAACAGCAGAATTGTAGTAACACGGTTACATCGGCAACCTTTAACATAAGCTCTTTTACTGATACACATTTACACAAGGAAGTTGTTTGCAGGCCACACGTTGACACTTGCTTATCCTGGCTCAAGAGTTCTGCGATAAATACCCGTTATTACCAAAAAACATCCTTAAAGACAGAAATAGAGGAGACGGGAGGAAGGGTGAGAAGAGATTCTTCAAGAAACTGTAACAAAAATCCCACCCCCTCCCTGTATCTGAGGGATTAAATAAGAACTCACCTGCTTTCAGAGAACGGTGAGAGGGGACTCTCAAAGGGCCTGTCTGTAAATGCATCTGCCCAGAAGTAAAGCTGTACTTGGTTAATGCCTGTGCAAACGGATGGCCAAGCAAATAAACAACCTAAAAACACTTTACACTTAAGGCAGCGTGGACGTCTTGGTTCTGATCTCTGTTCATAGCTCAATGAATAACGAAGGGCACAAACCTGCACACTTATCATTGCCTCAACTAAAACAGAAAATAGGAGTAGGTCTGAAAATTAGGCTGAAACTCACATTTTTTTGAGACTTTTTATATTTTTATATTACATTTTTGTATTTTTGAGACAAATGAGATTTACCTCCAGTTCACTGTAGATGTGTTTGGCTCCCCTGTGAGTCTAGTCTTTCACGAAGACCGAGCTGCACAGCAGTTCAATGGCAAGAAGGCATTTGTTCCCGCTTCATTAGATGCCCACTCCTAAAAACTCCACTAAAAACTCCACGGAAACTCCAGGAAGCCATCTTGCTACCCACAAGCTCCTCAATTTTGATATAACAGCAGTTTGAATAATTCACTAAACCAACAGCAAAGCTAAGCCTACATGTGCTCAAACACATTTAAACAAAAGCCTGTTCCCTGGGTGAGGGCAGAACAACACTGGAGAGCTACTAAATGTAGCAATGAAACAGTCAAATGTACAAGAGATGGAAAATGAGAGGGACCTTTAAAGCTCTACTGAGAACAAAGCGTGAAAATAGCTGTTTCTGTCCCATATTATGTCTCCAGGGGTTTCTACAGAAACACTCTAAGGTGTAAGATCACCTTCCTCACACTGTCTACTTTCCAGAGACCATCATTTTCTCTCCACCAATGTGTTAATCCTGATGCGATGCAAGGACTCTTTCTCCTAATTTACTCGTAGCCCGGTTCTGAGCACACCTCAGTACACGTGGTGTTGCTCTCTAGTTCCCTCAGTTTACTGCAAGGAGGGGCAAGACTACACAAATCAAATCAGAACTCATCACAGTTACATATAATATTGAATACAACAGTGTACACGTTTGGGAACAATATTAGGGCACCACAGTCACAGCAAAATTAACTTTTACATCTGATTTGGATAGAAATCGCCATTGAGAGGCGTTAATGGCCAAAAGGAAGCCAAAGCAACAGCACATTTTTAATTTGGAAACTTGTTCTCCCTTGGGGTGGCAGGAAGCCTCCTCTAAAACTTCAGAAGTTTTCATAATTCACAAGGGATTACAGTTTAAACGTTTTCTGTCTCAGTGCTATAGTACGTATTTCTAAGACATTGCTACAGATAGCACAGGAGAAATGAGATAATTGTACTATAAATACCAGGCTAACTATAGCTATATACAATACCATAAGCTATAAATAGCAGGCCGCACTGAATTTGAAGTCTTACAGAAAGATACAAGGATTGAAAAACTTTGATGAAGTCCGAGCCATCCCACTTACGTGGAAGAATCGGGACTGAAATGCATTACGAAAAAGGTGAATCTTGTACATTTGAAGCTATCTACACGTACACCGAAGCTATCCACAGACCCCTTACACCTTTATTCTAGCAGAGAATATTTTACTTGGTTGGACCCCCGAAACCCCCGAGGAAACATCCAGCTTCCCAGTGCTCTATAAACTGGTAGGAGCTGGCCAGGGGAGGAGAGGGCCCAGACCCAGTGTGCCTGAGCATCCAGCTGCCCTCAGCGATGTGACACACGGCCAGCCTTCAGCAATGACTCAAGCGGCCTTGAGATTTGGCTGCTTAGGCATGACTGGTTATACTTGCAGGCTGGGTGGTTTGGTGTGGTTTATTTTATTGTGTTTTTAAATCGTTTGAATGACACTGCCTCTGCTCAGAGGGTAATTCTGGCAAACCAAAAATGTAGCGCGTTGTCTGTGGGAATTCAAATGGGGCTTTTTCCCCCCCTTACACTAGAAGTTTTAAATTTTTTTTTGGCCTTGGCATCATCTTCTGGCACTTATGTCATCTTCCTCTGACAAACCACTACTGACAGCCTTGAGTCTTGGCAGCCTGTAAACCTAGCTGTACAGCTAATTAAGCCCTAAATCGGTGTCTTATGGAAAACAGGGTATTTCAGAATAATCAAACAATTTGGATTTGCTACATATACCACGTTGCAATGATGGGCCAGCAACAAGAAAGCAACATAAAGCATCCTCTTTGGGGGCTATTATCAAAGAGATGCGTGTGCTGCAGATTCTTGAACTCACCTGGAAGAACTGTGAAGAGAGGCGAAGTCTCAGCACGTCTGCATACAGGCGAAAAGCCACGTAACTTCCAAAATGAGTTAGTGTGGTGCTCTTACTGTACTTGCAGAGATACAGTGACTAGAAGCCTTTCAGAGACTATTAAGAAACATGCAAGCAGATCAGGTGCTAACATTTACTTTTATTTATAAAAAAATTGTAGAACGTATTAAATACAAACATTTGGAAAACGCAATCAAGGCTTTGCTAAGATGCCCAGGAACAGGAAGACAAAGAATCAACAAGCTTACCAGGTTTAGAGCTTTTAAACTAGCTGAAGTAATTACTATAACTTTTCACTGACTTCTTTATAGACAGTGGCCATTATAGCAACCAATGTTATTACTGCCCTTTTTAAAAAACAGATATGATTTGCCATATCTTCCCAATCAATCACGAAATGTAAAGCAACTCTTTCCGGGTTAAAAATCAGGGTAATAAATATTAATGCATTTACCCGTTACCTACATTGTATAACACTATGTATTTCCTTATAATCACACATGGATATCAAGTTTACAAAAAAAAAAAAAAAGATTACACATGTCAAATCTGGATATCCAATAAGGTGTTATAAACTTTATACATTTTCCAGTGAACATCAAAACGAAGACAATGGTTTGAAGTACAGAAACAAAACAATGGAATCCATCACCAACACTATAAAGGCCAACAATGAAGATGTGGACGGGGGTCATGTTCCAGATAGCTAGAGAGACCTACAGGCTGCCACTGAAATTTTGGCTGGAAGACAAATCACGTCAAGTTCTCGGTCAGCATTTGCTCCTCTCTGTTTCTAGAAGACCAAAGGCGAGAATCGTAGCTACTCTCTCTTCTGCACCTTACAGTGGTAAGAGTCAACTATCCTTCTGCTCCCTACAGAGCAACCAGATTCAAGTTTTCTTATACTGCCATTCCTCTTTTGCCACTCTTAATTATGTTATGTAGCATGTACAGTCCACTAAAGATGTAGGAGCAAGAGACAACAGAAAACACCTCCTCTGTCTTTTAAAAGGAGAGAAGCACTTCTACTTGCTGATAATGTGGCATTCCCTGTCTTCGTGCTTTACCCTGTATCTGCTTACCAGTCACAGCACGATGCACATTGACATGGCTAGATGGCCCTAAATCCAAATTCGGTTCTAAGAAAATCCCACTTCTGGGACCGATTCTGTGGGGATAACAGAACTACTTCAGAAAATCAATACAGACACACAATCTTGGATGCACACGCATTAACACGCCTCCCGCTCTGCCTTGCGTTTATCGGAACAGACAGACTGCCAACCTATCCGCACTCACAGCAGTACTACTCCAAGGAGGAAGAGACCAAAGATATTACAGAGTACGTACTGCTGGCAGCCATCTATAGGAGGAACTGGCTGGATACGTGCAAGAGCATCAGCAGAATACTTCTGGCAGCTACCCTCAAGGAAACAAGCTGACCTTACACAAACTCGTGAGAGGGTTGAACAAATGGACCACCATCCGGAACGTCTACCAGACCCAATGACCAAGGAAAGCCTTTTCCATTTAGCACGTCCACTCTCAGAGCACAGAGGGTACTGCTGTGCTGGAATTCCTAAACAGCTACTTATTTGCAGACCAACACCTCTGAGAAAGAGTCATATACTCCTGTTACCAGGCAAACACAGAATACAGGTGCTGGACATCCCAAATAGGTAGTGGTTCATTTAGCTACAACAGCTTGAAAACAAACTCCAGCACCTTTCCCAAGCCTAACAGCACCCATTGCTCCAACGCAGAGATGATCGTCCTGCTCCAGTTTAGTTCAGAACACCTAAAGCACATACACAGTGCAAAGTCTGATTTAGTCTTGGACTTGGATAAAGTTTCACCCCATCCCTTTTTTTCTCCTTTTTGACACTTATTGATATACAAGATCCGTATTTCACAAAACAGAAGATATATGATATGGAAATATTTAACAAGGCCTGAGCTTACTTGACCCCAAAAGCCTTGCTCTCAGCATCCAAAGAATCCACTGCCACCCGAAGCAGGCAGGAAATCACACAAAGAGGAATTCTGTGAAGGGATGGGAGGCCAGAGTACCAAAACAACTCAAAGAGATGACAGCTATATTTAGTATGCTGACTGACTCTCCCTCGGTGCTCAGTTTTTAGCATGATACACATCACATGCTTAAACAACTGCGGGGTTTGTTTGTTTGTTTTTAAATACCCTGGTTACTCAGAGATTTTTGATTTTTATTCAATCCTCAGGAAAAAAAAAGGCCTTTCATCCTCTGAGACAAAGACAAGAAACCATTATCTTGGCATCAGCGACAGCCCAAATTACACCACCAGAAACCAACACACTGCCCAGCATCTCTGGTGACGTATTTGATGCTACACTCTGAGAATACACTTAAGTCAGGCAAGGCTCCATCCTAGAAACAGACCAAGTTAACCAAGAGCAGAGTACGGCCCCTAACTTTAACCTAGTTTAAAACACAATTTATAAATGCATTCCTGTAAATCTGATCACAGCAAAATATATGTGGCTTTTAAGTGGCAGAAAGTCAAACAACTCAAATTTTAAAATAGGGAGGAATATGGGCAATTTTAAAAGGAAAACTTCTCAAATACAGACACTTGTGAAACATGCACACGCATCCCCCGCGCACACGCACGCACACTCGCACACTTACATCACTCAGTGTCAAATTAAGATTACACAAGGCAATTTTCAAGGTTGCATTTACAACCACAATGACAAGTACAGCATTTCTGAGGTAGCTGAAGTCAAAGAGCAAACCACAGCACAAGCAATGAAACAGGTGCTCGCACTCACACCAAGCCCACTCTTTGGAGACACGTTACCACACGCGAAGGGGCACGTGTTGAAGAGGCACGTGTTCCACAGGGAATGAAGGTCAGTGGTACTGGAAACCTGACAAACTGCTCTCCAGAGAAGTTTATGTGCATCTGGTTTCCTGACAATCAAGCGAACATGGCTTAAATCACTGCATATCAGCTGAACTGTGGTGACAGCCTCTGTGCTCTTGGTCTGCGGCAGTTCTACCGACAGCTCTGTCTCACGTGCACTGAAGCAAGTACAATTGTGGCAGTTGAAGATGTTATTAGTCAGAGCTGTCTGTCACACTTCTCTCCTAGATGTTACTGTGGGCAGAAAGGTATATGCATGTATCTCACCTGCTCCAGTTTACAGCCTAGCATTCAAGTGCAAGTCCATCTCCAGGGTATCGCCAATGAACTGTGAACAGCAGCAGCAGAGACAGACTTGAGTTCCCTTCTTCAGGTGCAATAACATCTTTGCCACGTTAAAAGCACAGAGATGTCAAACTGCCACATCTTGAATCACCAGAGTTCATCTCTCAGGGCCCTTTGCTAGCCTACAACGAAAGGAGTTGAGCTAACCTCACAGCAAATGCCAGCCTACGTGGGGATAACAGCTGTGGCTAACAGACAAACTGGCTTAGCCACAGTAACTGGATCACATCTCTGAGCATACAAAGAGCTCGATCCTGCCCAAATTATAAAACTGTGTCAAACACACTCACCCACACACACATAATGTAGTATTTTCATCAAGAAGCTTTCTACAAATCAACTGTTTGCATGATTACTGCTGACAGTCTTGAAGATGGGATGGAAATTATGGCAAGATGTTTTTCAAAGGTAGAAAAATTCAACCTTCTACAATTAGGTCTCTGTTGTATAGTTGCTGTAGGAGAGAGACGGCACAGACGAGAAGTTGTTATTCCACTGTCTTCCCCCAGTGCTCTGCTGCAACTCTGCCTGCTCTTTATATTTGCTCAGAAGATTTTTGGCTTCTTGCAGATCCTGAGAAGAGTTTTCACCATATTCTTCTTTCAGCCACTGCCTGAACTGCAGGAATTGAACAGACAGATACAACATGATAAAGCAACAACAGGAGACTGATGCAGACGTAATATTCCCTCCTGCCCTACAGAATTTCAAGAGCCTTTAAGAACACATGCAATCTGAAAAACGTAGATATTGCATGCCCTTCCCAACCAGCACAGAATACGTAGGTACAGGAACACAGATGAAGTCACTGAGATCCCTTACATCCCTAAAAATGACATGCTGACGTAACAGCTTGGCTGAGTGGAGTACTACCGAGTAAGGAACACCCGCAGGGTCAGGACATCGTGGACTTAAGAGCAGCCTCCTCTTGTTGCACATACGAGCAATGAGATGAGTACGTGTGGAAGCTAACACGATCAGTCAACTCGTCCCAGTCACAACAGGCTTAAACAACTTCAGAAGGTTACGAGATCAGAAAGTGAACCACTCATATGGCCTTTTCATCTTGAGCTAACAAACATCAGCAGTAGAAACTGAACTGTAGATACCAGGAAAGGTGTCTTCTAGGAAGAAAAAGGCCATGAGCTTTAACAGCTATAGCATACGACTTTACGTGTTATTGAAACGACTGACTGAACATGGTAACAGAAGTACCAGGTCTGGGTCAAGCTGAGAGAACAAAGCCATAGCAGGGCAATCATGCTGGGACATCTTCCTCAGCTTCCAGATATTTTAACTGAGGCAGGATCTTTATGCTTGACATCAAAAATAAACTATTTTTTTTTTCCTTACCATAAGATCACTTTTCAAATCCACAGATTTTTGCTACAACAGATGTGGATGCCAACATCATCCACAAGTACGTATTGTAATAAAAATATTATCCTTTGGTTGGGACCTGCCAGTTGAGAGCTCCACATCATGTTGCAAGGTAGAGCGCAAGTCACACCTGTTCACCTTCTCTATTCTGCTCAATTTTATAAACCTTTGTCATTTCTTTGCCAGTTCAAGTATTTAAGTCCACTTAGTCACTCCTGGCAATCTTGTTGGCCTTATCTGTAGAAGCAGCAAGACACAGGCTCCAGTTGTGCTGTCCCAGTGGGGATACTATTCCTGTGATTTTTTCAGGCCTTAACTTCCATAGCTTTGTTCTATTTGGGGCTTACGGACAACTTTAGCTGTAAAGACAATTTACTTGAACATCAGGAGACAAGACCTTGGCACAGTTACACAGCAGCGTTACACCCTCCCATTCCTAAGAGATCCTGACATGCTGAGTCAAATCTGAAGCCTCAAGCTACCACCTGGAAGCGTGGAGTTACTGCAAACCACACGGCCCTCTGAGTGACTAAACCCTTTCCTGTATGACCAAGATCTAAGGGACCCCATCCCAGAAACCCCAGAGGATACCACCCTATATGTGCACAGCAAAACACCCATGGTGCTGAAATCAGAAAAAAGTTCACACCCTTTGCAGATGGCAATATTCCACTGAAATCAGGTGTGTAAACAGACACCTGCTAAGGATGTGGTTGCTATTAAGAGACAGTAGGAAACTACAACCCAGCCAGTGACTACAGGTGGATATGTCTTTTTGAAACCCACTGCCTCCCCCTCAGTGAAGTAGGCAGAATGCCCCGTCCATTGTGGATGAAAAAAGAGAGACGTTACTGTCTTTATCGGGCTATTTGCATATAGCCTTAATTGTCATTGCTGTTAGCCCAGACCAATTAGAGTAGAAATGACTGTAAGGGAGGAAGGAGACAAGTCTGGAAAGTCCCCCTCTGACTTCTGCCTCTTAAAAATCAGTTACTCTACCATTTACATCAGTTCCAAACGATCCAGGAAACATTCAGTTAAATATTAAAAAAAAAAAATCAACACAAATATTTACGGTTGCAAGCCGCATCATGCAAAACAAATGGTAATTTCTAAACTCTGAGCTTTCTGCAGAACGATGGGGATGGAATAACAAAGCCAAACTCCTTTGCCTCGTGTATTTTGGCTTGCCTCTGTTATTGATTTTTTTTTTTTTTTTAATAAGTAAAATCCAAGCAAGTCCAGAGAACAGCAACATGCTGAGCAACGGAAAACAGAGGGGACAGACAGAGGAGGAAGTCAGTGGAAGTCACTGATCACCCATGGGGAGTAGGTCTTTTGCGTAGGATGGTTGTTTTTACTGGTAAGAAACTAATTTTTATTTCGTAATAACCACTTCGCAGCCTTATTGTTTCCCCAAGTCTCCTAGCCCTACAAAACCTCCAAAGGCTAGGAAATAAGCAGAGGAGTCAGATTTGAGACTGTTCTACAAACCAGAACGTTTATTAAGCCTCAGCCACAGACGGTATTGCTGAGGGAGGACATAAGTCATAATGAGAACCTAACTTGACTCCTGGATAGCTAAGTTCTCTGACTATGATTTCTTTCCTGCTTATTATTCCAAATGAATGCGAGGAAAAAGTACTTCTTTGCAACCAGTATTAAAGGTTGATCTCAATGCTGCATTCTGAGCTACTCTCTACTTTTTCTTCTCTCTAAAGGTGTTAAGTCTTCAGCACACATGAAGATCACTGGATTGACAGCACAGCTGGGCAGAAAGCATGCTTAGATGTTGTGCTTCATCTTTCCTCCCATCCCACATTCCCTGCTACCTTCAGTTCCATCTGTACCTCTCCAGTGTAGCAGGCTGAACCAAGAGGCCACTCCACAAACCAAAACCAAGGAGTCAGACCAACTAGTGAGCAGTAGCTCATGAATTAAGTCAGAGTTCTGTTTCTCATTTCATTTGTTTGTAGGTCATTTACCTGATCGACATCATGCTTTTCAAAGTCTTGTAGCTGCCTCTGGAAGCCCATGTTGGGATTGGCACAGGATCTCGCTGCTCGGACAACAGACAGTGCATCTTCCCAGCCAAAGTCTGTGATGGTCATAATGTAGGCAACCACCAGTGTTACGCTCCTGGAGACACCTGCAAGGCTGCATGACAAACGAGGTGCAACGAACAGATGAAGTACAGCACTGAAAGCATCACTTCCCAAAACCACAGCAGGTTGCTGTGCTGCTTGCCACCATAAAGAAATACTGCTGCACTTGAGTTAAGGGGGGTTTGGTACTGCTTTTTCAAATGCATCAGAACAGATCGACGACAAGATTGAGAAAGCTGGTTCAGAGTGATAATTCATATGAGACTAGAAATGAAGGAGTAAGCATTGTCTTCAAAAAAGGGGAGGACAGCACACATGTTCTAAGTTAGATTTGGTTTTGAGTAAGCTAAGTCACCCACGTTCTTCTGCCTATACAGATCAGAGCACTAAGATAAGACTGTTCCCTTTTCACCATGAATACAGGCTACATTTTTATGGAGCTGAAATAAACTTTAACTGAACTGTAAACTGCATGAGTCTGGTTGCTTGAGCTCTTTTCCTATTTCTGCTATCCATGGACTGTGTAACTTACTCTCTCAGGACTCTACTTTCCTGAAACAGCAGGCTAAAGTAAGAATCATTCCCTAGTACTGGTTTGGCAGCTCTAGAACTACAAGTCTTATTATGATGAGTATAAAGAATGTGCTTGGGCTACATCTGTACCAGACTGTTTCACCTGGCATTTTTCCAAACCATCTTATGCTCTTGAAGTATATGACAAAATTTAAATATTTGCTTTTTAAAACTATCACAATTCAGAGATATTATTCCTGCATTACATACGTGGAGACTGACCAAATGACTCGTTCACAGCCCTGCTATGAATTGGTAGCAAACTGAGCATTTACACTCAGGGCCTGTGTTCAAGTCCAGCGTTCAAATCATGAGATGACGCCGATTCCAGATATAGACTCGGATATGCCATTTGGACATACAGCACAGGCTACAACCAATAGCAGAGAGCAAGAAAAAAAAAACAGGGTGGGATTTCCTTTTTTTACTTTTTATAGTCCCAGGAGCAATCTCTCCAATCAGAGACTTGCTATTAAAAAAAAGCAACATTTGAATGCTTCAGCAGCTGAAAGAAAAAAAATATTTTCAGGGTTTTTTTTTTGTTTGTTTGTTTTTTACTATTTTTTATTTTTAGTAACATTGTAGTCATCCAAATAGCTGTCATGGAAACCAATCAAATTATTAGGACTACAGAAATTTTTAGAAATACAATTATTAGCAATAATGGGAAATAAGTAAGATCCCTAGTCAAAGAGATTTTATTATTATTACTTTCTTAGTAAAGATCAATAAAAAGGTTTGATTAGGAGAGAAGGTCAAGAATTTCTTGGGCTCCTTTTATCACCAGGCAGCTGCCCAGCCTAGTGGCTCAAAAATTCTACTTGCATGACACTTTAGTAACATTTTCAAATCTTTTGGGGATCTTCAAATAAAAGGAGCACTTCAGTCCAAGCAGATTTTGCTATAAAATGGAGACAAACACTACCTCATCATTAACACGACAAACATACAAGTACATGCACAGAGACCCTTAAGCTTTTTTGGCCAGTGATATACATACCAATGAACTAGGCAGCCTTCACCTGTAAGCCGGCACTCATGGATGAATTTGATGCTCTCTCTGAAATGCCTTGCCCTGAAAACAGAAGCAGAAGGGGAGTAAAGAAAGTGCTCTATTTAGTAAAATCACTACTTAGAGAAAAATGCATCCGAAAGCTTACTTATTGCTGTTTCGAGAATTTAGACCTGAACACGGGGCTTGCAATGTGAAAGTTAATATTGATCGATGAAACCCCAAACTCGCTGGCATCGTTTTTCACCACGCTACCTGAAGGAGAAACTGGTATCTTAGGTGCTACAGTGCAATAAACATCAGCAAACACTTTGTTCCGATGACTGGCAAAGTCTGTGTTTCAGTTTGTGTTTTATTCCTCTTTTAACTACTAACTCAACCTCAGGTCTCCTTGAGTATACTCTGATGCTAGGTGAAACTCAGCATGGCTACATGAAATCTAAGTATGTTGCCTTTCGCTAAGCGGCATCCTGCTACCCCAACGGGAGCTTTGACTTCTCCTCCTTAAACCATGCATTAGAACACAGCTAAATATTAGGGCTCTTTGCAACATGAAATCTTTCCCTTTTGTCACTGGTATTAAAATAAATTCTCGGTTCAAGTCTTGGCTACTTCACTTCCTTCCAGATTCCTCCCCATAGATGTCACGGCTCCCCTGTTATTTAGCATAGCAGCCAATCCTGCCTACAGTCTACATTTTGTTAAGCACTGTGGTAAAAAACATGGAAAAGAAAGACTCATGGAAAAGAAATGCTCACCCTGCCCCTGCCCTTCAGGCTGCAAAGCCTCGGGGCTGTCTGCAATCTACCATAGGTGCCAGCAGCACCTCTCAGCTCTAAGTTCACTGTAGCCTTTGGTCGCTTGTGCAAGCCAAGCTCCCAAGCAGTAGCACAGAGGAGATTGCCAGTAAGCGTGGTACTGAATACCTTGCAAGAAGCAAAGACGAACCTGAAAGCACACTGCACTTAACACCCATGAAACACAACGTCCTGTATTCAAGATGTTTCCCCCGCCTGAGTGTATATTATACCACAAGGGTAAAAAGAAAAAACCTCAGCCCAGCACCAGCAGCCACACAAAAATCAGGAATGCCCACATAAAAGGAAGCTTCCCTTCCTGCCCAACAGCGCAGCTGTTGACACTATAAACACTAAGAACTGAAGGAGGACGGCGATACAAGAGTGACTGCCTGCGGGACTTGCAAAGGCGTTGATATATACGCCGATATATCCAGAAAGAGGGATCACAAAGCCATGGCTCGCTCCCCAAGGCAGCTTCTGCATCACCGGATGCAATGTGGAGAACGCAGCTGGAAGAAACTTGAGTGACTTGTAGAAAGTGTCACAGCATGATGTAACCCCAAGCTTTAGGGCAGCAGTAAACTCAGGATTCTGTGTTTCTCAAGAAATTGATCCGGTGGGATAAGTGTAGAAGACTGAGGAAGCCTAATGAATGCATTTCTGCTCAGACTGCTGCTCCAAAACATTTTCACTGCCTGAACTGCAACACATCACGATACTAGGTCTACCTGTGGGGAACTGGCAGCTTCACATAGACAACTCAGGTGACAAGTGACACTGGGCTGTGTGCACAAGAGACATTGCTACTGCATCAAGAAGGAGTGCTTGTCCAAGATGAAGTGGGTTTGATCAGGTGAAGCTTGGTTAGGGTTGGACTGACAACATCCCTGTCTTCTCATACACCCATTTTTCCTCTCTCTCTCTAGAGAATCTGGCCAACAGAGCAGCTCCAAGCACCGTGAATTCACTTCAATGGTCTAGCACAACTTTTGGTTAAACACTTCAATGCTTTGGTTTGAAAAGCATCTGTGAATGAGCACAGCACCTTTGCGAGGTACTAAATATAGCTAGCAGTGAACGCCATTCACTCAGTTTTATTTGTCCTTCCTTATTGCTGACACTCAGTCTGCTGATTCACCGTCAAGTGTGAGTGTCTGCAGGCAATCATGAAAATGAGAAGAGAAATAGCGAAGCTTAGAATCAGGGCTGCTCTGCAGAACCACAGCCCCTCCTCACCTTGAGTCAGAGAAAAGGAAAAACGTACTTCTCCACAACCTGTGGTATAAGACCATTGCTGGCTTCACAGAAGGCACGATCGCCTAAACACATTTTCAAAGTTATGACACAAACTTATTTACACACACACACAAAAAAAAACAAGATTGAGGGTCAGTTAACCCTGTGGCAATTGCCACAGACACAAAGAATGGCAAGTCTTGCATTAACCACAGAATAGCTGATTATCATCTGTAACAGGAAAACACTTGACAAATGCCTTGAATCACAACCTGCTTGTTGGACTGAACAGCTACTTCAAATGCAATTAATTATGTGACATCTTACTACACCATCTTCACAGTGGGAAACACCACAGGAAGAACAACCAGTAGAGTGCCCCTACCAGCACGATGTGGAAGTTATCTAAACTTGAGCGGTAGCAAACTGGATAATCCCAAGCTAGCCAGAGGGCAGAGTTACAATACCAGACCCAAGTATCACAGTTACTACTCAGCCTTCTAGAAATACTGTTAGGGTTTAAAAGAACGCGTGCAAAAACAGATAGGAAGAGGAATCTTGATGTTTCTTTCTTCTGGCAATCTAAATGCAAAGGTCCACCTAAACTGCTTTTCATAATAGGTTCCCCTGGCTTCTGTGTTATCACCATTACCAGCCTGACCGTTGGATGCTAGTTCCTTAGAAACATATAGCCTAAGACAATTGGTTAGAACAGGACAGAAAAACGGAAGATTTGGTTTCTACAGAATAACCTATTAGTAACAGGCTCTGTAGGACATCACATTTCTGGGGAAGTCAGTGACCCAAGGCAAAATACTTACTTGTCCAGGGAAACACTCATTTAACTCCTAGGAAGCACCTCTGGTCTCAAAAGCAACTGCTTCATTGCTGTACTAAGTGGGTGCAGAACACAGGAGCAGAGACAAGCTTTCAAGCCACTCCAGTGAGTGCTCACGTATTAACAGGGAAATCCCTGCCATATTTCTCAGGCAATTCATCCCTCTGAGGAAAAGAGATCCACTGAACAAGCGTACGACGACTACATGTGCAGTATGCACACAAAGTTCCCCCTACAAAAACTAAGCTGCACTGAATTAAGAGCTCGTAGACCCAAAGTTCAGTGGGTTAGGGCCTTCAGTCGGACCTCTCCAACTTGCCAGCAGTTGCAAAATAGCAACAAAGCTCCAGGAGCTCGTAACAAACTTGCTGTCTGGCAACACATGCAAGAGAGCAGTGCATGTCCAGTCCGTCAGGCCTCTCAGCAACTGCTAACACACGGATATGCAACACAGGATGGTGCTTTTCTTTTCTTCTTTCCCCAAGACCACCAGAATCTCCTTTGAGAGAAGAGGGTAGATATGTAAGGGTGTTGCAGGGGGATCTACTCCCCATTTATCTCCCCCCTCCACAGAGGGGGCACACACACGGTGCGGTTACCCATTCCTAGATATGACTGTCATGTCCTCACAGTCTGAACAAAAACAGTTTCCTCTTGCTTCAGAGGGCTGTATGTGCAAAGCAAGTAAAAACACTGCTTGGGGACATCATGATTTGACTTTACTCGAATTTCTGCGCTGTATAAAGCAAAAAAAAGAAAAATCGGTTACTCATCAAGTTTTATTTTAAGTGATAAAATGTCTCAGTATTAGAAGTAATGACGTTTGCTTGCAACCACCTGATACCAAAGCAAGATGCCTTCAGCATAACAGAAACAATACTCATGCAAATATTGTATTTTCTTACTGAAGCTTTAATAGCTTTGGTACCACACCAGACAGTTCAAGTGCTGGAGGTGGTTTTTCGATGTAACTCCTTGATTTTTAACAGTGATGGAGGGACTTAACTGTATAATAATTAATATTCACCAAAAATGTTGCCTCCTCTATTTCCTTCCCTGAATTAAGTCAGACCTCTACTAACAAAAGGAAGCAGATTTTGGAAAACATTTCAGAAATGCTACAGATCTCAGAATACCAATGAACAATTAATAAGACATTGAACGTTTCCCTCTAATCTCATTTTTTTTCCTCTACAAAAAAGGATTTATTTAGTTAGTTAGTTTAAGTATCAAGACCACAAATGTAGCCAGTTGTCTGTGACAAAGGTAGTTAACCATCTGCCTTCTCATTACAGACCTGTCTTGAAAATTAAGGGTTTGGGGCTCGGGGAGGGGGAGAAGGGGAGTTTGTGTTTATTTGTTGGTAGTGGCAGCTTCTTTTTTTTTTTTTTTTAATCATTACAGAAACACATCAGAATGAGAAGACAAACCAATACACATCAAATGCCACACTGGAATCTTTCTAGGGTATGAGAAATACACTCTCTAAAAATATCCACCGAAAGCATCAGCCGGAATATTGCTGTGATGTGAGAGAAAAGCAGTGCTGCATTTCCTTCCGTACATACCAGGCTTCTTTCAAGTACTTGCTTCTCTACAAAACTTGCTAGCAGGATGTGGCTGAAACCCCCCTCATCTGTCCCCAACATAAACAGTGAGTTCTAGAAGAAAGAGTTGGTCACCATCCAAGTTCTCTTACAAAATGTGTTTTGATTTCTCTTTGGAATCAAGATTTGCTAGGCACCTTCAGTTCAATGGTTCAAAACATTAAAACCAAGGGCAAGTTAATCAGCATTTCACGAATGTGAGCAGCAATGAGAAAGATCGAGGCTGGGACACGGCAGTTTCAGTATGTACGTGCTCAAGGCAACCATCACTCCAGTGCAGACAAATTCCCCACCATGCCAGACTACTAATAAGAGCAGCGGGGCCTTCAGACTTAGGTGCAAGTCATCCAGAGCAGACAGTTGCAGGAGTACTTTGCACGCTGGGACTTCGTATCAAAGGCCCACTGCGAGGAATTTATTTTAACCTTTGAAGCACCAGGCTTCATAGCTCTTTCACTTATTTTCCACTTTTTAGGGGCTAGAGACAGTGCTAGCAAGAAAGAATAGTCAAGCAAAAAGATTTACAAAAACAATGGCTGGAATAAACTGGGAATAAATTCCAAGCAGGCTCACTGAGGAACCCCTACAGCTTAAAGCCAGCAGTGGATGAACAGTGTTTATGTACTGACCCTCCTATAAACCCCTTACACACAAAAAGCAGGGGCAGAACCAAAGTGGCTGCAAGAAAGCATAATTGTGTTTTGTTAATAGATAAAAAACACAGTAGTGCAATATTTGTGAGAGATCACGATCAGATCTTTTAGATTGTTGTAAAACAGGCACCACAGTACTGAAGGACTTCCGTGTTTTTGTGTTTTATTTTCAAGTAACTTACAAGTTCTGCGAGGGTGAGTCAGCAGCAGGAATACAGAGATACTTCACTCCCTGTGTAAAGAAGCAAAAAAAGAAATGAGAAGAAAACACCCAAGTTAAATGCACTTATCTACCACTGTGTTACTGGAGCTCTAGACTGGTGCAGTCTTACAGACTTTGAGGAAGATGTACCATTATTCAGACAACCACAGGCCATCTCTGTACAGCCAGATTTTAAAACATTGTTTTCACATCTGCTTTGTTGCCAAGACACCAGCACATAACTTAGTTATGCTTATCCCAAGGACCAGCAGCAGGGTTTTTAAAACAGAAACTTCTTTGCTAAAATAGCATAGCTTTTTTTTCCCAAAAAAATCTCATTCTTATTTTTCTACTAAAACTAATTGTCTCCTGCCCTTCCCTTTCTCTGAACAAAGTCTACAACTTTAAATTGTCATAAGCTATTTCTTTTGAATCCATGCTAATATATATTTTTTTTTCACGTGGCTGGTAAACCAAACAAAATGCAATTAATTTTGGAGAAGAAAATTATGTTTGTGGGGTGTTTTTTGCTTTAAAAATATTTTTTTTTGAAAGTTCAAGAAGGACAACCATAAAACCTGTACTTTTCTTCCACAAAATTAGCCTCACCATTTTAGTCAGCTATCGCAGTAAGTTACAAGATTAATTAGGGAAGTTAGACAAGCATTTCTCATGCATTGGAAGTGTTACTGGGTATATTTAAAACATCAGTATAATCACACTCTACTGCTTTGCATTGTTAACGCTCAGTTTAACTGTCATTTTATTTTCAAAGCCCATTTTGCCCCTCTGACTATTAAGACAAAGAACGCTTCTGAAAACATACTTAGCTGACTTCTCAAATAGGACTTCCAAGAAAACAGGTTGCAGCTCACATACATAAAAACTAAATCATTCACTGGAAGCCTTTCAGCGTCTGAGATAAGCAGAGTTGTGAATTTTTCAGATGTACTTGTAAAGATAAGGATTCACAGCAAAGAGTCCACCACAGAATACACATTAGGTTATCTTTCTGTAACACTACAAAAACCCCTGATAACTTTGCATGCTCATCCAGTAACACACATGGGGAAAAAAAAAAATCAAACATTATTTACAAGAGATCCTTCAAGTGACATTTGCCAAGTAGGCAGAACATAATATGCATCTGCCGGGCATTTCATTTACTACGTGGAGGACTGTGTGCAAAGAGTTCATTGCTCAACTGTGACAGCTCCTTGAGGCAGCATCTTCTCCAGTACCACCTGTACCATGTTGGCTCGGAATCTCTTTGCTCTTCCCTACATGTACTTTGTTACTTCACCCCTCACCTCACACCAGGGAATAATAATCACTTTTATAAGTGGCCCTGGCCTGTGGCACCATGACACACCATCACGCTAATCCTCTACTAGATGCATGAACTTCACCGCTATGTCAGAAAGGATGTGGTGATCCCTCACCCCCTGCTCCTTACTTCCATAAAGCACCAGCCTCTCTCTCAGCCTGACAGAACTTGTGTCAGAACTGTGCTTTCCTCACAGCCATACAATTTTGAGAGCATGCCTGTCCCCTCCGTGCTTTACCAGACTTCCTTGCCCTGTATCAGGATAAGGGATGTCTACTACGAGACACCAGGATGACTTCAGAGCCATAACGTGATCCACAAGGGCTCGTGTAGATGCATCCACTTAGAAACTTGCAGCTGTAGTAATACATCCACTAATAGGCTTCTGAGCCAAGGATGGTAATTGTATTGTGACAGATAATTACGATAATAACCTCGTATGACACATTTGAGAGGTTCATCTTGGACACTAGTATCACTTCCAAGTGAGTCACTCTTGTAGAAACAGAGCCTCTGACCTGAAAGCAAAGTTACATGCTAATCTGTCACACCTCTATACCACTCCATGCCATTAACTGCACCACCACGGGAAAAAAAGACAGAAAGAAAAGTGAAGACAGGAGACAGGCTAACACTAGCACACGCTACATGCCTTTGGTTTGCTCCTGCAACACAGGCTGACTGGTACAAGGCGTTCCACGGATTTCAGAAGCTAAGGCACACGCTGAGTGCTCTTCCCAAACTGAATGCAGAGGGGCTTTCAGATGATGTTCACTTTAAAAGCAGAAGTAGCACCAGCACAAGGTGAAGACCCACAGTGTTCTTTTTCTTTGTCATGGCTGGCTAGTTCCCACTACCGCAAGCAAGCATGAAACTCGCCTGTAGGAGACCGCATACGGTACTGAATGGCTCATCCAGAGCCCGATCCTGGAGGTCTGCAGCACCTACAACTTCCAGTGAAGCAACACCAGCGCTCCTCTCATTGCTGTGCCGACAAACGCTCAGCATCAGCCAACGAGCCTGAATAAAACAACTTTAAACATCTCCTCTTTGAGGAGCTACTGGAATTTGGTGTTTGGACGGGTGCACGTCTTGCGCGTGGTGTTTTTGGAAGGCTGTGGTGATGGACTCCTCCCTGCGAGGAAATAATCACACACTCAACTCAGAAATCGCTAGAGGTGGGATTTCAGAAGTATTGTGCAGTGGCCTAACCCAACTCTCACACACACAAAAATAAAAAATACAGCAGTGAAACTCTGTGACTTTAACCCAAGCAGTTTGGCCAGAGTTGGTAACTCCTGAGGATCCCACCCTACCATCAAGTTTTGCTTCTCTATGTTTAAACAATAATAATGATAGAATCAAGTATCATTCATCACAATTGGATACCAGAAATACAGCAGCTACACGGGACTGTATGAGGCAGGGTTTCATAAATGAGAACCGAGGGATTTTTTGTGCAGCTATTCATACTTTGCTGGGATTAGCTTTTACTCACACATGCTGGATACACATTCTTTTTTAAAACATATTGGCAACAGGAAGATACTTAATGACTGAACCCTCTTGCCTGCATTTAAAAAAAATAAAATACACTACCCAGGATTGTATTTGTTTATTTGTGTCCCGAGACACTGCTCTTCCTCCTGTGCACATACCTTTGCAGATAACATCTAAGAACTGTCCCAAAGGGACCTCTCAAAGCAGAACACTTTATGCCAAGGGAACAAGTAAATAGCTACAACATTTTAGATGGGGTACTAGCATGCAAGAAAGATACAGACATCACTACTTCATTATCCAGCGGAGCTCACTTGCAATTCTGAAACTGCAAAGCGTAAGATGTAAGCAGGCAACAACCACTGAAACACGTCAACTAGAAGAGAGTAAGCTAAAAATCAAAAGATTGTTAAAGAGTCAAGCGGACAAGCTCCTAGCGAAGATTTCAGCAAACTCCGAACCAGTACCAAGTCAGCAGCCTCATTCAATAAGCGTTAATCTGGTTGCACATGCAATACACAGAGTTGATCCAAAACTGCACGTTAGTGAGGGAATACAAAATACAAGTTTAATGTCATACTGTATGGAAGTCTGGATTGGATTTATTATTTAAAAATAAATGTTTTTTTCTTCCCTTGGACTGACAGTTTTCTAAGAATTATTCAGTGTAGAAAGGACAGAACACCCCGAAGAATATACTGTGTTACTTCAACTACACACATTAAATTAGGTGCCAGGGAATAGCTACGCATCCCAAAACCGTGGTATTTGCTCAAAGCAAAGAGAAAAGCTTGCAACAGTAAGAACAGGTAAAAAGAAGTATTATTAAATCACACATGAAGTATGAGATTAACTTTATTGAATACTGGTGCCAATGTTACTATTCATACATTTCTCCAGTTGATACCTGCCAGTTGTCTTGTCTCTCCAAACAACCTTAATCCCAGATTAACAGAAAAAAAAAAAAATCAACCCAACTTTCTCATTAAACACAATATATGTATGTTCTCAGGTAATGAAACATTTCACACATATCCTAATGCAAAAGAAAAGGCTGTCCTCCAGTGAATACTCATCAGGTGAAATCTAAGGTCCTAGGTCAATGAGATGTTGAAGAGAATGAGACAGCTTTCCTTCTTTCTTTCGCTTGTCTCTCAGTTCACTCCTACTGTCCATTTGTTACTTTTAAATCACTGCTCACTTTCCTTTCTCCAATCATCTTTACCAACAAATCCTCCGAAACATGCACCTTCCTAAACTTTTTCCTGATTATTCACGTGATGACTGGCACCCCGATCAATTAAAACATCACTCCTATTTCATTTGCTGCATTTGAACTGCTAAGATTACAAAAGAAAAGAATAAAATAAAACATCATTTACTTTTCTGTTTTCTGTTTCAGCAGACAGAGTAACCACCAAAACTAGATTTCTGTCTCTTAGGCCCTGAAACTACATGCTACAGTTAAACCGATACAGTGAGAGCTAACAAAACTAGAGCAAGTATTCTGATTTCAAGATTGTCAAAGTTGAAACAAGCGAGAGTTAGGTAAAATTTCTAAAATTCACTGGTATTTGAGAAACAACAACACTTGCACAATTTCAGAGATTCTAGAACTAGATCGGTTCCGTGACAGCCAATATTTAGGTATTAAAACTAAAAAGGTTTAGGTGCGCGTATATACGTGTGTGTATGCACGCATACATGCACGCACACACGCAGAGGTTTTACATTGAAGTTAAAAAGATACTACAGTAATTGCAGGCCTCTTCAAACTTTTGTTTATTTTTTTGAGGTTGATCTACTAAGATCGGAAACCAAACAGTAATTTCATATTTGGAAAAGCCAGTAACACTAAAACAAGACCTTCTAAATTTTAATAGCTCTTAAAAAAAATACATCTTTGTTATTAAATCCAGTACTTCACAGAGTGCTCAGGAAAGATAACAGTCTGATTTCTTAATGAATGCTCCATTTCTGATCTACTTACTATGGTTTAGCTTAAAAGGAAAAAATACTCGAGCTTCATTTTAACTGAACTTGCAAAAACTGGCATTGTTCTCATAGTAGAGCATGTGGATGTGTCATTTTGCTACAGCAAAATTCTTCACGTATTATATGTCAGATAATGGGTCAACGACTAAAAATAACATCTCTAAAGAAATCTTAATTCCAAGAAAATTTTCTACTCCAAACAGGATAACGTGTAAAGAGTAGTACTGCGAGAGAAGTGCAGCACCTATACAGACATTTTCTCCTCTCTAGTGATGAAAAAGGCATTCCAAAGTGATTAAGAACGAGGCTCAGTTTGATTACAAGCTTAAATCATACTAACATACAGTTTATCTGAGAAAGAAAACAGTCCAATGATTTTTATATAAAACTCGGCACTCTTGGAAGACATTATTCAGAACACTGCCCCCCTCCACTGCCGTATATACAACACTGTGGACATTCTTATTAGCACTGGAAATCTGAATCTAGGGCTTAGAACATTAAAAGACAAGGGAGAAAGAGGAAAAAAAGAACGTAAAATTACAAAATCTGTTCTCCATCGGGGGGTGGAGTTAAAGAAAAAATACTTTAAAAAGAGCAGGATTGTATTTTTGGCAATAAACCTCTCTATATTTAAATTTATGTAAAGATACCATCAACGACTTCCAAGAAATTTTTTTTAAACCTAAAACCCTAAACTTAAATTTGTGAACCCAGATGCAAATAGAAAACCTCCAGCACCTGGCAAGTTCTTTCAGGTTAGTCAAAAACCATGTGTTAATTTGAGTCGTCACATCAACAGATGAGGACAGGACTTATTTTTGTTTAGGGGCATTTCAGCAAAAAAGCTAAAGTGGGAAACAGCCAGCACAAAGCTTCCTCAAGCCAAACCAACAAGAGTTAATCAAGAGTTTTGTCCAGTAATACACCAAACTGAACATGCTAAACTGAAAACCATTCAACCGTTTGTTTGTCCTTTCAGTTACTTTCTGTAGCAATCACCATCGGTGCCGATTTTATTAATGACTCACAGAAAATACATTTGTGTTTCAGCAAAAAACACAACCACTAATTGACTTTAGTTAACACCACGTTCGTGTTTGGTTTTGAAAAAAATATTATAAATGAAATTGAAATTACATGGAGAATATGAACTACAGAAAGCAGGAAGCTCCTGCAATAGAATTTATACATTCAGTTTGTGTTGTATTATTATATAATAATAATTAAAAAAAGCTTTTTACAAGTCATATGTTTTGCGGTGGGTTTTTTTGGAAAGTTTATGATTTTCTTAGCAAGTAGGCTCAGCAACACTTTTGAAAAGGCCAGTCTTAAGGCTGGAAATTGCCAGTCACAAATACAAAGCGTCCTATTAGAGCTCTCCTTCCCAATCTCTCCACTCAATCCACCTTTCTAACGTTTTAAGGGAGAAATGTTGAAAAGTCAAGGCTTTGACTTGACTTACAAGGAGCTGCACATCCTTTTCTCATCCTAAACATGAACTGTATTTTTAACCTGGCTCACCTGAAGGAACGGGAAGTAGGAGAAAATACTAATAACTTGGCACTTTGCATCCCATTCAGGACACGTGGGAGTATTTACAGGACTACACACTTCAGCTGAGAGGAAGGGACTTGTTCATACGGCTTTACCAGAGGGTGTACTTAAACCCCCAGGCACGTCATGGCAAACCAACATCAGAGCACTGCCCATCACACTTGGTCCCTGAACCCCAAGGGGGAATCTCTGAGCGCACTGATAAAGCAATATATCCCACCTGCCCCTTTCTCTCAGGGAGTGCTGGAACATGATGGCAACACCCTTGGAACACACATCACACACTTGGATTAAAGCTCTCCTCAGGGTGGGCCAGAGCATTTGTTCTGCTCCAGTCAACGTGGTATCCAACCAGTGAGCCACACCAGCCCAAGCATTTGCTGGTTTAAAACTCCCTCGTACCAACAGCTGGCTACTGAAAGCTTCAGAAGCTCCTCACCCTTTCATTCCTACCACTCGTCACCAAAGGAACATGCTTCCCCTGACACAGCTAGTGTGTGTTGAGTAATTCAAACGACGAACTAATTTCATCACCACAGCGGCCTCTGCCAAGGGTAACTCATGATGAAGACCTGGCCTGACACACTTTAAAAGTTGCTCTGTGGAAGTCTCTTGGAGGATTCTTAGTGGGGCACCAAAGTCATTTTTGAAAAATTAGTCAGAGCCCCTAACTTCACAAATAGAGCCAAAGCCAGACTGGGCATTACTTCAAACTAGAGAAAATCTTCTGGCGCTGCTACACCTGAAAGAAAAATGGTAGCTGTTTTGCTCAGCATGGTCTTCTGAAACATCTCATGAGGGGAAAACCTTACCATGAAAAAGGAGTGAAACACCATAAAAGAAAGTTAAGTTTTTGAGTAGAAGAGGCACTTCTACACTTCCTCTTGATGGTAGCATAAGGGCTGAAAATTGATGGCTTCCACTGGTGGCAACGCTGATAGCAACACTGGTGATACGAGAGCTTAGTGATGTAAATGGAAATGAAATAGACTGACCTGATTAAATCATTTCCAGAGCTGATCTTCATACAACAGCAATGGCCTTGTGATATTAGCAACTCTGATTTTGAGGGCTGACTTTCCATCTCACTCTAATAGTTCCTGTAAGCGCTTGGACTGGATAAAAAAGACAGCAGAGCCTATGCATTGAACATGTTGCCCAGCCATATCGAGCAGGGACTTCTTTCAGCACATCATCAAGATGCAATTTTGATATATGAATGGGCTCCTACACCTCAAGGCTTCTGTATGCTACCCAACATAGTAACACAGCTTTAATAGCCCAGCCTTTCTCACTCACCGAGCCACACCTGTCCAGAATTAGCACGTTGGCTGTTTAGTTTCCCATTTTTTCTCTTTTTAGTTATCTCATGTTGAGCAGTGGTATGCTTTTGAGTCCAGTCAAATACTTTCTGGACTGTTTTCTGTGTGGGGATATTCCTTCGCGTTACAGAGCCAAGGAAGAAAGTACTAAAGTGGCTTTCAGCACTTCCATAGTTGAAGAAGCAAGGGGCATGACAGGATTTTTTTTCCCCCATCAGTTTCAGCACAGGGTATTCCCCAATACACACAACAACAAAAAACAAAAGAAAGAAAGAAAAATCCTGTCCAGAATGTGTAGCAGAGAGAAAGAAACTACCACAAACTGGTGATGGAAAGGGAGAATTAGAAAAATAAAA
Source organism: Heteronetta atricapilla (assembly GCA_011075105.1). Taxonomy (NCBI): domain Eukaryota; kingdom Metazoa; phylum Chordata; class Aves; order Anseriformes; family Anatidae; genus Heteronetta; species Heteronetta atricapilla. The sequence continues at coordinate 81,056,734 of CM021732.1, forward strand.
AATGCTGAGGCTATTCCCCTTCATAGCTTCAGTGAAAGCCCCCCGTAGTAAACCCCATCGTATTCTTAAGTGCTAACAACAGCACATAGCAAAAACAAACAAACAAAAAACCCACCACAGCAAAAATACTATCCAAAAACATTGAAGCAGGTTACTTGCATTGTGCCAGAGCAGCCAGTTCAGTTCCTCCACAGATTAGTCTGTTTTCCTTTTCTAAAAACCTGCAGAAGTATAGTTTACAGATGAGCTTTAGACACGCAAGGCTATAATGTCCAGCTAGAACTGCAGTAAGATTTGCAACATCCAACCAGGTTTAAAAACATGAAGTGAACTTTCAGATCTTAATGCAGGCTGATATGAATGCATTATCTATACTAGACCTGCACTTTATGACCATTAGATCTTGGAAATATTTCTCAGCTTTTGATAAGTGATCAGCTGTTTAGTTTTTCTACTTCCAGACTACTTATTTTTATTTTTAATTCATAAATTTGATCCAATACGTTCTCTTGCTATTTCCCAAGCTGCTACTTTCTCATCCTTAATACCTTACCAAGCAGGTACATCACAGGACTCAGCACTGAAAATGGTGCTGAAAAGCTGTACAGCTTCTCTGCAACAACCTTATTTTTTTCTGTAACTTCTGTTCCACACACTGATTCTGTTCTAATTACAGTATCTTTTTGTTGGCCGTATTGTTTTATTATTAATGTGTTTGGCTGTCTACTCAGGAGCATGAAAGATTGTTCTAAACTAACAGCACAGAGCGTTAACTGTGCTTTTTCCCTTTCAGTTCAATTTCTCAGGGACTGAGTATTTGAAACCCAAATTTCTGACAGAAATCTTAAAATTTCTAGGAAAATTTTCAAGGAAAATCAAACTCTTTATCAGATGACCTGGCCGCTGAAGTTTCACCATACAGATACAATTAATTGAGTTGTTCTGGCTGCACAAACAGAATGGAAAAGAAAGATGCTTAGTTGAGTTAGTAACTAGCTCTTCTTTACCACCCCCTCCACCTACCAACCATATTTACATAGTCATCAATTCAGGAAAATGGGGAGGAAAGCCACTGCTCTGGAGACAGCATGTACCAGATTAAGATGATACTATTAATGCCCTCAAAATACTAAAGAAAATAAGAACAAATAACTGTACTCTGCTGGTGCGCTGGTTAACTATGCAGAACGAGGAGAAAAACAACCTATAAAGCTAGTATCTTGAGCGTTGGAGGCAAAGAAGAGTAGATGCTTCATAGGTATTAATTTTCTTACTAACTGGAAGACAAAGCACCATGTGGAGTTCTGAATGCTGCAATAAGATCACTCTTTTTGTCTAGAGAAGAAATCCAACAAGCCACAAGACTTGAAACTGCACCACTTGCATACATGCTTATCCCCAGGACACAGACTGGCTGTTCACGTGAAATGGGGTTGCTTAAAACTTGAGTGCTTTGGTACTGGGCAGAAAGAAATGACAAAACCCTCAAGACCCCGAGAATCAGGCATGTTTTGCTGGGATTTCAGTTTTTGACGCTTCATTCAAATGACTTCAACTGAAACTGCCACATACACTGATACACTCCTTATCTGAAAAAGGACACTAAAAAGAAAAAAAAAAAAGACATTCTCTAGCAACAGAAAGCACAGAAAAAAACTTGCATGTAGAAGCAGCACACATGCAAAAACCTACTCATAATGCAACGTGTTGCAAACAGAGCTGTTGCTAACACAAAGCTTGTGACGGAGGACAGTACAGGATGCCCAGGTAAAGTCCTGTTTATTTAAGACCTGCACAACTGTGATCATCACGATGTCTCCAAGATGAGTGCATCATATGCAGCATATCCTGCGATGCAGAAGTAGCCTGCCTAACAATGACAATGCTGTAAGTAAATTAATCCCAAAGGGCTCTGCAACCACAGGTGACTGGTAACACATTTTAAGCATTTGCTAGGTCAAACCCTCCGGCATTACTCAAGAGAAACAACAAAATTACTAGTAACTGACAAACGTGGTGGACCATGTGAAAGAAGCGGGTAGTTTCAGTCCCTTTCCGGACTGATGGACAGGTGTCTACAACATACACGGCAATTGCCTCAACTGGCACCTCAAAGCATCTCGGACAGACCAAGGTCTGAGAAACACCCCACTGTAAGGTGCACAGCTTGAAGACCTCTGTAACAGCCTTACTCGAACCAACTTCCACACAAAAGTGAAGCATGTAAGAAAATCCACTGTTGCCTTGGCAAAATATTTCAGCAGTAACTTACTCTCCTTGTTAAAAATCTTGCTTCCTTCCAGCCTGAATGTGTGTTACCTCACTTGTCAGCCAGGCACATTGTGTTATTCTGAGGTGGTTCCTCTGCGTGGGGACCCATGGGCTGTAATCAGATCATTCCCTGCCTCTCTGGGGATATTAGTCTCTGGGACTGAGCTTGAACGACTGTCAAAACAGAAGAAAGTCTAGTGCCCCTTAGCACTAGTACCTTCCTGCATTGCACACAGACACCACTGCTCAGTGCAGTGGAGGAAGCACTCTTGCTTTTGCCATGCGTGTGTCCAGAGACAGGGGACAGGGAAAGGGTAAGAATAATAGTTAAGGATGACCCAAGTCCAGCTGTTGGAACATGACTGTCCAGAACAGCCCATGCTTCCCAGGATGGGATGCAGTGTTGCTCAAGCAGCTGCACAGTCCACATCAGCATCCCAGTTGGTTTGGACCCACATCCTCCTCCAAGCACCATCCCTCAGAACAGGGTCAAACACCTGGAAATTCCACGGCAAAACACATTACTTAACAGACCTGTAACCAGATTCCTGTAAACACAATTAACAAGATTTGCCTTTACTTCCTTCATCGAGATCAACTGGCACAGACTTTGTTAGACCCCAGCCTTAACGAAGCAGAGTTACTGAAATTAAGGTAAAGGTCACTGACATGACTTTGCTGTGTGTACTACCCAACAGCAGCAAGGCAGGTTTGAATGTGTTAGGTTTTGTGTTCTCTAACACACTGAAAAGCTCTAGCAGGTAAAGAACGTTTGAGCTTGACAGGAAATGTATCTTTGACGCCTTTTCACAGCTTTTGTAGGGTATCCCAAAGGAGCAATGGTTGCAGGGGCAATCCAAAAGCAAAGGCTCTAACTGACCTAGCTGCATTTTTTTTAAGAAATATGTTTTCTGTAGACGGGGAAAAACTGCTCAGGAGGAATTAAGTGCGTCCATCTTCACTGTGTTCTGACTGCACCTGCTTGGTTAGGATATCTGGACGGCACAGAAGCCAGGCCTTTAGGCCTTTTGGTCTCCAACCCCAAAAGCTATTTGTGCTGTCCTTAATGAAAGGGCTCTACCAAGAGATACAACTGGCCACTGCCAGATAGACAATTATTTAAAGCACATGGATACCTGTTTTCCCATCTGCCTTTCACTCTCCCACATTCTGAATAGAGATTTTCAAACCTGAACTAGCTGAGAGAGAGATTAGAAAGCAGGTGGCAAGAGACCTAATTGTTCTCTTCTGCATATGCCTTTTGTGTGGATTTACAAAACCCCTGTGAGTGTTCCATCAGCAGCTGTCCAAAGTGCTCTCGAGGAGCCAACTGGATTCACCAGGGCTAATGCCTCTGTGCCTGTGCAGGAATACACACGGTGCTGTCAGACACCACTCTTAATCAGGGGATTCTTCCCATGCATCTAAGGAAACAAACCTTGTTCCACGTGGAACAGTCCTTTCACTTGGACAGGCCACCAGTTACCTGTAGTTTTTCTGATGGAGTTATAAACACGTATCTTTAAACTACAAAAATGCTTACCTTCGTGGTTAAGACCCCACATAGCAACGGTGTACTTTGTTGAAGTCACAGCCTTAGGATGCTTTTTAAATATAAATTCTAGATTTGCTTTTTATTAGAGCACAAATTTTCTTGAAACAGTTTATATGAAAAGAATTAAGTGGCAATATTGCAAGATAGATAGTCCAGATTTTGGCAGATTCCTTCCGGTCTAAAACACTTGAAACCTTACAAATCAATTCTATGTCTTGTACTTAATGTATGCTGCCAATGTCTAAAAGTATAAAAGGTCTTATATTCCAACTGATTCAGCCTACGTTCTCTAGTTATCCCAGCTTTAAAGTACACAGTAGCTTCCCAAGGCCAAGCTTTGATTATGAGACACCCATTAACTCAGAAGTCCATGAGGATTTGTAAATAATCATCAAAATAACTTCTGAAACCAAATTTCAGTGAGAAAACATTCGTTTTAAATCATTTCTCCTCAACAGGAACACACTATGAAACCTAAACCAATATAACAAGTGTTTTTTGTGAAACTCTACAGTCATTTTCAAGTGAGCTAGTAAGCTATGAGGAACTAAAGAAGTGCATTTCCAAATACTGCAGCATACACAAAGCACAGAAAGAAGCACACATTTTAAAAGCTACTGTGAATACTTTAAACATGAACAGGCAAAAACACTCTGTAACACCACATACTCAGAGAGGGGCAATGCTGTCAATTACTAAAATGGAAAGTAATTTTACAATCTAACAAGTTGGTGTTCACCTTATATACTGACATTTGCTTTTACTTCTAGAGTAATGCTCCTACCCTGAATGGACAATGAAACCAGACTGGTCATTTTCATTCTCTAACCAATGTTTTCAGCTTTAAGTGCTGTATCAGAAGAATATGTGCATCACAACAACCTGTACTGTAACTTCAAAATCTGATGAGATATGGGTAGTTTGTCTCCTCTTTGAGAGCACAGGTCCCACATTTATTTGTTCTACAGAGCACCAAAAAAAGGCCGAGTTCTCTTTGACAATGTATTACTTCAGGAACATTAATTTTTCTATTTCTAAAAACACTTACCATTCCATGGCTTGCAGAGAAAACTTTGTTTAATTAAATATTTGTAGCATTTCCTACAGGATGATTAAGAAATACTTAAAATATTGTTAGTAAAAGACAAAGGCAACTACCACAACACCAAAAAACACGGCTTCTCAGAGATGAGCAGCATCCACATAAATGCACACACACAAAACAGGGTGCCTCAGGGAAAAATGCTTCTCATATCACTGCAACTGCATGTTTAAAGGTCCGAATAACATCAAATGTTGTGAACACAATGAACACAAACATGAGCCCTCACTTGCTGCCAGTGAAGCCTGAAAATGCACCAGAAAAGCATTCCCATTTGACTTCAGTGGACTTGAGAACAAGCCTCGAGCACCATGTGGATACAGAAGCTGTAAAGAAACCTACCTATAACCTGGCAAAGATGTAAATAACATAGGAAGTAACACAACCTAACAGGTATTTGCTAGGCCCTTGTTCCTAAAGAGAAGGATTTAGTTGCAGATGAACACTGCACCAAGACCGTGAGTGATAAAGCAGTTAACAGTAACCAGCTAAGCTCCTGAACAAACGAAACTTGCAATCCTTGCACTACTTTAAGAACTGGGGAGAAGTTTAGCTTTCCACACCATCAGCACACAGACAAATATGTTGCATGCTGCAAAAACAGAAGGCACAGTTAGAGAAACTGTTCTTTCAGAGGCAGGGGTGAACAAAGCAAGTCCACTTTCAGCCAGTCACTGTTCCCACTCCACTGTAATTTTTCAGACTGCATCATGAACCAGATTGGGAACTGTTCTCAGTAAATGTAATCATTCATGTCTTCTGTGGGGGTAGCTAGAAAAGGTGACTAGATTATATTTAACTCACACAAGCTCCCAGATCTATTCACCACGCAGACCCACAAACAGATGCACCACCACAAACGATGGCGGGGGCGGGGGGAGAAGGGTCAGCATGTGGGCTGCCAAAACTACCACCAACACCACAAGGAACACTGGCCTGAGGTTGCAGCTGAACTGTGCCATAATTAGTCTTCTTTTCTAATCACAATGATTAAAAAAAAAAAAAAAAAGCCTCTGCTCACTTTAGAGAACACCCCAGGGGAAACATTACATCTCCCCTAGTCAGTGCAACTGCGTCTCCCCTCAAATAAGGAGGGTCTTGAAGTTCAGTGTTTCAGAATTAGGCTGCATCAGGCACAACATAAGTTAAATGGACACTGCAAAAAGTAGTTTTCATTTCTAAGTTTGAAGTAAACCTTGAGTTCCAATATAAATCAAATGGCAGGATTTTAAGGTGTAGCAAAGCCCAGCCACACTTCCTTCTTCTCAAGGTAATGTGGCATAAAGAAAGTTTGACGGTTGAGTCAAACGCGGGAGACCTGCAGCCTGGTTCCAGCTCTTTCGTTGCTCAAGATGACACAGCAAGTCGTGTCATTTCAACTCCTCAGATCAGTTCCCCTTCCATAAAACGGGGAATAATGCTTCACGTTAGAGAGCTGGAGACATACAGAAGCTCTGCTGCCTTAGGGTACATTATATGAAGGAGCACTTGTTTCACACACCCCATGCCTTAGTAGGGCTATTTTACACGGAAAAGGACTACAAGCTTCTCAGATGATTTGTTTTAAAGATTCAGGAGCGTGGCCTAGTACAAAGGAGAGTTGGCTGTGGGAAAAGGGGAGCAGGAATATTGTTGAAGTGATGAGTGAACTCCACACAGAAGAAAACTTACCTTTACTATTAGATTAATAACAATCCCATTGTTGTGTTATATTGACACTGTAATTGTCTCTTCCCTCGTCAGCTACATTTCTTGTTGTTGTAACAGCAGCAACAACAAAATTTGTGACTGAATCCCAAGCCTACAGCTGTCAAACATTTCCAGATTCCATTTCAAAACACCAGACATACAGAACATGAAATTAACCCCAAGATGAGCATGACAATCAACTGCAAAGTACAGGTTTATCGTGGAGTCCCACCCCTCTTACCTCTAGCATAGGACGGGCACTGTCATGGATGGAAAGAATGTGCGTAATGTTATTCTTGCTCAATTGCTCTACATCGCGGGCATCTGTGATGAAAGAAAAAAAGGAAGATTTTTTTTTTAATCTCTTGAAACAGCCCACTCCCCTTTCCCTTGTGCACATTGAAAATCACTATCATTGCCACATTTCTTTCTGAAGCTTCGTGAAGTAAAGCAAAACCCCAAATGCAGCTGTTCTAGAACACCATCAGCAGAGGGGGACGGGGAAGAAACATTTCAACTCCAAAACAAATGATATACTATATAAAGAACAAGCTTAAGTGACTCAGGAATGTGTTCTTAAGTCAAAAGTTTCATGTATTTTGCATCTGAAATGTAAGTCTGTGCATGCCTGTGTGCAGGTGATGGCCATCTGAACAAGCAGCCAGAGAAATAGCTTACCTCCTCTCACCCACAAATCCCCCTTCAGGAGATACAATTTCACTTGGGGGATCAACCTTGTGATATCCAGGCCTGAGGAGTGAAGCCAACCAGGTGGCTTGAATCATGTGAATTAAGGTATTAACAGGCCAGCCAACACCAGAACTAGGTTCTTACTTTCTGCGGACTAGGAGGGACAAAGGTGCATTTAGCTAATACACGGCTTAATTTGAAGTCTGAAGAGAGACTGAGGAGATATTGAAAGCATGAAAAATGCTGCAGCAAGGAAGCATAGTTGTGAAAAGGTAGTTCCTAGACCTTTAACCAAGGGGTTTCAAACATTCAAAACTGGAAAGCAAACTAGGGTGAAAGAAATTTTGATGCTAGATATTGTCAAAACATGGGTTTGTTTCTATGAGAAAGAAGGTAAAATAGATTATTTGTCATCATTGAGCAACTTTCCCTGTGCTTAACCATTAGCATGTCAGAAAATGACCTCAAAGAACCACTAATACAGGTAAACCTTAATTTGTGTCCACTTACTTTTGACCTTTTTGCTTGAATATGGCACAACACGTCATGGCAATTACAGCAGTGGTTTTAAGATGTGAACACCTGCCTTCCCAATCAACCCCTGCAATCTGTTCACGTTAGCCTGGTTTCACACAAAAATAAAGAGCACTGACCACAGAGGTTTCAAACCGGCTCTCTCTAGGTACAAAAATAACAATAGTATCACCTGTACATTCCTTATGTACAGGCAAGAGTTCAATCAGCATCACTTGCTTCATATTATTCCCCTCTAATATAAAGTTTCAATGCCTTTTCTACATCTGAAAGAGGAATTGGACATTTAATTATGCTGCCCCACAGACAAGACCCACACGAGAACAGTAATAGGCAACAAAATTTAAACCTCATCCAATTGTGAAAGCTTCTTTGGGGCTAAGAAAATAGCTTACTACACTTGCTACTGCTCAAGCCTGTACAAATAAGGCAGATACCTAGTCCTTGAGGAGAGAATTAGCACAAATTTCATCTAAAACAGAAATAAGCTCCAGCTTCACAGAACAATTAAAGTTTCCTAAGATTCTCAGCGTGTGCATTTCAAAGAAGAAATGCCAATGTTGGCCAGGAGGGGTCTTCTAATACACCAGACCTTCAGATTTAATAATAGTGTACAGGACAGTCCGTGTTATCTGAATCTAAACCGTAAACAGTTTGTGAAGGGAAATTCCCCTTGTTCCCCCCAGCCCCTGCCATAAGTCTTCTACAGATAATACAGACAAAGCTGATTTAAACAGCTGTACAAATGAGATATCCTGTCATTCACAGTCTTGTACCATGAACTCACAAAAATGTAAGGGGTTCTGTAAAGAACCTCCAGAAGCCAGAAGAATTACCTATCAATGACAGCAATTCTAACTTCCTTACTATAGCACAGTGCTGTACAACCACAGGCAGGCTCACATTTTGGAATCACAGCAAGAATCACCCCGTTTCAGAATCTGATGATGAAAGAAACCTGTCAGAATCTATCCTGTGCATCCCCGAAGGTCCCTGAAACGTCAGACTATTCTTCACAGTAGATTACCTAATATTCTGTTTCATACAATGAAACGCTTCTGAGCTAATGGGGACTTTTGAGTAAAGCCTTCAGAAAACTCACTCCTGGTATAAGAAGATGCAGTCCACACTGGAGAAGTCTTCCTCTCTCCCTCCCATGCCCATATTTAGCTTCTTTTTCCTCAATTTCAGCTGCAGAGCCTTTCCCATCTCTACTACCAACAAAAAAAATACAAAAGCATTGATCCTGCCAGGAACAGAAAAAATCAGTGGCACAGGTTTCGATCTGCAGCATTTAACTGCAACACACCTGTTTCGATGTCTCCACACAGTGGAGACTATTTCATTTCGTATTTCCAGTTTGTTACCTTTCTTCCCCTTGGTTAGCTATCCCATACTGAAGACATCCTTTCTTCTTCCTCCTCGAAAGCCCACAGTTGACTTTGCTGTTAGCGTGGAAAGAAACGTGCTCTCTAGTAATGCAGTAAGCTAGTAGCTATTATATTTTCAGTATAAAATTTTAGGTTATATACACAAAAACAAAGCAAGCGAGGCCCCTAAGTACAACATCGTCAGGGCTCAAGCTGCAGACACAGAGACTCCACACAGTTTCATCATCTCCAGCGTCTCCTTGTTTGATCTGTGTATGTTTTTAAATAAAACACCTGTTCTTCTGCACTTTATATTCTGCTTTGCAGAGAACCAGAGAGCAATCTAAAGTGGAGGTCTAGGTTGGATAGAGCTTCTTCACACAGAAGGTGGCCAGGCACTGGAACAGGCTGCCCAAGGAAGCGTTGGAGTCCCCATCCCCAGAAGTATTTAAGAGACGTGGGATGTGGCACCAAGGGGTTGATCATTGGACCCGCTGATGGTGCAGGTCTTTTCCAATTTAAATAATTCTAGGATTTTAAGGAAAATCTAATCTCCAGTGGTTCGGACCGCTAAGAGGCATTACTGAAAATGAATGGATCAAAGCTCTGCTGATGGGAGAGCAGAGTCCAGTGACGCACACGTACAGGCACACACATACACACACGACACACCTGCACAAGAACTCCGCATCTCCCATCACCACTTCAAATTACATTCTCATAAATATTTTGTCCCAGACTCTCGGGAGGACATTTGCAGGGAGCGAGGAAGCTGAGGCCAAGTGCCCAATGTTCCCTTCAATGACAGTACCTACAAAAGGTCTTCCTTTAAAAGATGAACCTGGAAAAGGGAATAGTATCTTCATTCTCTCCTGTTTTCACTACCTGAAACAGAGCCTTAGAAAAAGGGAACTCTTCCCACAAGCACTACAAAGCTGTTAACAGGATGGATCTAGAAACACAGAAGAACCTCCTGGAGGGCACTGCCTTTCTGTATTCAGGAACAGGAAGGGCATAAACTTTCCCAAGGCTCTCCAGGTCATCCACAGCAACACTGGACTCTTCAGGGGAATTAAGCCTCATATTGTGGCTTTCCCCTTCAGATCAAAAAGCCCCCAAATATTCCATTGGAAAAAACTCGAATCTTCCAATGATGAGTACAAGCAAGGAAGGACACAGGCTCTTCAAATATTCAAGGTAGAAACACTCTTAAATCTCTGGGGCTCACTACTGCTGCATCTTTTGATTCTGAAGCAAACAAGTACTCGCTTGGAGCCTCAGATGAGAAAAAATAATTTGTTCTATTTGTGCAGGAAAAGGCTAAAAAAGCTCCTTGCCATGTCAGCCTGTTGAGAAACAAAGCATCTATTTTCATCGTGAGCACAGTTGCCTTTCAAGGGAAATCAGGTTTCCAGCACAGAAGACACAGGCAATCCCACAATAAATTCTTTGTCCTCTGAGGGTTGCAGGACTGAATTTCACCTGAAAGGAACAAACCAAAATTCCCCCCAAACTAGAGCCAGGGAGAAGAGTTTACTACTTCTTTCCCTTCCCTCATTTTGCTCCCCTAGCCCTCCCATCCCCTTCACAATGAAGCAACTCCTCAGCAACTTTTCACTAAAGAAGCCCACGAGCCCTGTTTCCCTCTGGGCTTTCACACCAGACTCAGTCTAGAGTACTTTGTATGGACACCTGGGGTTCTGCTTGAATTTTTCTGCCCTCTAGCTGTGCAACCTCAAACACACCAACTCGGCAACATACTACAGTTTCAACGTGCTACTCCTCGAGCAGAATAATGCCTGCAGATCCTCAGAGGTAACAAACGGAGACGTGCTCAAGTGCTGCGGACTTGGTGGGATTTCAGCACGAGCTTCAGTGCTTTCCATAACCAGGACCACACGCGACTTTCTCAGCTGAGGGCCCTAAGGTAGTTACAAACATCCCTCACATCCTGCGTGCCTAAGTTTGCAGGGCAGCAGCATACAAACCGGAGGCAGCAAGCTCAGCTCCCATCTCTGCCACAAACCAACTCTACATGTTTCTCTTGGGTCTCAGCCTATCTCCCAGGTAATGTGGACACGGTTGCACTTCCTCAGGCACGGATTGCTTTTGTGTTAACTGGGTCTAAAAAGACAGTAGGAATCCCTGCATATAGGGCTGAAACACTGCTGAATGCCATCTCAGGACAACACGCCTCCAGGATGGCACTACTTAGCATCCTTTCCCATCCTGCTTTCATTTACCAGGAAGGCAGGAATCGGAAAACCATCCCTTTTCCTTTAGGCTGTCAGCTTCTCCAGAGGTCTCCACGCAGCAGGGGGAGACCGTGCGTAGAACGGCGTTTCCAGGACCTGGCTATGGAAATCCTGCCTGGGCTCCCGGCACAGCCCCTGGAGCAAGGAGGAGACACTATCCTCCAGAGGGCAGATCAGAGCATTTCAGAGAATCCCCTTCTGCAGGACGCTCCCTCCCGTCCTCTCCCCCTGCGCACAGACTCCGAGGGCGCCCCAGCTCTGGGTCCAGGAGAGATGAGCGATGCCAGGGATGCAGCACTGCTCTGGCTGACCAGATGCAGCTTTATTCAATTCCAGCTGAATAAACAGCTAGACTGCTCCGAGGGGCATTACAGGAAATCATTGTCTAAACCCATGTCTTTAGAAGTAGCTAGACGTTTCTGCTGCCCAAATCGGGAGACTCTAACTGAGCCCAACTGCGTGCCACCGAGTATTTCCCAGCAACAATCCCCTTTATGGAAGTCTCAAAATTATTAGTCACTTTTTGAAATAGTGCCACAAATCAGAACATGCCCCAAGAACACGTAATCAGATTACACCAGAAATACACTCTGATGATAAACCAATAGCCCGATCCTAAATTGGATGACTTCACTGCATGGAAAGCTCATTGCAATCGCTCTGAAGCAGGTGGGGAGGGGGGCGTGCAGAAAAAAAAACCAAAACCATAAGAATTTGCTTTTGTATTAATGAACTACTGCACCACCAATCTTTTCTCTTCCTCTTCGTGTACGTGAGACGTAGTATCAGGTGCTCATGATGGCTAACTATTAAACGCAACGTGACCAGAGGTCACAGCAATAATTAAGTGACCGATTTGCCCCATTTTTAATGAATTTAAAAACAGAGTTCACAACACAGCCCTGGCACGGGCAGCAGTGCTGACTCACTCTGCAACCCTGGCCACCTCCCCTCAGCTGGTCAAGTTGTTCACCGGCTGAAAGCAGAATGGCACCGAGAAACAGAGCTGAGTTTCACTCCCCTGGGTGGACTGCCAGGGGCTCACCAACGGGGCTGCCTCAGCAAGAGGGACGAAGCGAGAGCCGTCCTGAAGGGCTCTGCTGCCCAGCATCCATCCTCCCATCCTGCCCCTCGCCCGCATTACTTGACAAAGAAAAGGAAGCAATGTGGCTGTGAGCAAGCTAATTTTGTCACTGGCTCGATGCACCAGTCAATCCACGGAGTCTTCAAACCTATCCTCTTCCCCTTATTTTCATTTTTTCCCCTTCCTTTCTTTTTCTCCTCCTCTCATTACCGACTTCCACCAGCATAAATTTGTCTGTCCTTTCACTTCCCTTACCCTGGCACGATTAACTCCCCTTGCCCACTAGCCTTTGTGCTTGTGTTTGCACCCCAGCGTGACAAAAGGCAGCCTCCAGCTTCAGGGGCACCTCTGGGCTGCCTCTCCAGGTGATCAGCTCCACCTCGCAGGGGCAGCAAGCACTGGACCGTGGGTCAGAATGGCCAGAATCAGGGAAATCAGACAGCAGTTCAGAGAAAGAAAAGTGAAGTCGCAGGTTTTGGTGGAGGGGGGGAAGGGAGAGTGGAGCAGAGAAGACATACAGCACCACCCGAATCCAGTGCAAACCTTGTCCCATCTTAACAGAGCAGCTACGATACCCAACAGATCAGGAAGGGTATGACATTGCAGTAGCCCCCGTGAGCCCTGCCTTGCTAGCTAACAGCATGTATCCACACGACTGTACAGGCAGGACCTGCTGATTTCTGAGCGGGGACGGTCAGCTGGAACTGCTGCTAACAGGCTGCTTTGAGAACAGGTCGTTTATTGGGATGCCCGTGTAGAAAGTTTCCTGTTTTTCCTAAACATGGTTCTGTCTTTCTGTGCACGAACAACAAACCTCGTGTAAAAGGGTAAACAATCCAGAGAATCGTACACCTGCAGCACGGGCAGCGCGAGTATCAGTGGTCAGACAGCAGCCTGCAGACCTACTGGTCTCGCATGCAGTGATAACAGAACTCTTTAGCAGCTGTTATAAATAACCAAAATAATGAAAGCAATGAGCAGCAGGCATGCTAAGCCTTTACTTATAAGGAGGGCTTGCAATAAGCCTTATAAAGAATCTGCCTGGCCCACATGCTTGCCTGCCTAGCACAGGAATCGTTTAAGGCAGGCCAGTGTTTAGGAATTCCAGCTGAAGCATGCACCAAGGAGATGGCGTTCATTTTTCTTCTCTTAAAGTACTTGCAGCAGCACAGCACACGGACGACAGAGCAAACAGGTTCCTCTTTAAGCACTGCCAGGTGAATCCAGGAACGAAGCAAGATAGGGTTAGAGAAGCTGCAGAGACGTCAGCGCATCGGGCAGGCCTGCGAAACAATACCTTAAGACCCCTGTTAAGCAGCCCTAGAGACAAGGATAAAACTAATCTTACCTTTAAAGTTGCCAATGAACAAGCCGGGCAGAATCTGTGAGAAAGAAATATAGTATCAAATATAGATATCTTGTGGTAAGACAATTTGACAAAGTTCAATTTGCATACAGGATGGAACATACTACTTTAGCAGACCGTTGTCAAACGCAGCCTGAAAAGCGCCGACGGCTTCTCGTGCACCTTGGCAGCCGCCTCCAACTACGTTCCCCCAGGTACACCACACTTGGAAGGCTTTCCCTGACATCTGGGGGTTGTTAGGGACGTGGACGCTGGCATAACGGGTGCTCCCCGAGGCGGTGAGAGGTGTTTCACGAACATGGAGTGGGCCTCACGGCCTGTCCCTCCCCCCCCACGGCACGATACGAGCTGCCCTTATTTAACTAATGATGAAACTTCAAACGGAGAAGGCAATTTGCCTAAAGCTGCTAAGCAAGCAGGACACAGCACTGCAAGACCAACTTCCAGCGAGACTTTCAAAGCGCAGAACCACGCGAGGGGGGCTGCGGCCCCGCTGGGCTCCCCGGCGGAGCAAATCGCTGCGTGCAGCTCCTTGTGTGCTCGCAGAGAGCATCGACCGAAGCCTGGAAGTTGTGTTTTCCTCCCCCAGCCCTGCTCGCTCACAGCAGCTCTCCTAGGAGCACGCTCGGGTCTCAGTTACAGGACTTTCCTCAACTTGCGAGCGTCAAGGTCAGCCCGAGGGCCGGCCCCGCGCAGCCCGAGGACACGTGCAGGCGGGTAAACACGCGGCGCTACCCCTCCCTCCCTCTCATAACCCTCCCTACTTGGAAACGGCAGCGAGGACGTGAAAATAAAACAACGGGCAGACCCAGCTTGTGCCTTCTGGCCAAAAATTTCATTTTCTGCCACCTGGACAATCTGACCCACGCCCACATCCTCTGAAGGGACCACAAGTGCGGCAGGGTGAGCGCACGATCCATTTTTCCCCCCTCGGCGCATGCAGCGCATGCCACCCATACAGATATGTCAGCACCAGCTTCCCAGAGCCTTAGCAACACCCAAGTGTCATCGCAACAGCAGCAACAGCATCCCCGGCGTGGCTATTTAAAGGGAAAACTCCTCCCGCTTTGCTCAGCCCGGCAGCCGCAAAGCCCCGAGAGCCACGGAGGGCTTTTCGTCAGGGATTATCACCCGATAATCCTCCCCTTCGCGGCAGCCATCCTGCCGAAAGGCGACCAGGCAGGCCGGCAGAAGGGCCTGCAGAACAGCCCCAGGTCTGCCTTCAGGCCGTGCCTTTCACCTGGTAAAAGCGTCGTGGTCGCTGGTATCCTGCCAGGCTTACGAAAAACAGAGGAGACTCAGGGTTTCCTGGACTGATTTATTATTTTAGGCATGCTTGATGACTCTGCTAGAAGCCAGGCAAGGCACCAGCAGTCGCTCCGAGGAGCAGGGTGGCCTGTGGCCATTGCTATGGGCCCGCTTCTGCAAACAAAAGCCATGCTCTAAAGCCAAAGAGTCCACTTGGGAACCAATTTCACTAACCAGGTCACCCCAGCCAGCTCCCTCAGCTTAAAAACCACCCAAACAGCCTTTCTGGTAGTTTTAAATAGCAGCCTGGTTATCTCCTATCTGCAGCCCAAGTCTCAAATCACAACCCCGCTGCTGCACAGCACAGCCTTTTAGGCTCCAGGATGTTGTTCTGCATCAAAGGCATGCTCTCGGGAGACGGTGAAAGCTTAAATTCCAGTCACAGTCATTAAGGTTACACATTATAAATTAAAGAGATACCAAGAAGCGCTGGGGCGGAGGGATTGAAACAGGAGGCTTTTTAGATGGCTGTTGGCAAAGGCGGAAAAGTCCAGAAGTTTGCTTGTGTGCACTACCCAAGCGGTGCTGTACGCTCGGTAGAAAATTAGGACACCGTGCAACCAAGGACAGCTGTCACCCCTGTTGTCCTAGTCATTCTAGAAGCAAGAAACATTACTCTGGGTGAAAGCTACCTGGAAAGAAGTGAATCTTCGTACCATGCTGACTAATACTTCGGCACCAGACTACGGCTGGGAACTTTCAGCTGTGTCATCTCACACTGCCTGCAGTAACTGCAACTCCAGGCCGCGCAACGCGAAGGCCGATGGCTGCCAGGGGCGTGTGAGAGAAGGGGTGGGAGTCAGCAGAGAGAAAAAAAATAAGGTGGTTGTTTTTGTCAACTCCGCAACCACCACTTTCTGAATAAAAACAGTAGCCTCTTTATATAATCCGAAACATTGAGAAAATGACCACGGACTAAGTAACAGATGCCGAAGCAGCATGGGGAGCAACGCCTGTCCTCGGCCGTGCCTCACACCGGAGCGGCTCACGTTCTGCACCTCGCACGAAGGCAGAGCCCTACGGCGGGCAGCTAGCGCTTCTTTATCAGTCCTCTCAGAAAAAGTGCTCCTCTGGAGAACGGCTTGAAGGGCTACTTCGCTGCTGTCCCCCGGTTACACAGATACTTCATACAGAGCATCCATCTCCTCGCCCAACACTGCTTCCAGAGGCGCTGGTGCTCTGGAGAAGTCCGCCCATCCACCGGGTTCCCGCAGAGCCAGCACGATGCTGCGGGAGCTGCAGACGCACCCACCTTGTCAGCCAGCAAAGGAGAGGGATGAGAACTGGCCCAGCTTTGCTGGCTTCCATAGAAGCACGTGCATCAGCACTGTCCACGCTGGTTTACGTGTCTTTTGAATCAGCCCCCACCACGCACAGCTTATCTGCCCTTCTTGCAGGGGCAACACTCAGCTCGCCCCTTCAGAGGAGTCTCTGAATAACTAACCTTAACGGGACACAGGACTAATTAAATCCATGGAAAACTCTTTCTAACCATACCCTGTTTGCAGATAATCAAATCTGAGTACGGCTGTCTCTGTCGGCCTCTCACCGTCTTGGCCGCTAGACTTCAGCTCCTGGAAAACCGTCTTCGTAATTCTCAACCACAGGCTTCACCTTGAATGTTGTTTACAAGTCAAAGCTAGACGTTTAAGCGCAAAGACGAACCAGGCCACCCGATTTCCCAACAGACCCCGTTACTCATTCTGTACTTAGAAAAGAGATTAAGAAGCAAAGCACCGAAAATTAACAGTAGTGACGAGATGGGTTCGAAGCCATCGCACAGTCAGTACCGAATTGCCTTTCTGAAGCCTTAACAGATAACATATCTCTGAGCAGCATAAAAAGACTATTATAACCAATGCTTTTGGTTTAATTTGGGAAAAACGAGGCTTGGATGGCCTTAATAAAAAAATAAACGCAGGTAATTTTACTGAGAAAAGTAAAGAAACCCCCCAACTAAAAATAAACGCATGTCAGGCCTCAAGCCCCCCAGTCAGCGCTAACGGCCACATAAGGTCAGGTGCAATTACTATTTGCTATGAAATACATCAATATCATGTGACAGAAAAAGAGGAGGGGACCATGCCACTGAGAAAGGCTCAGCATCCAAGAGCAGCAACAGCAGCTGTAGCAGTCTCCGGGGCTTTTCCTTACCCATACCCATTACAGGTCACCACTAATCCTCTTCCCCTGGCTCCAGTACAAAGGGATTCTCTAAACGAAATAATCCACCGTTGGATAAGCTGCTTATTTTCTTCTATTGTGCACATACAACTCCACCACGAAAGTAAAATCTGATGGAAACCAAGGTAATTTGTCTTGGCAGACTACAGCGAGTCAAGCAAACAGCCCCCAACGCCGGCGGCGGTGACCCCACACCTCTCCTTGCCCCTCCGGCTCTCGCTGACTCGCAAGATCAAAAGGAACAGATGATCCAGGGGCACATTCTGAAGGTGGCAAGTCCCGGACCTGCACACGGGACCCCTACAAAAATAAACCCTGATGGCCAGTACCCAAGGTGGCTGTAGCCTCCTTAAAGGAGCCAACGCTCCCCGACCTGCTGGACGTTTCATCCTTTTGGTGGCAGTGGTAAGAGCAAGGGGGAAAACCAGGGCAGTGCTACCTATGCTCATGCTGAGCGCCCCGGCTGGAGCGCGGCAGGGCGACAGCAAACAACAGAACCAAAAGGACCGAATTTCCCTGAGTCACAGAGAGCCCGCTCACGTGGCACCACAGCGAGATGCAAGGCAAAGAGCGCTAAGCTTCAGGGGGCTGAGAATTGTCTCTTTTTAACATCACAACATTAACATCCCTCACCAAAACTTTCAGAGTGACAGGGTAACTCCAAACTTTCCCTGCAAAATACGCTACAGACATCCCAGGAATCTAAGGGAAGCCTCTCCAGCTGTGTTTCTTCCTCACTGGCCGCTCCTCGAAGATACCTCCAAGGAACGGCCACGTATCAGAACGTTATCCCCAGGATTTGAAACTTGGGCCTAGAAAGAACGACCAGGGGAGGTGCTAGTCCTGCTTACTCAGTAGGTTCTGCTTAGTAGGTCCTACCCACCAACTCAGCAGGATTAGCCAGCCAGATCTTTTCCCTAGCTGAAGTCCCTTATTTCACTGTGTGTATCCACGGGACGAACAGGCTTCACCTCCCAGGTAGCACACCGAGTACTCTGGGCGTTTGCCAGCCTGACTTCCAGCAGCAAGGGCGTCAGATGTGGGCAACCTGCGAGCAGCTGCCTCCGGCTCTTCTTGTAAGGAGGCCCACGTTCACCGTGAGGCTGCTCCCAAAGTACTCAGAGCAGGATGTTAGACAGAGGAGATGACTCAACTCCTGTTCCTCGTAGTAAGCTATATATAAAAGGCTAGTTACCACCGCACTTTCAAACCTGGGTTTAGAAGAGAGGTGGAGGTGCCGGCAGAAATCACAGCTGCCCTTCGACAACCGCTGCAACGCGCCGGGGGAATCGGCGTTGACAATGAGCCCCCAGTGCCAAAAAGCCAACACCCTGAGCAGCTCAGCTCCATCTTCCTTCCTCGCCGCGGTCGCCACGGGGCCAAGCGCTTTCCTGTCCCTCTGAGCGACACCAGCGCCGTGGCTGATACCTGCTGGGCGCTTTGCCTTGCTGGAGCCCGCTCAGCTCCTGGGGCAGGCTCCAGAGGGGCGGTGGGCGTTTTTGCAAGCCCACGGGAGGCGGAGGGGCTGAGCTGCTTTGGCCCTTGCTGGCCCTGAGGGACATGGGCTGAGGCTGGGGGGCTTGCCAGGCTGCTGGGGGGTGGGAGTATGGGGAGGGGGGAAGGGGAAGGGTCCGAAAAGCAGGGAGGGGGTTGGAAAGGGGGTGGTGGAAGGGGGAGGGCTGCAAGGGGGCTGCGGGGAGATGGGGCTGGGGGGAGATGGGAAGGCGTGGGGCTGTTTCGGGGAGCAGCGGGCGGGGACGGCCGGGGGAGCATCACCGAAACCGGGGCCGCCTCCCCCCCCCCGTCCCCGGGCTGCGACCAGGCAGGAAGCGCGCCCCGGGGAAAATAAAATAAAATAAAACAAAATCACAGACACGCAGACAAAAAAAAAAAAAAAAAAAAAAAAAAAAAAAGAACCGAAGCAGCCCCGAAACGCGCCGGGGAAGCCCTCCTCCTCCCCTCTCCCTCCTTTGTTCGGCGGGCAGGTGCGGGGGGCGGCGGGGCCGTGCACCCGGCGGCGTTACCTTGTTCATGCCATTCCCCATGGCTCCCGCCGCCCGCACGCCACGGACCGCATGGGGCACGGGCTTACTGCGAGCGAGGGCGGCGGGCAGGGCGAGGCGAGGCGAGGCGCAGCCCCCCCGGCTCGGCTGGGCACGGCTCGGCTCGGGTCCCCTCCGCCGCCGCCGGTAGCCGCGCCGCCTCCCCGGGCGGCCGGAGCCGCGGAGCCCCCGCCGCGGGCGGCCCTGGGGGTTGTAGTCCGCGCCGCCGCTCCGCCCCGTTGCCCGCCGCCCGCCCAGAACTACGACTCCCGGCGGCCCCCGCGCGGCGCGGCCGGCGTGCCTGCCCCACCTGGAGAGCCCGGCGGCATGGCGGGCGCCGGGAGGGCGGAGGGCGGCAGCGCCCTGCGCGGGGCACGGCCGGCGAAGTCTTACGTTAGAGCGGCGGGGAAGGAAGGCAGGGACGTAGGGGATGTGCACGGTTCAGATGTGCAGGGCCAGGGCATGAGTGTGTAAAATCTTCCCCGGTAACCTGCCCAAGTAACACGTCCGTAGGGGGCTCACGCCCCATCTCTGCCATTAACCAGCCCGATATCCTGCCAAAATAACACATCCTGCGTGGCTCCCGTGCACGAGCAGCAGTTTTTCATAAATACTCAAAATATCCTGCAGACAACTGCGTCACTATTCACAGCTGCTTTTACATATATCCTAAAAAAATAAATAAATGCAATAACTAAATGGATGTCTGTGTGTCACCTGTGACTCTGGTGCTGTGACACTAAGGCACGGCCTCAGCAGGGCTGACACCAAACACCTGATGGATGAGCTCCGGAAGGGCTGGGAGATAAGCAGCAGGGAACGCTCACGTAGAGGCAGTGCATGCCAACACAAGCATGCTCCCAGGGACTGGTTTCACAACCTGCAGCTGAAATTCAGTGTCGGCTGTTGGCAAACAGGCGGTCACACGTCCTCCGTGCTGCCCTCAGCAGTACGTGTGTGTGCCCCTTTCCGTGAGCAACCCCAGCAGCGAGCCCGTTTGGAGACCCAGCCCCACAGTGACAGCCTGCTCACCTCGACCAGTGCACGAGGAGACTGGGGGCAGACCCACACACCTCGTCATTAGATGGCCACGTCGTCCCAGACCAGTGCTATTCCCTCAGAAGCCAACGACACGCTTGAAAGCTAACAGAGGTTAAGCCATCAGTTCCTCAAACTGGGACACCTGCCTGGAAACCTGGGAAACTCTTGCCTTAAAACAGCCATGTCATCACCGCAGGCTGCTGAAGCTAGGCCACTCGTATCTGGACTGGGTGGGCCTGGGAGTGCTCCTGAGCTGACACCTCAGCCCGTGTTGGGGCAGGCTCGGGGCCCCTCCTGCCTTCTACATTCCCTGGTGTCTTCCACAGGACCATGGCAGCAGGTCAGTAGGAAGCCATCTCATGCTTCAGCCCAGACCCTTTTGGATCAGGATCTTAGCTTCACCACGACATCCCCACACAATCGTATGGGCCTCCCAGTACGCCTGGCCCTGCCCCAGCTCACAGCAGAACAGGGGGACACCAGGGAGATGAAGCTTTTGCTTTTGAACCATGCCTGAATCTCCCCCTCGCTGAGGCTCCACAGGGTTTGTGGTGTATATCATGTCTTTGGTTGCAAAAGCATCCGAGGAGCTCTTTGTAAGGCTGGAAGGACAGCTGCCCGATTTAATGTACTTCACTTCTCTCCTGCCTTCCTTCCTGCTCAGTCCTTCTGAAAAGCATAGCAGTGAGCTTTATCGCAGATACAGGCTTTAATATTTCACGGGCAAAGTTCTCCAGAATGCAATTTACTTTATTGTCATGCCACACAAGATACAACTAAGGTTCAAAAGGTCTGAATTGCAGCTTGCCATAATAACCACTAAACACATTCTGCCCCCAAAGTGAAAGAATTCTTTGCCAGCAACTGGCAGATGCTTTCTTTACATGAAACAAAAAGATAGTAAGTAAAGTTCCTGATCTGTGTTGTGCTAAGAGGTCCGCGATAACTGGAAAGCCTTGTGCTCAATATGCTGCAAGTCTTGCCTGGTCACTTCAGTTCCCCATAACTCAGTTTCTCCCTCTGCCAAGGACAGTATTTTTGTCCTCTGCGAAGAGCCCTGAAAAGCACTATGCTTGGGCAATACATGTGAAATCGTAACGTTGTCCTGGGCAATGCAGACAGAATACAAGTGCATCTAGCTTAGTCATCTAACATTTTTCTGAATGGGAAGTGTCACGCAGTCTTCTCTGTTTTATTTTCAAGTTGCGTGGCTCCCTTCAGGACATCTACTTCAGCCTGCAGTGCTTTCCCTTATTAGAATTTTATTGCATGTGTGCAGCTTGCTACAGTGAAGGAACAAAAATTAGAGTGGGAGAGTGCAACATACCAAGATTAAATAGCGGTGGGAGGAAATCCACATGTACCTTAAACATTTAGGGAGATGTATAGTATCTGCTTTTCTTCCCCACAGCTCCAGAGGGGGAATCCTGACATAGTTGCCAGACCCGTCTCTCGTGACAATTATTCCAAAAACCGATTGCTGCAGTTCTTCACTGCTGTTTAATGAATTATCACATAATGCATTTATGGAGGCTGGTCTTCAGCAGACATAAATCAACATACGGTGTTCCTTGATTGTTTCTTCCTGGGATCTTATTACTTGCCCTTAATATTTGCACTGTTTTTAATGCTTCAAAAGTCCATTTTAAAAAGCGAGCTATCCTGAGATGACTGGACTGAATAAAAAACCTGCAAAGAAGAGCAAAAAGCTCTTGCCAGATCTCAAAGCTTTCGGTATCCCTGAAATGAGGCATCGCATCAGAATGGCCCATAACCCCACAGATCTGGGGATGCTTCTGCTGCTCTGTGTTGTGGGGATGGTACACTGAGTATTCTCCACTTCTTGACTTGGCACACAAAGGTGACCTGGTGATGCCAAGAGCTCAGCAGCAGTGATCGTCTTCTAGGCAATTGCCTGAAAACTAACAAACAGAAACAAACCGATACCGAAACCAAGTCGACATCAAAAAAAAAAAAAAAAAAAAAAAAAGACAAAACTTCTGCTTTGACAGTATGTTGAGCTTGTTATGTTAAAAATAAATAAGTAAATAATCTTCTTATCCTCTGATCTCACTTTCTGTAAACCCTGGAGTGCTGAGTTCACATTCGGCCATAAGCAAAAGGTATCTCAGCTATCCATGATCTGCCAGGAACTGATAAGACCTGGGCTGGGTTCCCCCGAAGTGGCGTCACAACTTAGTTCTCAGAGGTGGCAAGAAGGGAGATAAAAATAATGGCTAGTCGGAAATTGTCAGTTTTCCTCTGAAATAGGCTGGTTTGACAGGAAGGAACGGTTTCACCCGGAAATAAACAACCCCAAGCCTTAAAATTCGTAAATAACACCGGTCTTGTTTTCTGAGTGTGCTGAGAGGGTGGTCACCTTCTGCCCCACGCTCCTCTCGCCACCCCTTCCATCAGCATCACCAGAATAAGGAGTGTGCCAGGATGAAAGAGCTGAGCCAGCAGATGAGGCAAAAGTAGCAGAAAGGAGGTTTGTTGTTTTTTTTTTTTTCTAGGCAGACTCCTAGGAAGGAACTAACGATTCAGACAGGGGGAGCGACACTGGACAACGGCTGAAAAACTGTGCAAGGTAATTTAGATGTAGGTTAGCTCCCATGGCAACCACGTACCAAATTACTGCACTTCTGTGCCTCTAAACGTGCCAGCAGTCACTTTTGTTTGTCTGTTTGTTTTTAAGGCTTTAAAAAAATGTTAATCCACCTTAATAGTCAGGTTGGATTGCAAATGAGGCGTAGATGGAATTGTCATGAGCCGCTTGGTTTAAACATTTAGAAGATAGAGGTATAAAAAGTAATATGCCTTGAAAATTCGGATTTTGCTAACCAGTTAAAATGTACACAATTTCTTAACCTTTAAAGCCACCAGTTCTAACCCTTAACTCATTCCGCTTTGACTTTGTTCCACATGTTTACCAGGTCAGCCTGACACCATTACCTCCAATGCTTATTATGTAGGAAAGAAACTGGTTCTAGCAGGTCTATTTATTTTTCAGTAAGATATGTTAAAAAAAAAAAAAAAAAAAGAGCAAGGCATTGTCTACTAAGCCAGGCTTTGGGGGAGATACAGGAAACTATTTGATGCCTAAAAGCAAGACGAGTATTTTCAATAGAAGCAAAGCTATCAAAAATCATACTGCAAGGCACGCGTATGTTAATAGTCACTAAGAATAGTCCATTGCTGAGTGTGAGTGAAAACATCCAAACGCATTCCCTTGATAAGCCAGGTATGTATTTGTTTCTCTAGGCACGCGTCAAAGTGTCCCCAAATGGAAAAACAGCTTTAAGCACTTTTTCCTAAGCGCTGCTTCCAAATCATGTATGGGAAATCTGAGGGAAACGGGGTCTGCACAAAACGTCTCTGCAGGAAGCCTGTAAAACCTTATATCCATTGAACTTATCTATCTTCTGAATGTTTAAACCAAGCAGCTGTTCTCTACTAAACCAAGCTACTATTCTCTATCAATAGGACTGGATCAATATGATTAGGGACAGGAAACAAGTCAAGCTCAGGAAACAGCAACAATGCCAGGACTTCAAAATTCTGTTGTGTTTGCCTGGACTTCTTTCTCCCTGTACTTCTGCAAAACCTACGCCTGTCTAACATCACCTCCTGCTGAGCACTGTGGTCTCTCCTGAGAGATATCCCGCTGACGTGGCCCAGTGAAGTACATCCGATGTTGTAAACCCATGCTTTTCTGGCCTAACTTCAGAGTCATCAAACTAAAGGCATTTTCAGACGTTACAATATTGCGTGTGCCTTGTCTAGCACAACAGGTGCCATCACCAGTTTAGCCGTCAAGCTATGTCACAGAAGATAAGGATTAGTAGTCTGGGATGGGCCCCGTTTGCTTTTAAGTTGACGACGCTTTTACCTTCTTTTCAACCAGTGTCTTTCCAAGGGTAGGGGCTGTCTTCCCTCTATTCCTGGTCATTAAGCTGATGCCTCTTTCCACACCTACTGGACACCTTGCAGTTCCAGGACATATTATTCACATCTGCCTCGGAGCTCTTCAAGTGTTTCTGTGATGTTTTATGCCGGTATTTCGCAGTCTCAGTCATGCCCTCTGCTAAAGCACCAGTAACACCTAGCAGGCTTCTAACCTGCCGGGAGTTAATTCAGGGTCTCCTTGCGGTCTCTTCTGAGACTTTTTTGTTTGTTCCGATCCTTTGGTCCTTCACCTGAGACTTGCAACACTGGTTCTCAGATGAAATACTTCTCGAGAGTTTCACTTTCCTTTGTGACCCCAGCACAGACCAACTCTTCTGAACAGCTCATTTTACATAAGAATACAGGAGCAGATGTATTAGGTCGTGGCAGAGATCTGCATGGCTCCACATCTCGCAGTGACAAGTGATGGACACCTATGAGAAACACGGTGAGTACAGAGGGTTCCTTCCCCTTTTATATCTTCCAGTTTCTGGCAACCAGCAGTAGAGGTTTTTGAGCCAAGGGGCACACCCAGTCCCTGGCATGAACATTAAGCTGGTTTTTTTTGTTTGTTTTTGTTTTATATATATATATATAAATATTTACAGTGACTCCAAGATGTCTGTTGAGTGACAACAGCTCATTCAGAACTATCTGCATTTGCTAAGGCTGTATTTTTCTCAGATGCACTATTTTGTATTCATCAGCACCATATTTTCTTCACCATTATACGACTCAGGCAGCTGATGTAAAATCCCTGTGCTAATTTCTCAGGCAGTTTTTTTGGTTGTTTGTTGTTGTTGTTTTTTCTTTTTGCTTTTGGCTATTGGAAACAACTTTGTATCATCAGTCACCTCGGCTGTCCACTGTCTTTTCAAGCCCATTTGCGAATGCGTCGGAAAATGCAGGATCTGGCACAGCCTCCTTCCCCTGCCTTCCTCTTGTAACTTCCTTGCATTGTGAGAAGTGATCAGCAGCTCCCACCTTTGCTTTTCATCCCCTGTCCAGCTACTGATTCACAAAGGGACCTTCCTTCAAGCTAAGGCTTTTTAACGAGCCTTCAGGGGCTGGAGGGAATCCCGTGAAAAGTTTTCTGAAAATCACTGGTATACAAATGCTGGGGGGAAATTGGAATGGGGAGGAGGATGGGGAACGAGGAAGGGTGAAACAGTTCATCTCTGAGACCAGAAAGTTTCCAGTCTTTCTTATGTCTAAGCTTCCCCTGACCTGAGCAAGTTGTGCAGCCTGCCAGACCACTGCGTGTGAAGAAGCAGTACATTTCCACGGAAATCCATCTGGCAATGCTGATGACGCTAGCTGAATATTCTGCTGAGCAGTGGATTTATTAAGTTCGGTTTTATTAGCTCATGTCTTTGAACTCGCTTCTCTAAGTAAAAATCCTCTTGTGTCTTCAGTGCAAACAACGGTACTTTGATCAGCCAGAGTCGAACCCCCTGTGATGGAATGCAGGAAGAACCAAGCTCTACTTAGACTGGAGTCGAGCAGGGTTAATGCAGACTGACACCGAAGTCAGAGAAGGCACAGGCAGGGTTTGTACTTGTGCTGCCTAACGGGAACAGCTTATGCTGACAGTGAAGTCAGCGAAGCTTTGTCATTCATTTCGGTAGGAAGAGGAACACCATTTGTCGTAAAAGAATTACTTGACACAATCTTTTTGGTAAATAAAGAAGGAAGACGTTTCAGGAAATTTCACAATGTCTTTTTTTTTTTTCTTTTTGTTATTCCTTTACCTGCTTTGATGGTTACTTTACTTGTCGTCTGGCAGAAAATGAAACTCATTTTAATCTCTTTTAATATCCGAATAGAGCTATAACGCATGTAGACGGGCCTGTATTTAGGAGTGGTGCCAACACTGAGTAATTTTAAAATATTATATAGTTGATAATATCTGACCAAATATTCTAGAATAAGTCATTATAGAAATGAAGGTAGGTTTCCTGTGTGGCTTACAATATCATACTAAAATACAAAAGAAACCTGGTTAGGTTTCAGTTATGAAATAATAGATACCGAGCCATTTTCAGATTTGCTCCATATTGCTAAAGTGTTTGAGCAGGTGTGTTTCACAGACTTTGTGAAACAAAAGCTCAGCTGAAAGCAAATCAACATTAGGAAGCAAAACCAGTGCTGAGTGATAGTGCTTAAAAACTGAGAAACACGAGTGGTTTTAAACAGCAACTGAAAAGATGCTTTGATGTTTTTTGAAGCACTGCCTTATACTCTACAACATGTTACAGTTTTCTGCAGTCACCTACAAGACACTGGATCTTACATTCGTGTTGCTTCTCTGGTTTGGATTATACCGATCACATATTAACTTCTGTCTTGTAATTTGAGCGTGTCAACAATTGTTGAGGATTAGGCTCGTGGACCTAACTGCTAAAAAGCATTTGTTCTTTCCCAGGGTATTATCTTCCGCATGCAAACGGGGGAAAACGGCACCGAACCTAAAAGCCTCGTATCCCCACGTAACCAACAGTTATCCCGTCGGTTCGTAAGAACAGAAAACCCCCTTTGCAGCGCACGCAACGCTAGGCAAAAATGTGTGCTGAATTCATCTGATACCTGTAATGCAACGTTTTAGCTCCGTCTCAGCTCAGAAAACGCCCTTCCCTTGCACTGTAAACTGAGTAAGTCCCGCGTCCGTGCGGAATGAGAAGCTGTCCCTCTTTGGAAGCAAGACGAGGCTCAGCCGTAGCACAGGCGGAAGCTTTTAGGTCAAAGCCTGCTATCAGAGGCAAAGGTGGCCAAGGTGACCTGAGGGGAAATTAAGAAAATCTGAAGAATTCTGGCTGATTTCACGTAAATCCCTGAAAGCCTTGAATTCATTTGAATTCACTGAAGGCAAATCACTTCATGCCTTAAAGTATACAGAAGCCTTTTGACAGTAGGGCTTGTATTGTGTAGCTCTCCAGCATGACTTTGGAAGATAAGACGCGAACAATGGAGAGTTATTAACATGAATAATTTTCCATGCAAATTGGAAGCACCACAGAACAATGGGATGGCTGCAGCTTAATGGCACCAGGTTGTCTGCTGGGCTGCACATAACATATCGCAGTAGGAAAGACATGGCAAAGACAAAAGCTACTAGAACAAAACTGCTTTCAAAAATGAGCTGGGGCAGCTGGACTACAAGATCCCTTTTCCTGGAAGTGGTTCCAGAGATGCAGTGCCCAGAAAACATGCCTGAAAAGCTAGAGCTAAAAAGCTGCTGCAGATTTTCCAGACCTGAGGAACCTCATGAACCCAACACAGAAATCTCAACATCTTCATTAGATCTGTCTTCGTTGCACACCCTGGAGTCAGCAGGACTGACACATCTGCAAAAAGGCTAGCACCTATATTGATAAAACACATTGCCCCTGCAATACAGCAGGAAAGAGGAACAACATAAAGAGACGAGCAAATTAACATTTTTCTATGTCGCTGTTTCGGAAGAGACTTCAGTGGAAATGATACAGGAAGGAGGAGAGCTAGTGGAAGTAGCAGGCACAGGGATATGCATCCCCTGGGGTGGGTGGTTCATGTTGCTACTGTGACTTTCTCAAGACACGTTTCTGCTTTCTGTGTTGCTCTGAATCATGAGCGAGCAGCAGAGCTGGTGCTGATCCAGGTGACCGCATCTTATGCTGCTTGAAGGATCAATCCCAAGAAGCCCAAGGGGAAAAGAGTTCACGCAGCAAACAAAGAGCAGCTGCTGCACTGGCTCTTCTCTCCCTTCCTCACTAAAGCCTTCCCCGGCGATAAATAACTGACACCCCCAGGAGTGATCATACAGAAGAAAAGTTTTTCCAGCTGGTGTTTTGGTGGACAGCCCACGTAGTAGTAGGATGCCCTCTGCAGCATGTAGATCTCTTCTGGTTTATTCACTCCAACAGTGGGGATTATTTTAGAACATAAGCAACACAAACAGTATGTTCTACAGTCAGCCAAACAGGGCAAAACACCAGCTCTTGAGGATCAGGAGCTATGACATCCTGTCCGTGCTGCAAATTCAGTGTATGTCTGCCCCTAAAAGAAATTTGAAAGAGACCTTTAGTAAAGGGGTTGCATTTGCTGAGTCCAGCAGGAGAGCTGTATGTCTGCCTTCTAAAACTCCCAGATGCAGTTTGTGTTTTACTGGAAACCCCAAGGTGACAGCCAGGCCTGGTACACCGAGCCCAGCAGTCACTGCAATCAGTAGAGCTGTATCTTTTGCCCCTACGTCTGAAAGCCTTCCAACAAGTTTCTGACACGGAAAAGGTCACTCAAGCCATTTCTAGTACTGTGGGAGGTAGGGAGAAGTGATTCCCTCAGAATAAGACTGCTCTATAATGATGTTTGGGAAGTCTTAATTGCTGCTGCCTCTGTGAGCCTCTCTGTGGCTATACAAGGAGGATTTCGGTCTCTGTGCTGTTAAGTCTGACACCTTCAGTGCATACCTGATTCTCTGCTGAAAACTTTGATGCTAAATCTTAAGATCGTGAAGCCAGTTTCCTCCACCCATGTGTCAAAGCAGAATGAGGAAGGAAACAGAGATTACTTTTCTTATTCTGTTGTAGTGATGAATCATTACTCAATCCAGTAGACAAGGCACAGGTTTTCTGCACATGTGGAAGCAAAATTACCCTGTGTCCCCAGTACATATTTATCCAGCTCCCCTTTTATCCTTTCACTTAGTCTTCGTCCTTCACTCATCTCTCTACTCATTTCAGTACCCCAGTCCCCGTCTTGCTCACAAATCACAGCTCCAGGCCTTAGTATCTCTTATTCTCTAGAAACCGCCGAATAATTTATTCTGTGGGCTAATAATACATAAAGGATAAATGGTAAGTGGGTCAAACACTAGTTGCAACAGAATGCTTGCTTCTCTTTATTTGCAAGTCTGCCTTTACCTTCACTTCTGCCTTCCAAGAATCTGGGCTTCATCTACTGAGAATGAAAGCAACCATGCAGAGGAGCTTTATTTTGGACCTTTATTCAAGGGGAGTAACTAACTGATTTTATTCATTTATTTATTTTGGCTAATCTGGTTTCCAGTATCAAGGTAAAGTCAGGCTTTCAGGTAAACCAAAGTGTTTGTTTTCTGTGTGAAATAGACTCCAGCCTGGAAAAGAGATGGCTGAAGAAAGGTGTGTGCAGAGATCTAGCAAATTATGTGCCACGGGGAAAGAGAATGGGTGATGGCTGTTCCTAGATTTATTTTTACCAGTACAAGAGCTAAGGGGCATCAAATAAAACTTCCACAGAGCAGGCTGGAACAAAGGAAGTGATCCTTTACACAGAGTTAAACTGTGGCGGCCCTTGCTGTAAAACCCTAGAACCTTATTGAACTAAGGTTCAATAAGCAACTACTGAAATCCATAAAGGATCACTGAATGGGAAAGCCTTTGGCAACAGAAGTCCCTGAGCTTCTGTCTTTCAATATTGAAAGACAGAAGAAAGAATATACTGGAAAACTTTCACTATAACCTTGCCTTACCCTTCTACTCCCTCTTAGGCATTTGCTGTCAGCCACCCTTGGAAAAGGTCTAAAAGGATATCCAGCCTGACCAGGCACAACTGTTTTTATGCTCTTCTATTTTGACTCAAAATAAGGATCTTTTATGTCCAGTAGCATCTACCGCCCACTGAGCTCAGCAAAGGTACCGTCCAGCTTTATGAATTAAAAATTATCATCTCAGAGGCAGTTCTTCTTTGTACGGAGGGGTTTCATGTCGGTCATCTTCAGGATTTCCCATCATAAGTGTGCTTATTTTTGTGTACAATATGACAGCATAAATCCAGCCTCGTCTCTAGAGCTCAAGGTGGCTTCTTTCCTTCTTGATTTTTTTTTCTTTCCTTCTCCAGAAGATCATATTTGTTCCCTAAATACTGCTTATGCAAACTCACTGGAATATACTGTAGAACAAAGGAAGTGGTCCTTTATACATTGAGTTAAATTTTGCTGCATAAGACTGTTCATAAGACTGTTCTTTTGTGTGTATATTTTTTTTTTCACACAGAGATGAAGCAAGTATTTTCTTAATTCGTCATGACTACAAGATGGACAGAGATATCAGGGAAAAAACCTTCTCCGGTCACCAATGCAGGCGATGATGTCAGCTGTCCCTGTAGAAGGTGCAAGTTTTCCATGGTGACTTCAGAACACAGCCACGTTTGGACTGACATTCGGCTCGTCTCAGTGTCAGACACAAATCCCATTGTAGGGTGCAGTGGACCTTTGGAGACCCTACCCCAGTGTTAGTCTGCTGGCTGACCAGAGAGGAGGTCACTGCTTCAACAAAGGTGTGGGAGAAATGGTGATGGTTAGATGGGCAGCAGCAAAGTCAGAAGCACTACACCTCTTGGAAATGAAAGGCAGGCCTTGAAGCTCCCTCTAGATTAAGAAACAGAGGAAAAACTTCCCGGTTCCTGAGACCAGGTGCACACTTTAGCTGCATCCAAAAACCAGTTTGGCTGAATGTTGACCTCAAACCACAGGTATCCCTATTTCAGTGACACCTCAGCAGCGCAAACCCAAGAGGAGCTATGGCGCAGGTCATCCGGAACATTTGCAAAGTGTGAGGACATGCAATGCACTGCTTCTCCTATAGGATTTACTTAGCCAAATAAACCCCCTGCTTGCTCTTCGGCTGGAAACCTGCTACGTGCTTTGCGTGCTTCTCGTACGCTTGTGACATTCGAACTATTGTTTCATTATTTGTGTCCCCCCCGACACCTTTTGATAATAAGATACTTCTGCCTTGCCTTGGGCCGGGTGTCACTCGTGTGTGTGTGTGGCAGAGAGGTGAGAAAATTGAGTAGGTCTGGCACCTACAGAAGTACATGGTATTACTAGGTTGTAAGTCCTAACTCCCAGTCTCAAATACGATTACTTATGCATTTTTTCCATCACAGTTAATATTCTGAGTAGTTTCAATTGTCATCTCTGGGTAGAATTCTCAAAACCACAAAGTGTCAGCCTAACTCTGCTTCCACCAAAGTCAACAGCATTTTATTGATTTTGGTTTGGGGTGAAGGTTGTATGCTACCCAGGCATTTCTGAAAGCCAGAAAGATCCTCCAAACAGAAGAGCATCTATTGAAGGCATTCTGGCTAAATTAAAGCCTTGTTCCTAGTCCTGGTTCTAGTTCCTCAGAATATTTTAAACAGCAGGAGAGGTATCTGACCACAAATAAATCACACAGATGAGAGCGTAAACTTGGGACAGAAATATGTGCAGGTCAGACATTGCAAGAGTTAACATCTACAGAATGATATGAGTTAACTGGCCACCTAACAATGCAAATAAAACCTAAATTCTCTTATCCCTAGAGCTCATAGGAGCTTTTTTAGCAAAGGCTTGGCTCTTACTGCCATGCTTTAAGGGCTTATATAAAACTGCTGTTGACCTGCCACTCCTGTAGCCTCATTCACTGTCAGCTTCTTGCACTTTAATGCTGCAGCCATCCTTTTCAAATTAAATGACTGTGCCGTTCTCCAACATGGCCCTCTAGAGTTTCACACTTGGTCACAGGGAGGATGGTTAAGCACTCCAACAGGTGCCCAGAGAGACTGTGTGTAACCAAAAGCCCCAAAAAAGCTTGGATTAAGCAACTTCCAGAGACCTCTTCCAACCTAAATTAGACTTAGATTAATGACTCTGCTTCTTTTTTCCTTAAATCACTAACTGCTAAGGCACCTCCTATAAAAACACAGAGACAGTAGCTCTTTACTAATAGCCTTAGCCTCACAGATCTGTTTTTTTTTTTTCCTCTGGGCCTTTCTTCTGCCACCATAATGAATACCCTCCTTCCCTATTTTATCATAGTGTCTACCATCAGTTTTAAAGACAACACAGGCAAAACGTTTAAGCCTTTCTCCCCAAAACCTTCTGCACAGTCTCAGTCATCAAGACGACACAAACATCTTCTGCTCAGTCTCACTATTACGTGCCATCGTTTACTTACCCAGCTCTGGAAAGCTACATATTCCAGCAGTATCCAAATGTTACAGTTCCTTTTCACATCAGCTTTCTAAGACTCATCCCTCCCTTTCACTCATCGGGGATCCAAGACAGGGAGCCAGAGATCTGAGTTTTAAATTTAGCACTATGTCTACTTCTATACATTTTCCCCTGCAGTCGTTGATGATTCACTTAAGATATTCTCGAGCATCAGGGATTTTTTTTTTGCTTTCCATTATTTTCGTTTTTGCTAAAACTGTTGATCTCCTCGGCTCATTAATTTCTGTAAGCTAAAAAGGAAGATGAATTCCAGATCTTTGCTCTCCTCCCAGTTGTCACATCCTGCCTTTTTTATTGGAAGACAGGAAGGGTGGTAGCAAAGATACTGGATTTGAGATTCGGAAAGCCTGGGGTTATTTCCTGAGTTTGGGAAAGTCTACACTGCTATGCAGAGCTTCATAGGAATTAGTTCAGAGGCAAAGGTAGTTCAACTGGAGCACATGAAGACTTTTAAAAGTCTAATTGACACTGTGAAAGTAGAATTCCTTATTTAAAGCTACCTTTGATGCATTTATTACCAGAATTAAGTCTAGAGAGGGTAAACATATCCAAAGACCATGCTAAAAACTGTACGTCAGGAAAATGAGGCTAACACTAGTTCCTCCCTCTTACCCTTCTTCATCTGCTAATGATGATCTCAAGATCTTCGCAGCAGGAATGTATTTTTTTGGAAAGCCAGAGATCCACTCTTTCTAATGTATGCATGGTTTTAAGCAGAAATTAAGAGAAGACCAACAGCTTTTACTGCTTCAGCTTTTACAGGCCAGTCTTTTAAGAAAAGTGTCTTCCTCTGTGCTGCGGCCTTTCAGAAAAGATTCCTACCTGCTGAGATCAATTTGTGTCATTTAGTCTTGGTCCTGTAAGTAAGGCTAGGAAATGCAGCTGAAACTAAGATCTTCCATACAGTTTCTGTTTTCTCTGAATATTTTTGAATATCAGGTGACACATGTGGGTGGGGGAAATTGCAGATTAGCCTTAACCAAATCTCAGCTTTTGCTGGAACTTCCCAAAGCCTTTCTTTTCTCACCCTTTGCTCCTGACTGAAGTTTTGCTAGTTTTGCTAGTTTGGGTGCATTCCAATTAGACCTTAAATTTGGTTTTGGTTTGCTGGTTTGCAACGTCCCAGGTACTTCCAAGTTTCATTTCATCATTCAGATTTATCCATTTGGTCTTCAGTCCTGAAGATAGCTCTAAAATATCACCTTGGCATCGAGCATACAGACCACATTCAAGCAAATCTTCAGGTGATTTCCAAAAGACTTTTAATCTGTGTAAGGATGAAGTCAATGGGGGTGAGATTTACAGGACTGAAGCAGGGTGAACCCATACTAACAGCAGCTTCGTCCTACCCTTTTAGAAAGACAAGATGAAAAGTAACTTCATTATTTTTTAGGGTGGAAAGATTACTCTTTCCAGCACCCATCAGAAGATGAACTTTGCAATGTAAGAGTGCAGGTTCCTAAAACGAGGTCTGGAAAGTGAACAAACAATCCAGAACAAAGTGAGCTCTCTTGACACTCTTTCTCAAGATGAAAGCATTAGTCTTCACAAAAGGAAAAGGGAAAAGCAAACTTAGAGCTGGAATTCATTATCAAAAAGATGTTTGTGGAAGTAGATTGATTTCACTGGAAAAAGCCAAGCAGGGCAAAAATGTTAAGATGAATCTTTACAGCTAATGTCGAACTGCATGGGTCTCCTTTATGGTTGGGAAATTTAAGGATGTTTCAGAAAATGTACTAAATCATAGCAGAAGCCACCAATTTCTTCAAAGTGATATCTGACTAAACACGCTGTGATTTTCTTCCTTACTTTAGCATGCTTTCAGTTACTCATGCTTTTTTTCTTTGGCTTTCTCCCTCATCTCACCTCACAAGAAGTTTTTTGCCTCCTTTTCTCCTTTAGTGTCTTCTCTTGCCACCATGATCCTTCTCTCTTCCAGCTCTCGGTCTGTTTTGCACCGTCTTGCATCACTCCCTCTCTTTCTGTCTCTTTCTCTTCCCTACACAAACAGCCCTGTTTATACTCTGTCTTTAAATCTGCTACTTCCACAGCTTTTTTCCCTGCTCATCTTTTGAAGAATAAGATTCATGAGGGAGCAGGTACATGTATTGTTTATCAATAAGGCACAAGGACTAAAATTACAGCCAAAATGAACATAGAAGAAATAGATACAAAAATGAGCAGCAAATTTCCCTCTCTAAAATCGGCGCAGTGTTGACATAACTCTTCCTATTGATTTTAAAATGTATTTTTCTGGACTCTATCAATTATTTCTAGTTGTTTCCAGCATCTCTCTTACTTTTCTTCCTTTTTCACCATTTACTTTTATTAGCTTGGGTTTCTTTCTTTCAGCTAGTTCAGTGCATTGGTGCATTTGTGGGCTTTTTTTTTTTTTTTTTTTGGTATTTTTACAAAAGCAGCTACTTAGTTTTTATTCTTACATGTGTTTTCACTTCTTCTGACTAATTCATCCTATACTACCAGTCTTCTCCCTTAACTAGATACAGCTATTTTCTGCAGGCTTGATACTGGGAACAGGAAAGAGCTCTTTTTCTTTCAGAATTATTCTGCAGTGTGGTCTAACTTCACAAGTAAATCTAACTAATGATTTCAGATACTCCAAGTGATTGAAGTTGCTTGTTTAATTACCTCCTAGGCCTCCTCCAGTTTAGCTCCTGGCAACTGAATTCAACTAAACCCTTCTCACCATAGCCTACAGTGCCTTCTTATCTAAACCATGCAACTGCAGCACTGCAGTCCTCCCATTTGGGGTCTGCCAGTTGTTCGTGACACAACTGCCATCTATTTCTGAAAGCTTGCCATTCGCTGGCTTCAGGGTCTCCATTCTCTCCTAATCCTCCTCCACCTCAGTGACAGTTTACAAAGCTGTTTGCAGGTCATCTATATTCTCCCCTCCATCACTTCAAGAGGGACAAAGTGTTCTGTCTGCTCTTGGCTCTTTTCTCTTCTTCTGCCCCTTATCTCTAAATAATCACTCCCCCGATGCACTTATCAACTTCATGCTCACAGCTTACAAATCCACATTTCCACGCTGGGCATGAATCATTTTCGCTTAGCTAACCACTCAGCATGTCTTTCTGACAGCTCACAGTCGATGTGTAATCATTGGGGTAAGCTTAATATGGTTAATCGTCCTCCCCCAGTCATTTCCCACCTGCCTCTTTTTTTTCTCTCACGGTGGAAACATCGCCATCCGGCCTCTCATTTGGGCCCGTAAAGGCATCATGTTCAACTTGGATTTCTCTCTTGATCCTCGTGCTAGGCTACAAATAAATCTTGCAGATACTTTCTGAATAACAGCCTTAAATATAACATTTTCTTTTCTGTTCATCCAACTACAATTTTGATCTGTTTCTCATCATGTATTATCTCAGTTCAATTGCACTTGATGATCTTAGAGGTCTTTTCCAACACAAATGGTTCTATGATTCTGTGACACCTGCAACAATCTTTTTGTTTTCCCAGCTTTGTCAACGCTATCCTGTGCCATGCAAATATTTCAGCAAAGATGAAATTTTGTACCTTGATATATTGATTTTGTTTTTCTATCATAATAAATACAACCCTTCCAGTCTTCTGTTTGTGGGACCTGTCACAATATAGCCCCAATGTACTTACTGCCTTGCTTGCTATTGAAATGCTGCGTAGAAGAGGGCCAACAACCTGTGGCACAGCCACCTGTTAAATTTTGAGATGTACACCTCTGCATTTTCTTCTATCCTATTTATGTGTTCCTTCATATTCTCCTATAAAACACTCCTGTGTTGGAAATCCTAAAAAAAAATATGCTATAATGAGATCAGTTCAAGTTCCCTCTTCATCACCAGCCTGCGTTCCTCTGCTGCATCTTTGAGTTACTCTTAGATTATAAATCTCTAGGAGGAGAGGACAGCCATGGCACCAATGGGTTGTGTGCTTCCTGAGTAAAAATTCTAAAATTACAGAAATATATGCAACTGAATAGATAAGTGAACAGATAATAACTATGTTATCCTTGTGTTAAGTAGTTCTCTTCACTACTACTGAATGCTATAACACTTCCGTAAATTACACATCTTCCAAATAAAATTTGCTTGTAAAGTATCCTGGCTGAGGTTTGTAAATGCTTGCATAATTCAGATGATTGTATACCAAATTGCACAATTCAATCATACTTAAATACTGAATAAGATCCATCAATAGCTTCCTTATTCCACCACAGTCAAGTAAAATGAGTATACGGCAAAGAATCCAACACAATTGCAAATTATTGCTCAAAGACTAGCGAAAATAAGACTTACTCTAATTTCCAGGCACAACACCATACCGTGTATATTTTCAGTCTGGACACTAGGGGAATCCAATAAGCAATAAACAAGCAACTACAGTGCGAACGCAGAGTTCTGCTCACTGTGCTCCCTAACACTTATATCTGAGCAGATTCTTTAAAAATACTTTTTATAAATCAGCATCCAATTCATCGCAGAGACATGTCTACACGTGCCACTAGTGGAATATAATATGAATGCCAGGTGAGGGGATTATGGTGTTGCATGACCCCCCAAAGAAAGGCTTTTGACGTATTGCGATTTCTTTAATCAGTGCATATTATTGAGCGTTATGTAAGGTTTTAGAATAGCATCAATAGCAAGAACAGCCACAGAAAACCTCCTAAAATTGCTGAAAAACAAAAAAGTGAATTGGCAGCCAAAGGACGTTTATAAATATATCATATAACCACTTGAAATACAGAGGCACGTGTTAAAAAAAAAAGGGGGGGGGGTGGGGAATGATAGAAATTTAGTCAATGATATAAATCACTTAAGAAATACAAATTCTACATGTTATGTGGACTTCTTAAGAAACCAAAGTAATTTGACTGTTAGATTTTTTCCTGAAGCTAAATGAATCAGTTCGCTCTCATTACATGGTGTAATTAATGTAACACTACACTCTGCTGAGTTACAGAGCTGATTCATTTAAGGAGATGCCAAGATAAGGAAAATAAATCTGTGCTTTTCACCTTTTAGGGAAGTTCTTAGGAGACCCAAAACTGATCGACATATTTATCAACACGTGAAATATCTCTTAATACGTCCTCTGCTGTCACCTAACAGTTTTCATAAGATGGGGAAAAAACAGCACTGTACTCTTTCTAGTCCTTCATCCGCAGTAAGGTCAAAACTCTAATACTTCTATTATCATTCAACTAGAAAACGATAATCTGGTCGAAAGATCCTGTGAAAGAAATAGAAAAACCTGACTTGTTTTGGACAGGTTCAACGCTGATGTTCAAAATACTTCTTTGTCTGAGCTGTTGTCACATAAAAAAACTACCTTAAATAGATGCAAATGTATATGCATTTTAATTCCAACCACACCGTAGGATGATGTCCACAGTTAAGCTGACCCACAGATCTGTTAGATCAATGTTATAATGCCAATCATCAAAACTGGTCCTGAAAATAGATATAGAAAGAATGGCTTCAACTTCTAAATATATTTATAAGCAGCTGTGCTAGATAACATGCTTCCTACTGCACCATACCTGGCCATGTATACGCTCATACATAAATACATACCCTACCTACAAGCTTGCGACCCAATGCGGTAGATAAAATTTCTACATCCCAACTAATGTGCCTGAGTTATTTGAGTATTATTTTTTCTTTCTGCAAACATCAGAGGCCTCCTCTGTTACTCTTTCGTCTGGTTAAATCCTGACTTGTTCGTTCAGCTTTTCCTCGGTGCTTTATCAGGCAAAAAATTCCCATCACTTTCCACAGCGCGCTTTCACAAACTTTCCAAACTCGCTGTTTCCAGGGAGTGGGACCAAGATGGGCCAAGCTTGTTTCATCAGCAGATTCCCAAGGTCCAGTTATGTTTACTGAAGACTGTCTCCACAGAAGCCTTGGTTTCTTTGAAGCAATTTCTAGGTCCTTTACACCCCTCTCTCCTCTTGTCCAGCTGTCTGGGACTCCCCCACTTGTGGCTGAACGTGGATTTTCCCCTAAAGGGGGAAGTTCCCCAGAGCAGAAGGGACCCACAGAGAAATGAATGTCTCCAGTTGCACTGAGCATTGTACAGATTCCCCAAGGGACTAATGGAGGGACACTGAATTTCTTCCTCTGAACTAACTCCTCTCTGAATCTTGTACTCATGCAAAAGGAAAAAAAAAAAAAAAAAAAAAAAAAAAAGGCAAACATTGAAAAATTTGAACAAGAGTCAAAGAATTATGACAGTCTATTAGAGGATGCCTAGGCAGAAGTGGAAGCGGGCATAAAGAGTATCATGCATGTTTCTTGCAGTACTGAATGATCTCATGAAGACTGCAGAGAAGCCGAGGACCATGCTCTGCTGTGTCACACTTGAGAAAGAGACAGAGCAGCAGAAGCTCCCAGGAAGGCTCTAAGAGAGAGAGTCGTCCCAGGCAACGATTTTCAGATCTAGCCCAGGATGTCTCTGGAGGAGGTAACCCAGAACAGGAGGGCAGGATAAGCAAATCCAACCGGACTTGGAAAGCGTCTGGCTGTGCCTGCAGATACAGCTTTCCTGGTAATCATTCTCGTTCTGACAAAGTGCTGTCTTACTGGTTTGTCTGATTATAATGCACGAATCCACTTCTCCTTTCAGAAGAGGTAATAGGAGTTTGACCTCAATGGCATCATGAAAATTGAAACGCATATGGTGCCAGACATCAGTCTAATAAACTTAGTGTACCTCCTTTGAAAAAGCAGGGATGGCAGCGAGATAACCTCTTCCTTAGGTGCTATTTTCCCTCCAACATCTATCGCTTTACAAACTTCCCCTTTTGTTCCATTCTATACTACGTTCTGTCTTCACAATTCACAAACTTTCTATTCTCCATGTTCTTCTTCTTTCATTTTGGTTTAATGATTCACCCTGGGTCTTCTTTGGGGTCGAGAACAGCTTCACATGATACGATGAGTGTGAAACGTGGCGGCATTTACAGGAACCTGGAAGCAATTCTATAAGCATTCCTCTCAAAAAAGGAGCTTCATGAGTCGGATTTTTTTTTTTTTTTTTCAGATAAAGTAGTTTCACAGAGTGTCTTCAGTGGTTTCCCTTTGTATGAAGAAAGAAACTAAAAATTATTATTGTATCACAATGGTGTGATCTGAACAGTTTCAGACTAATCTTTAATTAGCTCAACTCTTTTTTGTGTCTGATAGTGACATCTTTTGTTTTTGCTGAAGTAGTGCAACTAATGTCCTTTTCTTTGGATCATTTCTTTAAAGGGGGAATTTCGTAACTGCAGTTCAGTGGACACACTTTATGTAGCATGAATCCTTCTATCCACAAGTCCAGTTCTGCCTCTTGTCTTGTGCTGGGGATGAAATCAAGATTCAGACAAACACTGAACCTCGTGTATCTGGACTTGTAACTGAATCAGATCCAGGAGCTTCTCACTTGGCATCCCACTTCCTTCCACATCTCTGCACCGCATCTTGAGATGCAGAGATATGCTACTAAATCCTTATGCCACAGACACTAATTAATGCTAAATTATTACTTTCTCCCCCTTTTTTGGGAAGACTTGAGTGAGAAAGAGCCATCGGGAAAAATCTGTATTAATAGTTTCCTGTGGGTGTCTATCAGTGTATCTTGTCATACTCTAAATCAGGGACCAACTTTTATGTGAAGAATATGAAAATGAAAGAAATTAAAAAAAGAAATAAGACTGTGAATCTCAACTCTAATATTCTCTTTTCTTACATGCACAGATATTTGAATAGTATCTTCACTACCAAGGAGAAAAATGAGCTTTGATCAATCATGTAACCAGAAATCCTAGAGGAAAAAATGCTGTTCAAGTAGTTTTATTTTTTTGTTTTCCAAAATAGCATATCATGCAAAATAACTAAAAAGCATTAAAAAAACAAACAAACACCAACAATAAAGCAGGAAAATGAGTTTCATTTAGAGATTGGAAATGATTTTATTCATACAGGTGCTGCCTGGATAAACTTGGGTCCAGATTTAAGCTTTCACGGAATAAAATGCTCTCCCCCTCCATCAGGGAACATGACCCTAACTCACACTAGGCAGTGCATCACTTGTCAGCCTCAATGCACGGGTACTCAGCCCAAGCTTTTTCAAGTGTAATCTGTGTGCACTCCCTGTCCTAGAGTTTTGCTTTACTGTGGATTTGAGTGCATCCAAAATCTCAGTGAAAAATCCTCCGGATCCAGGCTGACATTGTGTGAGGTGGCCGTACTTTGTGTTACCTCAGTAAATGACCCTAGTCCAGCACTTCTGAGAGTCAGCCACCAGAATGTACATTTTGCTTAGCCTGAGGCTATTGTCACCACCCTGATCCTAGCACACCATTCATTTCAACTTGTCTGGCAGGAGGTCCAGGTACTGAAGGCTGTAGCAAGAGTAAATGCCACAAATAATTCTGTGTCGGAGCCTATAAATTTAATTAAACACCTGTCTATGCTTACATTATAACTGCACATAATTTCTGCCCAGTGTGGCACAGTTACGGGTGAAACTAGCAGCTGCTCCTAGTCTAATAATGCTACAGCGAAAAACCCTTGAGAGATTTGCCTCTTCCTCTCCAGCTTTCCCCCCTTGGCTTCCCCTCTTCAACTCACCCTGTGGGTCATTCGTTCCTGTTCTAAGGGCAGATTTCCAGAGAGCTCGACTCCACTGTGCACGATTTTCTCCAGGAGCCATCTGCCTGTTGTTAGGAACTAACAGGATTTTTCAGACTTCGGACAGGCGACTCCTTCTTTGATCAGCCTGTGTTCATCAGGGAAACAAGTAACTGTGCCATTTGGAAGGAAACGGCCACCTCCTCCACATCCTGGACGTAGGGCCTGTCAGCAAGGCTGTGCAAAGCTCTTGTACCCACACCCAAAGTGTGGAG
Source organism: Heteronetta atricapilla (assembly GCA_011075105.1). Taxonomy (NCBI): domain Eukaryota; kingdom Metazoa; phylum Chordata; class Aves; order Anseriformes; family Anatidae; genus Heteronetta; species Heteronetta atricapilla. The sequence continues at coordinate 81,098,080 of CM021732.1, forward strand.
AGCCTCTACCACTCCGTGCTAGATAAAGAAAAGGGACCCCCTCGCAAGTGTAGCTGCAACTCTACACTGCTCTAAAAACTTTTCTCAGTGGGAGTAGCGAGATGAACCAGAAGCAGGCTTTGCTCCTGAAGGTGCCAGATGGGACTTGGAAAGCTTGCCATAAAATGCGAGCCACTGAGAACAACTTGCCAGGAAAAGTCCCAGAAACTACCAGTAGGAAAAAAAAGCCTGTGGAGAAGACGAGTCATAATCTTTCCCAAGCAAAACTGGCCTCGCTTCACGTATCACTGAAACACTCGCTCCCCTGAAACGCTGAAGGGCATGACAAAATACCAGACACAGACGAAGGTAACCAAGCAGTTTACCAGCTCCCAAAACCAGTATAGTGTCTGTATGATGTGCCTTTTGTCCTGTACAGAGCAAAGAAAGACTTCTAAAGATAGCCCATTAGCACTGTAGGGCGCACACAAACCGTTGGCTGCTGATATAAAACATCAATCTAGCTAGGCGGGGATCCTTGCTTTAGCAGGGCTGCAGTGATTTTCAACTCATTTCAAACAGGGAAGCACACCCCGTAATGACAGCTATTTAGAGGAAGACCACAGTTTCTACACGCTAACCAGCGCACGCAGATTCCTCATAATGCACAGAGGCAAGAGAAAACCTTCCACAGCAGGGCCATTTCAATTTCCCTTGCTTCCCTTTTGATCCCTGAGAAACCTCTTGCAATACCATGTTTTGCTGCTTTCCCATTACCTTGCAGCAGAAACTTGGAAGACAGCACAGAATGGCATAAAGGCAACCCCAGATGTGTGGCACTTTCACAATACCCCAGCTATCCAGGCTCTCCTCTGCCATAGGCTCCCTCTGAACAGCGCTGGGCAACTCATCATCTCTGTGCTTGGTCTAATGCAAGAACAACTGATTTTTCCCGGGAGTACTGGGTGGTAATCATATCAAAGAGCAAAGTGCTACGGTAGTGGAGTTTGTCAGATACAACAGAGAAAATTTTGCTCACCACCACTTATGTGGTCTTTAAGAAGAGGGGCTGGGTGGAGGAGCAGAGGAATTCCCCTGGGTGGGAGACCAAGGGGTAACATTTCAGAGTTTTCTTTAATTATTAACCTAATCTTGACCTGTCAGTTCCAGAAAGAGCACGCGACGCCTTTGATCATCCTCGTTACCTTTTGCCTCTCACTTGCAGAGGATGTGGGTGATGTGGGCTACCAGAAAATGTAGGTAGGACATCTTTCTCTTGCTTGAGAGCACATTTCACAGTGAAACTAACCGTTCATTAATAACTCTGTACAATAGTCTTGGGCCCTCTTAGCATCAGTCTGCGACATACCAGGGAAGCCAAAATGCAAGCACAATGTTGGGTCCCACAGGCTCATCTCTGAGTCAACCTTCCTTCGGGGACAACAGCCGAAGACACCGTGCTACTGCCCTGTGGAGGAGAGAAAACACATCAGGGCCCTCCTGCCAGCTTGGGCAGACACAGGCTCTAAAACTCGTCACTGTGGTCGAATTCAAACCATCGGCTGCAGAATCCCACTAGTACGGGTTCTAACTGGCCAAGTTCTCATTGAAATAAACTTGAATTTAAAATGTTTTTTCATTCATAACTTTCCTCTCTAGCTATTTGAATACCACTGTTGAGTACAGTAAAAATAATTTTTCATTTTTTTCTGTATATTTTGGCAAACCTTTGGAACCCTGGCAGCGGATCAAACTGCAGTAGTGTAAGAAAACTACTTCCAAATTTGCCAGGCAACTCCTGAATCTACATAACAATGTGACCTTCCTGCATATTTGCAATATGCGGATAACCAATGGAAATAGGGTTATTGAATCTCCCAAGCAGTTTCCACGGAAGTAAACTTTCTAATAATGGGAGAGAAGAAAAGGAATTGTTTAGAAAGGGAACTCTATACGCCTTACAAATAAAAACATAAGAACAACAGTTCTGGAGGGAGGGAAAACCCTCTCTGTAAAAAGTACATGGGATTCCACTAAGCAGCAAATAAAGCAATAAAGAGTCATTGATTTCTCTTCAGTTTCTGTTTTTTTTTATGGCCATGTATCAAGTTTTTGGACCTCTCAGAGAGGAAGTACTTACCATGGAAATTGAGGGGAAAATGGCTGCCTCATTCTTGTTGACTTAGTTATGTGTAAATATTTAATAACAAATTCTACTTTGGGGAAAAAAAAAAAAAAAAGAGAAGAATCTGTGCTTCAGTGCAGGCCTTATGTTGTGTGCTCTACTTCTACAGCTTATGTGAATACATGCTTTTCATGTAAGTATGTGTATAGCTACATATATTTAGTGACAAAAAAATGAAAAGAAGATCACAGAAAAATGAAGGCAAATGCGTATGAGTAGAGATGTACTGGTTTTACTCTTACATACTAACTTATCGGAGCCTTGGACCTGAGTAAGCTATGTCTGGCACACCACGTAAGCAAGAAGGCAATCAAGGGTGACATCTATAACATACCCAGACCCTTAAGCACAGGGGAAGGATGGGAGGGATATGACAGCATGCAGTGATTTTCCTAGAGCCAATATGCCAGAGTGGTAAGTTTTTCTCATGCCTCTAAACAAAATCTTCAAGGGTCCAGGCTTGCTTCACCATCAACCGGGGGCTTCCCTTGATGGGAAAATCCCTAGCTTCTCTGTTGTAGTGACTTTCCAGCCATGAAAGAGACTGGAGGATACCCTATGAATCAGACCCTTGACATTAAGTTGAGTGAATTACATCAAATTCAATGAAAAGAATTTTTATGACATTAAGTCTGATAAAAAAAAGCACAAATGGCAGCCCATCAGTACACCCACCATACAGTTCCTGATGCGTCTTTCAAGTCAAGACTCAGTTTTCTCAGGGTGAACACAGAAAGAATTGGCAGAAATCCAACTGGTATAAATCGTGAAGTACTGGTGATACTTCACAACTTCATGCAAAACGTCCTTAGCAGATTCCGTCTGAGTGGCAGTCACAAGTAACTTTAACAGAAGAAGGACTGAGAAGAAAGGAAAGCATACTGGTTTAATTTTTGAAAACCATGATTGCAAAGTCACTAAAAGATAGGTATTGGTACTTAAATAATGCATGTGATGTGTTGTTTTTTGGTAGTGGTAGTGGTGTTTTGTGTGTTTTTGTTGTTTTACAAAATATTTTGTCTCAATATAAAATACTGGAATTTTATTTTAGACTTCACCCCATGCTTTATTTCCCCCGCACTTCTAGAAGTCATCCAAACTGCAAATCAGTTTCTTAACAGATAAGCCTTTTAACTTTCCCCCCCTTTTCTTGGTACACAGCCATTCTACACCAGAGCTGGTCATGCTTCCAGAAGGCCAAACTTCACACTTATCAGCAAACTTCAGACACGTTCAGTTATCTGGAAATACCTTGCCCATCACACAAAGCTCTTCTAAAACAAGAAGGTAAATATGATGCAGGCAACACTATGTAAAAATTTGTTTTTCTGAGGCAAAAATTATGGCTCCTTGTGTGCTTTTAGAAATCAACCACAAAATTGCAATACATCTTTGGTCAACTGGTAACCTTAGGTAACACAGAAAGAGTAGAATCAGAACTGTCCAGCTTCATTCAATTTCTGAAGAATTAAAGGAGAAGACGGTATGCATGAGGTCCACAAGACATAGGAAGGATACCCAGATGGCTGCATTTCATCTTTGTCAAAGCCCAGGAAAGTGAGGCTGGCTGCCAATGAAGGGATGGGCGTACTCAGAGAGGCAGCAATCACGAGGGTAACAAGCAGCCACTGCTCCCACCATTCTTCTGTTTCCCCAGGAGCATCTGAAGCATCTTCTAAGCTCCACAATCTTCTACCATTTTCTGCCCCTACCCATCCTTGGGCACGCACTGGCACCGGGCTGGTCCTGGCTAATGAACTGCGTTGGTAAGTCAGCAGCGTGAACGCCACGGCACTGCTCACGGGGCAGATGTTCTGAGCCACCAAGGAAGAGTTTCCTGGACTTGCGTGGAAACGAAACGCTGTCCAATCGCAGAATACAGATACAAAGAAATTAAGGTTCAAGCAGCTCCTGGAGAAAGAGAGGCCCCCAGGCTAGGTGGTACTTTCATTACTCATAATGTAGTTTCATTATGTATGCGGTCCGTTTGCTTTCTCTCATAACTTCCTTTTCAAAAGCTTGTGCGATACACATGCTAAGGTATCACGTTACCATTTTATTGGGAGAAGCCTTTGCATACCTGCCAGACTACTCAGGATCTGTCCCTTTTTAGCCCCTCCATGCAGACTCCACTATTTTTGTTGCTCTTTCTGAGCAAGCTCGAGGTATCTTTTCTCTTCCAAGTCCTTCAGCGTAACCCCCAGCCAGGCAAATCTAAAGCCAAACAAACCCTAAAGTACGCCACAAGACTCAGGTACTACTACAGCAGCCCAACAGAGGAAGGAAGGAAGCACAGGACTTTTAAACAACTTCTCCTTTTTCACGAGATCTTCCTGTGAGGGCTTTTGCAGGCCAGCATTGTAAAGCGTGCAGCTACATCAGGCTGCAGTCTGATGCAATCAATTTGCAGTGTACAGTTTCCAGACCCATTTAGTATTAATTCTGGTAGTTTGCAAATCTTGCTGCAGTAGGCTTGTAATTTTTATAGTATTTATGTGGAGAAGATTCTATAGAAAAGAGGTGAGCTCTACTGTCCTGCAGCAGCTCCTCCATAAAAGCGGTGACTGACGTGCTGCAAAATGTCCTGGTTCAGTTTGTTTTGTAACGCAGACTACTACCATGAGGCTTAATGTTATTTGAGATATTAAATAGAACATTAAAGTAGAACATCACATGGATCAGATCCTACAGACTTTGGCAAGGTAGGTCACTTGGAGGCCTGTCACTACATTAATGATAGATTCACTGACAGTGGAAGATTAAATCCCCAAAAGATCAGCTCATCCCTCCATCTTTCAAACTAGTGAGATGAGATGCAGATGTGAGGCTTTTTCTGAACAACGTAGCATTTCCAAGAGTTTTGGAATACAAAAACTGAAATATAAATTAATGAAAAACTGAGATAACATGTTTTGGCTTCTCCTTAAGAGAGGAAGTATCTGCAATTGCAGCTGTGCTTAGTCTGTCTGCAGTAATTTGGTACACTGCTGCACAGCTATCTTAATTAATGCTAATCTAGAATCTCTTAAACTGTATGCTGCCTTCCAACACAGAATACACTGCCAGAAAAAAACTGAAGACAATGTGACATTCAATTCTAGTATGAGTTGGCTTCATAAACACAGGCTGTTGAACTGAAAAAGCTGAAGGTTCATTAGGTCACTCAGCTGAGTGCCTAAACCTTGTACCGCACTGATGTTAAGAGTAGGTAAAGATCCGTGCCCAAGTCAGGGCTACTCCTTCTGTTGACAAAGCGATTTCATTTATTATCAACAGTAAAGATTTACATCTAAGACTCACGGTCTTGGTTTCATTCAAGTTACTTGGTTTTGATTCTGGGTCTTACTGAAGACTTTGTCTTGGTTTTCATGCCTCCAGCTGTTTTTCTGTGCGTCCTGTACTACCTCTGCCGGCGCAGAAGGTTGCTCTATTTGGAATATTAAGCACACAGGGGAATTAAGGCTCACTTTCTTCTTTCACGGTTGCATTACGTCACTGCAATACAATCATTTCTCTCCATACACCCACACTCTTTGTTTAAGAACCAAAATTATTAATAAAATTTGGCACGTGATAGCATACAATCTTGGGATCTGGGGACAAATGAAATTAGCTTTGAAAGCCCACTCACAAATTTTGCGGCTCTACCTTTGGCTCGGTGTATGTCTGTCAGACCCGAGGGGAAGCCGGAGGAAACCCTTCAGAGTAACCTATCCCACACATGGCAGCACCGCCACAGCTGTCATGATCTTCTAGATGCCTCTGGCTCTGAGCCACCTCCCCCTTTACGTAACGTGCCTATCCTGGCACGGAGGGGCTAGGTGCACTGTGCAATACGGTTTCGAGCTGAACCCTTCTTCTACACGTCTGGGAGCTCCGCTGTGAGCGAGAAAAAAGTGCTTGCACGTTGGACATCCTGCTAGACCGCTGCCGTTTCCTTCCCATCACATAGATTCCCCACCTCAAGGAGAGCTCTCGGTGAGGTTCAGAGGAAGGGACACAGAGGGTGACGATGACTGATGATGGTGCAGACAAAAGAAATTGTCAGCAAGGTGCTTCCACAGACAGATCTTGGGAGACGTGGACAGACATGCATTTCCACTTCTGTTTCAATATAAATATAACAAAATAAATGGTATTTCCATCATCTTTTATGTGAATCCTAGGATGTAAATGTAATAGGGCACTGTACAACTGTATAGTGGAAGTGAGAAAGGAAATAATTAATGCTATGGGATACACCAAGAACTATTAAGATGTAGTTCCTCTCCAGAGACCTTTCAACACAGTGAAAGAATGATTTTAGGTTTTATATTGCTCCAGGATGACAAGTCAAGTGAAGCGGTTGGATATGGAAATGAAAATGAAATTGCATTTTTTTTGTCAGAACAATACTTTTCAAAAGCAATGTCATGAAGAGAGGACAGTGGCACGAGCAAGTCATGTACCAACCCACACCAGAAACCATAAGAACAGCTTTACAAGCATTGCTTGCTGCGTGCGTGCACACAAAGAAATGAGTCACTGCGTCACAAGGGATGAAACCATAAGACATAGAGAACATTACGTTTTTATACTCACACAGCCTTCAAAAGTTATACCCCGGCACACATAAGGCTCAGCACAAACCTGGCCTGTTTCCATCAGGCCTGAAAACAACACTTTGCTTCGGAACGTATCGCCGGGGAGAAGGGTTTGGCTAAATGTCTGTGCCAGTGACACCTATGAGGTTAAGCAAGCAGCTCACTGCTTGTCTTGTGATTTTTATTAGCGCAGTGCCTGGAGGAATCCAAAGGTGATCCATACCCCATTGTGATCGGTGCCAAACGTTATGCAGGTCGGCCTGCACTGCTGCAGATAAAGCAAGGAGTCCTGCCGTGAGACGCAGGAGTTTGAAGGAGAGCGGTGTCAATGCATTTTGGTCAAGGGTTTTGGTAGGCAAACAAAAAAAAGGAAGAAACTGGTTTCTGTTAGCCCCAGGCTAAATGCTTCTCTCAACTCCTGGCATACCGCTAATTAAGCAGATGACTACTTATCCACAGAGGTTTCTACTACCTTATTATTTTTAACTCAATTCTATGAGGTATTTACATAGGCCAGGAATGTGCAGTGCGTGTTCCCATTCCCATTCCTCTCCTCTTTCCATTGATGTTTATTTTTTATACACTTTCCCAGAGTGAAAAAATAAATAAATTTGGCCAAAAGGCCACCATGCTGCGTGGCAGTAACACCTCCTGAGACTGAATCAAAATCACCATCATAATTTGCAGCTCTCCCGTGAAGCAACACAAAATTTCCAGCTCAGGGCAAAAAAAAAAAAAATCTCCTTGAGCAGGGGGCATCCAAAATTCATCGCCCACGGGCCTGGCGCAGGCAGGGGGCACGAGGCTGCCGGCCTTCAGGCCTGGTGCGCGCTGCCATTCCCCAGAGCACCAGCAGCAGCAGGGGAGGCCCTGCAGAGATGTTGTCTGTCCTGCCAACCCCCCCATCTCTTTCAACATAGGCACGCCAAAAAAATGAGATACATTAACTTGAAATAAGTGTATTTCACTCAAAAAAAAAAAAAAAAAAAAAAAAAAAAAAAAGAGAATCTACACAACTTTCCCCTGGCCAAAAACATTGTCAGTGGCAGAGATGAAGCGTTCTGACTTCTCAGTCCTCCGCTTGTTTCCCCGACCTTCTGCCTGTAAACCAAAATCATTTTTCATAATTGTATCCACGAGTGTTAACACACACATTTCAGGGTAAAATCCTACTCCCATAGCAGTAGGTGGAGAGGTAAAAATAGACAAATAAATAATAATAATGAAGCTTATCTTGCTAGGCCATTTTTCACACAGTAAAACTGCAGTACTGAGCGATGTCATTGTGGGGCTACTCCAAGAGTTTTGATTATCATATCCAAACAGAAAAAAAAAAGAAGACTGATGTGTCTCTGTCCAAAAAATAAATAAATAAATAAAAATTTAAAAATGAGTGTTTGAGTTCGCAGTGAGAAAAGGAAAGGGTAGGGGAGAAGAGGAGGAGAGTAAAGGTGAGGAGAGAACTCAGCCCTCTTTCAATTTTCCACTTGGGGGTTTATTATCAGCTTTGACTGTTGTACAGCAGCCTCTGCCCTGCACTTTGGGTTGAGCCCCTGAACCACAGCAATTAATCCCAGAACATATCATTTGGGCTTGTGAGGTAGTGTGACGCAGGATGCTAAATGATGGTAGGCCGCAGGAAAAGGTCAAAAACCCCAGTGGGGCGAGCAGCGCGCATGTTGAGTACTGTGAGAGCTCCGCTGAGTAGCTGCACGGCTAAGTGATTTTGGGGGATTTCTCAGGTCTGCTCATTGCTCTCAGGGTTTGCAGTGCTGCAGGTAGCAAAGAAAGAAAGGCGGGGGGGGGGGGGGGGGAGGGGAGCGAGGCTGTGCAGATGTGCAGTGAGGAAGTAATTCTAAAATGTGACGGCGCTGTGGCAGCGGTGGTGGATCTGCACGACTGGCTGCACTGCTTCAGGGAAGTAAATTCGTGCTTGAGCCTTTTGTGTAGGAGGTCCGGGCGCAAACGGGGATACCCCAAATCAAGGTTTAAAAAAAAAAATAGATCAAAGCATGCATACGGCTGTGTGATTAACGCACTTTGTACAGGGGATATGCATCTCTCTGAACCACACACCGAGTCTCTGCCAGCTATGCAATGCAGACCAAGTGCAGGAGCAGCCTAAAGTAACGGGGCACACCGGGGTAATTTTAGCCCGCACTACAGCAGCAAGCCTCATCACTTAAACAACGCATTGCTCAAAGCAGAACTCTCGGAGAGCAGACTAAGCACTAAGCACACACAAATCATTCAGTTAACAACAACATATACAGATGTGCAACTTCTATGTCACCCCAATAGACCTGCACTCTGCCATTTGCCAAAATCAGCTGCAATTCTTGGTTTCTAAAACTGTAAATTTCTACCTTATGAGGCAGCTTATGAAACCAAGTCCTGCCCTGGTACTGCAGTAATACCTCCTTTTGTGGCAAGGCCCTTCTCCTTCCCATGCATGTGGAGGAGGCATAGATGGGCGCAGTGGTTAAATTTATTAAAACTACCCTTTCACACCTCTGATGACTGCCATCCTGAGGGGGGGCGGGGGGAGAGCCTATCAGAAATGGTAAAGCTCCAGACTGGCAAAGGCTTACATTATGTATTTAGTAGTATAAAAGCTTTTATTTATCTGAGCGCATGAAAATGGCAAGCATTGCAGCCCAGGTCACCAGAGAGCAGCTGCCCCTGGGGATGCCCGGTGGCCTGCATGGGGACAGCTCCCAGCGAGGAGCCAGCGCTGACACCCAGGACAAGATGCCTCCTGAGGAGCTGAGGAGGCAGAAGGCCACAGGAAGACAAACGTCCTGCATTTAGGCAACAGTAAACAGAACAGCAAGTAATACAAGGAATGTGCCTTCAGTCATCTGCTCCCCCTAACATTTTGGCACATCCTTTGTAAATAACTAGCCACAGTCCCCAAGCCTCCACACCCAGAAGCAAGCACACATCTTTTCCAGAACACGCAGGTACAGTTTTTTAATCCCTCCCTGCCCCCCAATTCTGCATGATGTCCCAGTGACTAAGACTGGAATTCAAATCCTGCCTCACGGGGTTTTATCACAAGGTTCACAGCCCCGTGCCCCCTTGCCAGCAAGCCCCACGGTGTTACAGAGGAGCAGGAAATGAGAAGGGGGGGGGAAGGTAAGGCAGCTCCCCATGCTGAAGCGACTTCAGCCTGCACAGCAGGGCTGAGAAATGGTCAGCTCACAAACAGCAAGACTGCAGCCTGCTGGCTCACCCCGTTATTGCAGAAAGGAGAAATCTGCATCCCAGCTCCTGCTCCAAGCACTGTCGTCTGCATTTACGTTATAAAACCATTACCTAAAACTTTCCTGGGCAGATTCTTTGTCAGAAAGTCTGGTCCGGATTGATTTTAAACGTAATGGATTAGCCAGAAGAAGAGTTTACAGGGCTGAAATGTTGAGCATAGGCAGACTGGAGGTGGCTATGCATTCTGCTGAATCACCCCCTCAGTCTCTAAGCGTCAGTTTGCCTATACATAAAATATAAATTATTATTCTTGTTTTTTATCAAATACTATGGCAGCAATATCTGCTCTGTGAGTAAACCGCTAGATGTACAGGTGAAACTCAAGTTATCTAGAGTATTTGTCTGACATATAAAATAGCCCGAGGTTGAGGTAACAAATTAGCTGCTCAGCAAAATCACACAGAAATGAAGCAATGAAACCAAGTTCTGAAATGCACTTGAAGACAGCACGCATAGGATGAGCACGCACATATATATGCCGTATCCTTCAAACACAAGGAAGACTTTGACTAAGTCCTTTTTTGTGTTGCTGCTTCACCGAGAAAGAAAAATAAATAAATAAATAAATGCAGCGGTACGTGGATCAGTGGTTCAGTGTATTTCAAGGGACTTAAGGCGTTTATCAGTGCCATTCTCAGCTCTCCAGCACCCTCCTGCGGGCCCTGCCTGTGCAAGCACTGTCCTCCCTTTTCCACTGCTCACCCCTGGCTGAATTATTTGATGTTGGCACGCTAAAGACTAAGAAATGTTTCTTCGCTCCTTTTGAAGCCTTAGAGATTCTTTGTGTGGCAGAAATTCAGAAGAGCCTTTTCCCCAGAATTATGCACTGTTACAATTATTATTTTGAACATCAGCTTAGTTGTATTTGGTTATATGGTTGGAGAGCTGCCAAGCAGAGAAGGACCTGGGAGTGATGGTGGACAGTCGGCTGAATATGAGCCAGCAGTGAGCCCAGGTGGCCAAGAAGGCCAACGGCATCCTGGCTTGTATCAGAAACAGTGTGACCAGCAGGGCTAGGGAAGTGATCGTCCCCCTGTACTCAGCTCTGGTGAGGCCGCACCTCGAGTACTGTGTTCAGTTTTGGGCCCCTCGCTACAAGAAGGACATGGAGGTGCTTGAGCGGGTCCAGAGAAGGGTGACGAAGCTGGTGAGGGGTCTGGAGAACAAGTCCTTCGAGGAGCGGCTGAAGGAGCTGGGCTTGTTCAGCCTGGAGAAGAGGAGGCTCAGGGGCGACCTTATCGCTCTCTACAGGTACCTCAAGGGAGGCTGTAGCGAGGTGGGGGTTGGTCTGTTCTCCCACGTGCCTGGTGACAGGACGAGGGGGAATGGGCTTAAGTTGCGCCAGGGGATTTTTAGGTTAGACGTTAGGAAGAACTTCTTTACTGAAAGGGTTGTTAGGCACTGGAACGGGCTGCCCAGGGAAGTGGTGGAGTCACCATCCCTGGAGGTCTTTAAAAGACGTTTAGATGTAGAGCTTAGAGTTTAGTGGGGACTGTTAGGGTTAGGTTAGAGGTTGGACTCGATGATCTTGAGGTCTCTTCCAACCTATAAATTCTGTGATTCTGTGTGATTCTGTATTTGTTTTGAAGCTAATCATCACTGACTTGCTCACCATTTCCAGTGCCGGGCTGTTAGTTTTGAGCTTGGTTAGGAAACTGCACACTAAAACTTTTCTTAGAATCATAGAATATTCTGAACTGAAAGAGACCCACAAGGATCATTGAATCCAACTCCTAGCTCCACAGAGGACCACTGAAAAATCAGACCATGTGTCTGAGAGCATTGTCCAAATGCTTCTTGAACTCCAGCAGGCTTGGTGCTTTGACCACTGCCCTGGGGAGCCTGTCCCAGTGCCCGACCACCCTCTGGGTGCAGACCCTTTCCCTAACCCCCAGCCTGACCCTCCCCTGTCCCAGCCCCATGCCGTGCCCTCGGGTCCTGTCGCTGTCCCCAGAGAGCAGAGCTCAGCGCCTGCCCCTCCGCTCCCCTCGTGAGGGAGCTGCAGGCCGCCATGAGGCCTCCCCTCAGCCTGCTCTGCTCGGGGCTGAGCAAACCCAGGGACCTCAGCCGCTCCTCATACATCTTGCCCTACAGATCCCTCACAATCTTTGTACCCCTCCTTTGGACACTCTCTAACAGTTTAATGCCCTTATATTGTGGTGCCCCAGACTATAAACCGTACTCAAGGTGAGGCTGCCCCAGCACAGAGCCAAGCAGGACAACCCCTTCCCTCGACCAGCTAGTGCTTTGATGCACCCCAGGGCACGGCTGGCCCTTTTGGCTGCCAGGGCACACTGCTGGCTCATGCTCAACTTGCTGTTGACCAGAATCCCAGATCCCTTTCTGTGGGGTTGCTCTTCAGCCTCTTGTCCCCCAGCCTGTTCGTATAGCAGGGCTGCCCCTTCCCGCGTGCAGAATCCAGGACTTGCTCTTCTTACACTCCATGCCGTTGGCAACTGCCCAGCCCTCTAGTTTGTCAAGATCTCTCTGCAAGGCCTCTCCACTCCCAAGGGAGTCAACAGTTCCTACTGACTTAGTATCATTTGAAAACTTACTATGCATTCAAGTCCTGCATCCAAGTCATTTATATAAACGCTGAAGAGAACTGGCCTTAAAATGGAGCCCCACAGAACCCCACTAGTGACTGGCCCCCAGCCTGATGTAACTCCAATTACTATAGCCCTTTTGGGGCCAACCTGTCAGCCAAATGTCCAGCCATTGCTTACTTTGGTATCATTGTTAATATCACTGGATGATATGTTCATGTACAGGGGACTCAATCCTATATTACAGCCTGATCCCAAGTCAGTGGATAACTGGGAAGCAATACCAAGTTACTGTCATGAGCACAACCTAACAAACCTTGCCAGGCCAGGCTCATGGCGCTCCCTCTCATTTTGCTGACTTTCTTCCCGGGTGCTTTGCAGTTCCATGGAAGGACCAGTTAGCCGATGTCTCAGCCAAATTCTCTGGCATGTAAGAGGAACCTGCAAAAATCCCTTTGGAAAGAATATACAAAATAAATGGCTTCTGAAATACACTGTCGCACATTGCTGGACTCACCTAAGGCAGCACCTTATGTAGCTGCTGATACCTAACTGGAGTTTATCAGCTTTGTGGAATTAGGTTCATCCCCTACCCTAACAAACTTCAACCACCAGCTATAACCACATCTTCCACCTCACTTTCCAAATCTAGAAAAGCATCAACTTCAGTATGAAAACAGAGTGTCATCTTGATGTGGAATGACTACAAAAACAGGTCTCCCAAGTTTTTATTTCATCAAAGAGCAGAATTGTTGGCATGAAAAAAATACTCTCATTCCCCCCCTTCTCCCCAGATTTGCAATTTGAGTCTGTGTTCAAAGGAGTATCTCAGGCCAGACTTCTGAATCAAGAAGTGTAGAAGAGATTACTAATTACAAGTAGCACATTTATGTATCCTAGAACTTGTACTTGTATGAATTATTCACCCAACTTCTTGGCAAAGATTTTCTAGGAGAAGATGCAATTAAGTTGTAAATTGATAAAGGCATTAAATATGTATTTAAAAGACCTCTAGTATAATTTAGTAATATTAAATATTTAACATCAGAAGGTTTAAAAACATCCTAAACAACTGGTCCGAATTGTTTCCTAGGACACTGTTCCTGTTGATGGTTTGTTTTTCATTTAGATATACTGTAGAATTTTCAGCCCAAGAGGTTACCATTTTCAATTTCTGTTACTCACTCCCAGACAGACTGCGATGAAAAACAGGTCACAGTACAAGGCTGTTAGTCATGCAGTCCTCCTGCTTCCTTCCTTCCTGTTGCACAAGCCTGTCAACTCTTGTGCTCTAAGGAGAGAGATCAATATGAGGCCGACTGTCTCCTTTTTACTACCTGACAAAACAAGCCTAGGAATAACTGCAGTGCTGTTGTGATGCGTATGGTGGTACAGACTGATGCGGATAAACAGTAGGATATTCCTACTCCATTTTTCTTCTTTTCTGTTTTCAGTGTAAATTGTAATATTTGCTGGTTCAGAACTTCTGTCTCAGGGGCTTTGTTCCCTGGAATATTCACAGAAAACTAATATTGAAGAGAATCTCTCTTACACGCTGATTTGTTAGTATCATTTTTCCTTACTGCTTATTCTCACTGGTGACAAATGTTCTTAAAACATTTCCTCTATAAGAGAACTTGTGTTGAAGATTAAAAACTTGCTCTTGGTGAAGGCTTCACTTTGCTTTACTGGCCTCTGCTAAAACGCAAACCCTGGCACTAGGCACTAGAGGGCACAACAGATATCCTTCAGATACGTGATGTTTTTAAATCTTAACATACTATTCAAGAGACAGAACAATGTGTATAATACACTTGATATTAATTCTAGGAAAAGGTATAAAGAAAGCTAAAGTCATACCTGCAGGGTTGTCATAGAATATGATATTATGATTATATTCTAATTCATTTAATTTCTAAAATAGAAGACTGTATCTGACATCCTAACCAATGTTTTATAATTTGTATGTAGAAAATGCACCACACAAAACTATGATACTCACATTCCCACTTGAACTTAAAAAATAGGTATTAAGGATCACCAAAGAGTATCATATACTAAAGCAGGGAAGAGAAAAACCCACAAATGCTAATCTAGTTCAGTAGCTGAAGTAACCAATCCATATAAGTGCTGTTTGTGTTGATAAAATATCCAGCATGTATTATGTTCTTGACTGTGTTAATGACTCAATTCACTGTTGGCTTAGAGCAACAGACCTGATTATTTCAGAGTAGTTTAATTCTTGAACTTGAAATAGTTTAATTGTAACATCCAATAACATATTCTTAAAATTTAGATTTTAAAATTAGGCCATCAATGGACTTGGATGCAATAAAAAGTGATGGTTATTTCTCCTTCTTTTGCATGTATCTCAAATGCATTTTCTTGTATTTATCCTATAATCAACTCAAAAAATTTCACTGCGTATTAGAAGAGAATTTGAATAAAAGTACTAAATTGTTTTCAGATATGCAGGTGCTCTTTTTTGAACTGTTCTACTTTGCCTTTTTTTTAACCACTGATTGACAATCAACTTCTTAATTCTTTTTCTTACAGGATGTTATAGCAGGAAATATTATTTAGATACACTTGGGAAAGTTAAGGTCTTTGTTCTTAAAGCAGTTTGACTCATGAAGTAGCACTGCAGACTTCCCTGTGTCACTATGCTAGCACGTCAGTGTTTTGACCCAGAAAGCTCATTTCATTTAAAAGTGTGATCTCTTGGTGCCACGCCTGCTTGTGGTTCTGCCTAGTTCCTTCTCTCTGCAGCCACTTTGTTATCCATGGGTTTTTCAGTCTTCCTTCTGCTTCTCCAGTACTTTGTTTGCTACATAACTTTTGCTGCCACCACCACAGCAATAAGCACTAGACTCGGTCTAACCACTTCCCAGCAGAGGACTCTCTGTCTTATAGCTCCTGACTCATACTATCCAACCTGTTATTTTATAACACTGCTCTTTCAGCACCAAGTGCCAGACAGTGATTAGCCTCAGTGCAGTAGTGAAATATGAAAATCTATCATCTCTTTACCCTTCAATGTTAGCTAGGCTTTATGCACTTGGAGAACCTGTTTTTTTTTTTTATATATCCCTGACTGCAGCTGTCACTCAAAAGGCTGTGGGAGTCCAGGTCTTCTGAAACTCACAGGGGAGGATTGTATTTATCTCCCTGTAGCCACCGAGATGTTGGATGCCTGTGTAAGTCAAGCAGTGATTCCCCTTCTACTAGCATCAAAGGTAAGTGAAAGGAGTTGCATCTGAAGGTGATGAATTCAGCTACAGAGAGAGTTTAGAGAAGAAGCCCTACATTTTACATGGCTAAAATTAGGAAAGAAGAATTCTAACTCCATGCCTACCTATGTGGAGAGCAGTTACGTGCGTTTGGGGTAGAGTGAGAAGACAGAGGTAGACTGTAATCCCTTACATCGTAATGTTTTCACTACTACCAAATCTTTGAAGTGGCTGCCTAAACCAATCACAGTACTTCAATGCCCTGTCACCGTTCAAAGGGACCATTACAGGTTCAGGACATTTAGTTATCTGAAGGGATATCCAATGGTCAATTAGTTCAAGTCAGGAACTAGTTCTCTCCAGTTCCTAGCTGGGTAATATATACCATCTTATGGCCAAGGGCATTTTTTATTAATAAATTCAGTAACTTCAGAACAGTGTTATCAGTAGATATTTTTAGTATTGAAAATTGAATACAAAAGCTTCTCAGCAAAACAGAGAATTTTAAAACAGCTTGTACAAAATGGAGCTTTGTTTGTGTGCAGAATACAGCTGTGTGTCTTAAAATTAGTGATTGCTCATGGGACATCACTGGTAACAATTCAAGGCCTCAATCAATGGCCTCATTAAGGAGAACAGATGCTTTCAAAGAAGCGTAAAACACTCGGGAACTAAGCTGCAGGTAGAGAATTGTCCAAATACAATTTGCAGAATACCATTTGCAAATACCATTTGCAGAATACCATTTGACAGCTCAAGGCTATCCAAATCATCACTCTACCTGTGAACTACTGAAGGAAGAGGAGGAAAATAGTTTGTGGACAGCATGACCTTGTATCTCATCATAGGAAAGGAAGAATGCAGTGTAATATGCCTCCACCCTGGGGAAGAAAATCAGGAATCAACTTCTGATGAAGAGCATCATATGAATGATTCTTCCCTTTTTTAGTTACATGGCCCTTCCAATTTTGCAGGATACTTTTATTTTTTTTTCTAGCAGATAAAAGCAAGCTGTCAAATCAGCCTCGTTACTGACTAAAAGATTTTCTTGACCAATATTTGGCAAGGTTTGGCCTCTGAAAACCACCCAGGTCCACATTGAGCTCTTGATTCCATTTCACTACTGATCTCCCTATATATCTCCCTATACTATACTAATTATATTGATAATCTTCCCGCTACGGCTACTTTCCTACCTTCCTCATACTTTCTATTTTCTTTGATACTTTATTTTCAATTATTTTTTCATCTCTCAGTCTTGCTTTGTGACATTATGGTTACTCATCTGAATCTTTGCTGTCATTTTTATTTTCTTATGTTCTCTGTCTTGTGTTAGAGACAAAAACAATCTATGCTAATTGTCAGCAGTCAATAGTCAGTGAAGCTGTAAACATTCAAATTTCTTGTAAAGTAGGACTCACTCAATCAGTGCTCATGGATGGCTGAGAGGGACAGGAGAATTTTCTTCCAGTTTAGGCACAACTACTTTTTCTTGTTGCTTATTAGCAATTAATTCCTTAGAGAGAAAAAATATTAACAGGAAAAAAAAAATCTTATTGTAAGGGAGGAGTGCAAAGAGCAATAGAAAATGCAATAAAAAAATAATAGAATAAAATAAAATAAAATAAATAAAATAAAATAAAATAAAATAAAATAAAATAAAATAAAATAAAATAAAATAAAATAAAACAGAGGATTAAGAAACACTCCCAACCTGCAAAACAAAATTCGCATTGCAGAGGTGCATTGTCCTATGAGGAAGTTGGACTTACTGTAACACTTCCCTGGCTGTTAAATAACCTTAAAAATGGAGAAGGAGTAAAACAGGGCAAAGGAGGCTATAAGAAGCTCCACTCTGTCCTACAGAGTTGCCCAAAATGCAAAAATACATGGCTTCCCCAAATCACCCTAAACTTTCTCTGAGAGCTCTGATAAAGGTGCTCATGCAGTTGCTCAGAAATAGCTGAATCTGGCTGCTGAAATCCTTATGAGGAGCCTTGTCCAAAGACAAACAGGAAATTGAAAGGATGCTTTTTAGATTTTATGAAATTATTAGAGATAAGTCAAACAATATTTGAGAAAAATGAATTTTAGGGTATATTGGGAATTAACATGGGAACTAGTCATGTAAACTTTTACAGCCTTACCAAGGAATAAGGTGGGGGTTTGTTTGTTTACCTCTACAGTGAGATCACTGGCTCTTAGGCTTACCTGAAGAAACACTTAATGATTTTATGCTCTGCAAATTCATAAACATCTCAAAGCTGAAACTACAGCACACCTACAGCGGTGCAATATCATCTGCCATTCAAAAGCCTATTATTTACCAGGTAGTAAAATATCTTTCTTATAGATCTGTGAAATATTTTAACGTGCATGTTCATCCATCTGATGCATCGCTAATGTGCTCCCTGAAGTACAGGCTTTTTTTTTTTCCTTTGCTATTTCTGTGATTTATTATATTGTATGTCCTGTCTGACAATATTGTCTAGGTGCAGTATGTAAACCACTAGCATTTTTCCTTTAGTTTCCCTTTTCTTACCATAAAAAGACTTTATGCATGGGGGGGCGAGGGTGGGTGAGGAAGACTTCTGGCTTGGCCACTGGGATGAGATATAAAATAAACATACATATATATATATATAAAATAAAAACATGCAGTCTTTGGGCTACAGCCATTTCAGCTTCTTTGCTAGCTTTTGCCCAGTCTGCACAGAAGTGAATTCTAGTTGCTAACAGCATGCTACCAGCCCTGAGCTGTCGAAACACTGCTTTATCAGATCATCTCATCGCTCCTGTTACCAGAGGGGACAAAAAGACAAAAATAAATCATCCTACCTGAGAGGAAGTAAATTTAACCTGTGTTTCTTGAGTCCCTGCCCGGTTCTGTACCACGCTGCTTCCCACATAAGCAGGAGAGCGTCACCACGCAGAATTTGGGCTCTAGTTTTATATTCAGCATCCTGGCTGGCGGTGAGCAACTGCTGTAGCCCCACTTCCCACTAGGGTCACTTCCCATTTCTGGACACCGCTGTCCCCAGTGCCGGCAGAAGCCGGGGAGACGGCGGAGGGCTTGGTGTCTCCCCCAAGGCAGCACCACGGAGCACAGCCGGTGGAAAAACACAAGCAGGGCAAGGTTTGCACAGAGTTTTTCTGCACGCCCTCTGCGAGAGGACGCGGGTAGAAGCTCTGTCGCTTACTGCTCGGTGCCTGGGGCCCGATCAGCTGCTGTCCGCCCCGGTTCCTCCAGCCCGAGCCGAGCCCCAGCACTGCGGGTAAAGCCCTGGGGGAGGCGGGGGGGGCCGCGGCGCTGCCCGGATGGGTGGCAGGGCTGGGGGGAAGGGGGGCAGGACAGGGGGCGAGAGGGTCTAAAAACACCGGTTTTTAGAGGAAAAGAGGAAAAAACGAGAGCGCTCTCCGCTTTTCCTCTGGGGAGAGTGACGCAGTACGTCCATGTTAACCGAGCGGGGAGCTGTGCTTTGCTAAGCGCAGCAACAACAGCTCCACCGGGCCCTCGGTGGGCTCTGCCAACAGCTGAACGTGAGGCGAGGTGCTGGCTCAGCCCGGGCCAGCCAGCCCAGCAATATTTGCCAGAAGAGCACGCGTACGGCCTGCCCGCCCTCCCGCCGGCCTACCGCCCGCTCGGCACCACGCAGCACGGCGCTCCCAGCCAGGTGGTACCGCCGCGGGGCCTGCCCGTGCACCTCCTCGTCGTGCTTCTCACACGCACGGATCTGCCATTTGAGCTTACAGGCCGTGCCGGATTCTCAGGACAGAAGCTACTGAGTGCTGCTGGGAAATGGCAGGTAAGAAAAAATACTAATAAGGATGCTGTTCGCTTAGGTCCTGGGCCCGCTGCCATATGGAATACCGGTAGTGTTGTTTACTTGTGATACTAAAGTACTATTATTATTATTTCAAATCACTACAATCTCTTCAGTAAAGGATTCATTCGAAAACTCCAATCTCTCCCCTGTTAGACTGTCCTCAACTCCACTGCAAGGGAAACAAACTTAGTACCTTGCAGAATTAATCCTATGGCATCTCTGAGCTCGTCTTCTCCAGCCACTGAGCCACTTACTTGCTGAGAGCTAGCGAGAACAGCAAACAGGTAACTGCTCTTACAAGGAGAGAGCGGGCAGTGGTTTAAACAGTTAAATTTGTTAATTGTTAACTTGTTGGATTTGTGGTAGCATCTAACCACAAACTGTAGTAGACTTCTAGCAAAGCTAGTATTTCATGGAGGATGCTAAGCACGCTGTAGAAATCACTACCTCTTAAAATTTATGTTAAAAAAAATAGCCTTCAGCACTGGTTCTTGTATCTCTGACACCCCAAACTTACCTGCTGCCCCGGTGGTGATCTGGGACATACAGCTCATGTCCACTGTATTCAGGAGATACCTGTCACAGGCTGGCAGACAGGAACCAAGAGCTGCATGTTTTGCAGATCCAGCCATTTTCAATAATCCCTGGAAATACTCTTAAATACGTACGTACAAACATATTACCCCATAAGATTATTTTACCTTTCCCTTGTGTTCAGTGAGGAATTGTTTTTTTTAGAGAATTATTAAAGTTGAATGGGCTACATACCGTAACATTTTGAACAAGCAAGCTCTAATACACCTTGTTGATCATTTTAAGAAACTGCATCCGAACATATCCATCTTGCCGCTCAGTCTAGATTAAACCTGCTTTATTTTGAGATACAACAGACAACTCATTGACACATCTAAGAAAAAAATCATGTCACTTTCGATCAACATCACTGTGAAGATGCTGAATTGGGATAGTGGCACCTGAAACATCTACCCTGGGGTTTTCATTTACACAGCACCGCAACAGAAGATGTAGGGAACCCGCAATGCAGTAGGAGGATGCTCTGAACTCTCCGAAAATGTTTGCACAACAGTCCGAGGGAATTTAAATTGGCACTGCTTTGGTCCCATCCTGTCCCTCACTCTTGCTCTGTCTGACTCTGCTCAGGGAGCTAAACCAGCAGAAAGCTGTTTGCTTTTCTGTTCTGTTTTTGTGTAGGGTGAGAGTTTTTGAAGGAATCAGCTGAACACAAATGCTGACTCAAGAGGATGGACCATGCCAGAAGAGAAGTGAGAAAGCCCTGAGTTGCACTAACGTAGGGCAGTGTGGCCTGCTATGGAAAGACACCTACTGCCCACTGAGCCCTGCATAGGAAAGCCCAGCATAACACAACATTGCTGGAGGACTGGGGAGACATTCACGGATTAGTTCCTCTGCTGGGCAGGGGTCAAATGCTGCCACTATCAGTTCTGTGCTGCTTGGAAATCACAGAACAGAAAAATGAAAAGCCTGGCCCTGGCTCCACAACCTCTGCCTACCTCAGAGGTGTCTTCTGCTTTTCTTTCTGCCTCCAGGGAGAAAAGTCCTGATAGTCTATGCACATCAAGAGCCCAAGTCTTTGAATGGATCTTTGAAGACGGTTGCTGTGGAAGAATTAAGCAAACAGGGCTGCACTGTCACGGTGTCTGATTTATATGCAATGCAGTTTGAGCCAAGAGCAACAAGAAATGACATTGTTGGTAAGTCTAGCCAAAATAGGTGGGTTTTTTTTGAGACTGACTTTAATCTTGTCTATCCTGCTGCATTAACAATCTAGAACCCATGCTGTTAGGTGCATTCTGAAAAATAGTTGCTATTATTTTATACAAATATACCCCAAATAAGAAGGCCTAGTTTTTTATTTTCTGTAAGCACTGACCAAGAAATGTTAGTGCAGGAACATAACTATCACCTGTTTTTAAACAAACCTGATGAAAAATGGCTCCTCAATTACAGAGAAGAAACATATATATAGTACAGACCTGTAAAACAGTGTTTTGCTTTTAGACCAAAATGAATGAGGAATGGTATTGGTACTTGCAATCAACTGAAGAGGCATTCAAAGAAACATGTTCTCTTAACGAACAATATTACAAATGTCTTTAGCAAATTAGCTCCAGGCAGTCAAGGACACAGGCTTTTGAGTTGTTTTGGCACCTTCCAACTACCTCGATAATGCGTGATTACTAAAAATGACTAGAGGTTGCAGCTGAGACTTGAGAACAATAGTGATGATCTTGTTAGGCTTATGCAATATTTTCATGATTAAGAAAGTTACACCATGCTCTTAATAAAATTTATCTCCAGTACTTTTTCTGGTCACGAAAAACAAAGCTATAATATAATCTGAGAGAACTTTAGAACAAGAACTCTTTAGGACAAGAAACAAAAAGAAATAGCACAGGCCTAATGCAAGAACTGGGAAAATAATAATAATAATAATAATAATAACTTGTTAATGATGCATAATGAAGCATTTCTAAAAGTCCTCTCCTGAATTTGAACCTTGACTCACAGTAAGATTACTGAGAGGCAAAAATGCATTGGCCATTGCCAGAATCAACCTCTGATGTTCATTTCTCTTGGGCAAGAAACGTCTTCAGATACCATTCTGATGTACTTAGCTTAATTCATGAGGTTACTACTTCCACCTTCCACTGCTTGTCACCTCTCTGTCCTTCTGCTAGAGGCTGACGATCTGCTAGTTGAATCAGCAGGAATGAATGTGCCTGTCTGGTTCAGACACACTTGACTCAGCTCACCCAGCTGTAGCAGAGTCAGCAGAACCAGCCTTCACTGGTTCCCCAACCCCTGCTGAGTTCCCTGAGAGGCTGGGAAGCAGCTACATAGTGCTGAGAGGTAAAAGTTTTAGTACTCTGAGATAATCTATTCCTCTCCAGTTTACAGTCAAGTCATCATCTGTCAGCTGTGATGATATCACAGAATCACAGAATCACACAGAATTTATAGGTTGGAAGAGACCTCAAGATCATGGAGTCCAACCTCTAACCTAACCCTAACCGTCCCCACTAAACCATATCCCTAAGCTCTACATCTAAACGTCTTTTAAAGACCTCCAGGGATGGTGACTCCACCACCTCCCTGGGCAGCCTGTTCCAGTGCCTAACAACCCTTTCGGTAAAGAAGTTCTTCCTAACGTCTAACCTAAAAATCCCCTGGCGCAACTTAAGCCCATTCCCCCTCGTCCTGTCACCAGGCACGTGGGAGAACAGACCAACCCCCACCTCGCTACAGCCTCCTTTGAGGTACCTGTAGAGAGTGATAAGGTCGCCCCTGAGCCTCCTTTTCTCCAGGCTGAACAAGCCCAGCTCCTTCAGCCGCTCCTCGTAGGACTTGTTCTCCAGGCCCCTCACCAGCTTCGTCACCCTTCTCTGGACCCGCTCAAATGGAATGGAATAGCATTAAAAAAAAAAAAGGCAGGAAAAATCAGAAATTATTAACTCGATTTAGAACTATAGATTGCAACCTGCATTTAATTCTTACTTGGCTAAAGGGCCAGGAATGGAGAAAGCAATGACCGTGCCCTTCTATCCACAGATTGCTTGCACAACTCAGATGAGTTCAATTATGGAGTGGAGACCTGGGAAGCTTACAAGAGAGGAGGTTTGTCCGACGATTTGATTGAAGAGCAAAAGAAGGTGCAGGAAGCAGACTTGATGATTTTTCAGGTCATCATTTTAAATTGTATTAAAATACTTATTTTGTAACGTACAGGGTTGAAGAAACCAAAAGCAGCAGTAAGTGAAAAGATGACAGATTTCATTAGGAACACTGAATCTAGCCAGAGTAAAACCAGGCGGTAGCTCAGCCATCTACATAGAGTAGTTTTTACCCAGCATAGCAATATCAAGGTGGCAGGCTTTTCTGATATGTTGTATGCTTTAGAAAAAAAATATCAAAAATACTAGATCATGTGTGAGCATTATTTGTTCTGGCACAATATTAATTTTTCACACAAATAATGGCTCCACACTGACATTTTTGTTGACTGGGAAGACATCCGAAATCAGATCTTTAAAACACCCAAGTAAAATTCATACTGCACTTCACTTAAAAATTAATATTCAAAAATTATATGATCAGACTACTTCTGTGAAGACTGCTCCCCATGCCACCTGCTCTCTGAAACACATGCAAGGAGCAACTCAGACCGGAAAGGACTGAGTGCAAAATAATACTATGATTCTATATCTAAGAACCATGACATATCATCAGGCAGCCTGGTGGTACCCTCTTATCTGGGAGCACAAGAAAAGCAAGCATAGATCTACACACAATAATGTGTGTAGGGCCTTGAGGTGACCCTGCCAAGTTTTAAGCTTGGGATGTGGTAACAGACACCAGACCATCAGCTGCAGGGACAAAGACTTTATCTCTAAGTAATGGTAGAGTAACAAGCACAGATCAGTAGTACAATTACCTGAGTAGCTATGGCAGCAAATCCAGTAACTCACCAGTCCTATGCCAAACTCAATATTTGGATTCACAAAGAGGTGCATGACCATGGTTATCAGGCAGGCAGCAGGAAGCAGGGCACGGCTTCTTTTCTGGGCGATCAGCTGGGAGCAGCCAGCAGGCCTGGGGAATTCTCACTTTCCCAACCGTGCTGCCCTCTTCCATTGCTGAGTTGCAGAAGCACTGCCTGGACTTGATAAACGATCATTACACCTCACCTCTGCTCTACTCTGCGCCGGTTATGTCTTTGGTGTGCACGGGGCGCAGGGATATCACAGAAAGCACTACTAGCCCCACAATGTGGAAACAACGTTCCCTGTGCGAGACAGATGCTTGGGTGCAGAGTAGCTCCTAAATGAAACACTGGGATCAGCAGTGCAAAGGGTGAAACATGTCACTACTCGTGCAAATGCAGTCAATAGCGAGGATAAAGTACACAATGTACTGCCCTCCAGAGCGCTGAGGGCTGGGAGGCCCTGTGTAATAAAAACAAAAAATAACCTGACCATATTCACCATCGGACGGTTGGCCTTAGGCACAGCCTATATATATTCCACTGCCTCATTCTAGATGAAACCTAGGATGCGACTATATCTCAAGCAAGCATTTCAACACACGCCGTCATAATTTTCACAATATTGCTTCTGAGATTACTAAAACATCCCCAGAAGGAAGTGGTTGCTTTCTACTTTCTGTCCTTAAAATACTATCAGGAGTTGAGTGTGTTCTGGTGCAGAAAGAAATAAATAAAAATTGGAAAGAAAAGAAAGAAAAAAGCCTCTTAAAGATACCGGAAAGTAATTTAAAATTTACTATAGCCTAAGCTCATGGTGACTGGCCATTTCCACGCTGTTTCCATCTGGAATTGAGCCATATGCACGTAAGCTTCTAATAGATTTTTTTTTCTTTTATACTGCAAAGTGTACAAAGGTTTCAGAAGAGCAATTCAGCCTAGAATAGGAGTCCATTGAGCATTCAAGATAATGCAAATAAGACATGATAATTTTAGGCTGTAGACCCATGGGCTAACTGGAGGACCGAGGAACAGAGCCCTATGGTTAGAGAGGAGGCCTTCCTCTCAGTAGGGGTTGTCATGTCAGATACTGCGGCACTTGTCAGAGGACTGTCAGATCAGAACTGATCACCAGATGTCAGTTCTGGTAACAGGGCTCCCTGCGGCCATTTTGGCAGCGTTAACCACTAGTTTATACGCTCCTTTTGCATTTCAACAATGGGAGACATGATTCTGTACAGCCTTAAGTCTGAATTAGGTGATGCCTTCCTGCCTTATCGTTTTCCAGCTTTCACTTGTGTGGAAGCCCTCCCATTCTCCATGGTGTTGATGCACTGTAGCTGTTTTCAGGTACCTGAGACTACGACAAACAGAGAGCACTTCAGTTATTTTTGCCAAGCACAGTTACTGCCTCTCCTTCCTGGAAGAAGGCATGTACAAGATCTGAACAGATTAAGAGAACGGACACTGCCTATAGACCAGGCCTTAGGATGCCCTAGGTTCTCCGTGTTAACAAGGTAATTTCCTTTTTGTTTAGTTTCCCTTGTACTGGTTCAGCATGCCAGCAATCATGAAGGGCTGGATGGACAGAGTCTTGGTCCAAGGATTTGCTCACGAATTCCCAAACTGTTACGATTCCGGTTTGCTGAAGGTATGTTTCTGAACGTGTTTTATTAAGACTGAGATTTTTGCAGTGCACTTCAGTAGTGGTCTTTCTTTTCCATTATGTTTGTATAAAGCTTTTGCTTTCAGCTCTCCTGAAAGTAGACCATAGCCTTTTCTGTGAAGGAATGACTTATTTTCTTGAAACCTCTGGGTTATTCTGGCCTTCAGTATTAGACTTGCATTAATTCAGGTCTTGGAAGTTGAACTTCTTATCAACCCAAATGTATCCTGAGCAGCACACGACAGTTGCTCTAATGGCAGCACAAGGAGGTACAAAAACTTCTTTCTAGTCTATTACAAGGACTGATTCCCTCAGCTTTCTCCAAAACCCTTTCCAGATATGAGTTCTCTGCAAAATGTTGCATTAATAAAATGAATCACTGGATAGTTGAGGGGGGAAAAAGGCAGGCGTCATGCATCCTGAAGCGGCTGTGCTTGATTATTACGTAAGGCTAAATGCACTAGTTCAGACCAGTGGGGCTGTAGCAGCTCAACATGTTTCCAAACAGACAGCTAGTGCCTAGCCCTCTACACACTGTGGTATTCCAGAGTAGAGGGATGATTAACATCATCCATCAACATCACGCATCAACAGAAACTTCATCTTCAGAATAAAAATACTTCAGTGAAGCGTGTGGGGGAAGTTTGACTTAAGTATTGGTGACAGATAGACTCTTATTTTCAATCAGTTCTTGCTTATTCTACACAAACTAAGAAAAGGCATGGGTTTAGGTCAACCTTAGCACTCTTCTTACA
Organism: Heteronetta atricapilla; assembly: GCA_011075105.1. Lineage (NCBI taxonomy): Eukaryota > Metazoa > Chordata > Aves > Anseriformes > Anatidae > Heteronetta > Heteronetta atricapilla. The sequence continues at coordinate 81,124,640 of CM021732.1, forward strand.
GTTCTGTAATGACAATTCTATGGAGAAAATATTCTGGCATGCATGAACAGGAGAGTACATGGACAAAATGTGAGGTAGAAACTTTGTATCCATGGCAAGTCTAGGAAAAAGAAAAGTGTCTTTTAATACAAAATCCTATATGGTTAATTTCTGAGGTAAAGGTTTAAGCTGTTGTGTTCATGGCTAGGATATGGAGAACACATATAGATAAGGAATATGGCTCAGCTGTCAGAAAGTAACTGGAAAATGATCCTAATTTGATGAAGTGACCATTCTGGCAGCTCTCAATAGTAAAGCTCTAGTAACGTGCTGAGTAAGCCCCTGGCTTGTTAAAACTGGCTGAAAGGTAGTACTATAATGAGGATGCAGTAGTTCCAAAAGATTTAAGCAGTCTCTTAGAGGTTTTTATTTGGTCTGCAAAATGGGCTTCATAATTTGGTAGGTGTATCATGGTATACTGGAAGAATATAGGCAGTTGTGATACTGCACGGTCATGCCACCCAAAAAAAGGTATTTTAATTATGGGAGCTTAGACAGAAGTGCTGAGCACCAGCCCATGGCCAGTCCCAGAGTTACAGAATCAGAAGAAACACGTGGTTTTAGAACACCTGCATGTTTTAAAAGTGAGGAGCAAGCCCAGATCTGAACAGGGATTGTAGCACACAATTTCTGCATTCAGGAAAGTGGGGAATAAAGATATCCTCAGTAATGAAGTGCTTGCCAGCCAGAGTTTTCCAAACATTTCATAGGAGAGAACAAGGGTCAGCTCTGCTTCATACACGGGTGTCAGTACACGTAATTCCTTTCCTTTTTAATCAGCCTCTGCCCAAAGCCCTGGCACGCAGTCTGTTGCTTAGGTGCATGCCTTCAGTCTGTGACTTGGAGCCATGGCTAAACTCAAGGTCCAGGGAAGGGGACACCTCCTGCAGAAACTGATGCTGTCCACCTTCCTGTGAATCTCTCTTGAACTATTCAAACATTCTTCTTAAGCATTTTTTGTTGTTGTTGTTTTTAATTCTAGAATAAATTAGCCCTGTTTTCTTTCACCACTGGAGGAAGCAAAGAGATGTATGCAAAAGGAGGTGTCAATGGTGATATTCGCTATCTCCTGTGGCCCATGCAGGTAGAGCATACGAATTTGTTCGTTACTTGTTTGCATTGATTTCTATTATTTATTTTAGCAATTTTATTGATGCTTATTTGATATAAAATATATTCATAGTTAGTTCTATAATTAAAAATAATTAGTCAATTACAAGCTTCTGTACATTACGTTGGGCCCTAAAATCCTGAGACTTCTTTAAGACCACAGACTTTTTAAAATTTGTTTTGTGCCTCTTCCTCCAGACTGGAATCTAGAGCAAGCTTATAATGTCTTTTTAATTTCTCTAGTGTAATAGGATTTCCTTTAGCCCTGGCACATGTGGTTTCTTCTCCCCGTAGCTGCCTGATTTATGTAGGATGCAGGATAGGAGGGCACTCGCACGTTATCCTGGCATTAACAATCAGCACCCAACAGTTAGCATGTCTTTTCTTATTGCTACTCTTTTGTCAGAGGTGGAATAAGTGCTTTGAGGATTTTAAGCGGTAAGGCAAATTGCGACAAGTAGTGTTTGATATAATACAATGGATGCATTTTAATTTTACTGGAAATTCCCTGGTCTCCAAACCCTTTTGATTACTAGCTGCTGCGTGCCCTTGTGATACCACCTAGCTGCACAACTTGCAGGTCAACGTAACAAAGAACACTATATGCAGCTGCGAATTCAGAAGGACGGGGAGGGAAAATGGCAAGTTGAGCTGATTTCAAAGGCACGAATACTCATTCAGAATTGTGTGGCTATGCTGGAGGAAAAAGGTTAAAAAATACTAACAAGTAAATGAGAAATGTGCTGCAACCCTGAACAATCCATGGAGATTCAAGCAACATAATGAACTTCAGGCTGTCTCTGATCTTTGCAAATTTAACAGAACATGGCAGCTGAAGAGAACAGTTCTGTGGGTTTAATAGCACTTAAAAATAAATTTCACAGAGCAGAATAAATTAAGTTGACCTTATTTTTCAGTGTGTTGTATGTCATTCAGCATAATGCCTAGCCCTCAATACAAACTGCCAAGGCAAACAATGAACTTGTGCAATTTATTTCCCTGCTCCTAATAAACTCACAGAATTAGAAAACCTGCCGCATCAGGTCAGAGGAAGTTCCAGAACTGAATACTGCGCATGCTCAAATTGAAAGTGAAAAGCTAACTGAGGCATTTCTCTGTTTGCTTTGGATCTAGCATGGCATTATGCACTTCTGTGGTGTCAAAGTCCTTGAGCCTCACATCTGCTTTGCTCCAGAATATGTCTCTGAGGAAAAAAGGAAGGAGATGCTGACTGCATGGGCCCAGCGCTTGAAGACTCTTTGGAAGGAAGAGCCCATAGACTGCTCTCCTGAGTGGTATTTCAAGTAACGTTCAGACGCAAGACTACAGAAAACAATGTTTCCATTCTTTTTGGTTTATTATCTCAATATCTGAATGCTGACCTCATAATTCATATGCAGTGTAGGTATCTTGAGTAGTACAGCTGGCAGCTTAGCTGACAATAAAGAATTTATCTTTATTTCCTGAGGGATTCTCTTCAGTGATGAGTGCACAACTCTTTGCGAAGAATTATCCTTGCTCATATAAACAGCGACATCCTGCCTGCAAGCGGTTGGTAACACAAGCGGTATTTAATTGCAGATTATGCCATTGTTGCTAATGAAACAGTAAAGCACTTTGCCAAGTTTAACACTCTTTGTACCAACAGCCACTTTTTTTTTTTTAATTGGCCAGGGAATGTACTGCCTACGCTCAACCTCATTACGGACAAACCTGTTCTTTTAAACTGGAGATCTACTCTCGTGCCTTTGAGCCATGAAGCCAAATTGTGAATAATGCAAAGCGATGTACAGTTGCACAGTGACTTAGACAACGGGAAAGCCTTCTTGGCAGCTTTGCCTTTTCCATGTACTTACAAATGTATTAAAGCCAAGACATGCTAGAAAAGGAAAGGAGCTAATAAAAATATTCCACAGGAGTACAAACATGTATTGCCTTTCTTTACAGCATAGCTTCCATTTGTAAAGTAAGCAGTTTCCTAAAATCAAAGGGAACTGACTATTTTTATTACTCTAAGTAGACAAAAAAGGGAATTATATCTATTCCCTGCCCTCGCACACCAGCCAGCATTTCTATTCAGGTCTGGTGAGCTTGAGCTTGATGCATCCCCTACACCATGAGTGTAAGATGTACCCGTCAGCTGGAGAGCCAGAAAGCCTTCTCAAAAAACTGCAGAAGCACTGTCTAGGTATGAGACAAGACATACAAAAAAATAAAATATTAATAATAGTAATAAAAAAATGCTTCTTGGTATCTGGGAATTTTACCTTGAACTTTAGGGGAATAATTTTGGTCCTTGAGAGCAGTAAACCAGTAAACTTGTACATATGGCAGAGTGGGTTTCTTGCTTAGCTACGTAATTTCTTGCTTTGATAAACTTACCTAACAGCTGACTTTGCACTTTGATATTAAAGGAATGTTGCCTGAATAAGAAACGGTCTGAGTCACTGTGAAATGACACTCGGCCCTCCGCATACAGAGCATGCATGTTGCGGCCTTGTAATGCCACACCCTTACATTTATTTAAGGACTGTGAGCAATAAACATGCCAAGCCCCATCTGGGAAGGGGCAGAGTTATCTAACACTGCAGACTGGGAACTGCTACAGCAGGGAAAGAGACATGTTCCTGGTTGTCACTGGATGAGGTGACGGGCTGCTGGACCGGGAAGCAGCGCTGCTCCGTGCTGCTGCAAGTGTCTGCTTCAGTGTGTATGGCTCACAGGCCGTACATCACCCAAGCAAGAATTTTGCCTTGGTTCAGTAACTCTTGTATATGAAAGTGAAGCGGAATAAAATAGAAAATATTATCTGCACAAGTTGTAGGGAAAGCACGTTCTTGCCTAAAAGGCATAACGAAATCAACTTCAAGTTAGCTAAAGAGGGACTGAAAGACAAATAAAACCCTGCCCAAAAGAAAATACAGTCAAATGCATAGAAAAATATAGTTCTGATCACATACAACTCGTTGCTTTGGAGGGGAGCAGTTCATTGGAAGATGAACAAAATGATCCATATTCTTCAGAGCATCTTCAGGTTTATAGAACCAAATTTTACGATTTTCTGCATTTTATAATCACGAATTTTTCCTTGCCAGAAGACAGAATCCCACCACAAAGACCTCTCAGGTCAAAACATCTGCTCAGTGAAGACACTAACTCCATAGGAAAGAACGCTCGGGGGAAATAATGACTCACGGTGCCACACGGTCCATTTCCCTCTTGCTTTTCATAATGTCAGTGACCTGACTAGTTAGCACAACAGTAAAATCTTATTTTCTAAAAACGTGGAGAGACTAAAATATTATTCACGGTCAGTGGAATACTTAGTGTTATTTCCTAAAGACAGCTAGCGAAACTGTATCAGCATTTCCCAGCATATCCTGTATGTAATATTTCCTGCAGAGGAGTTCACATCAGAGACCTGGGAGAAGGTGGAACTGAGGTGTTACCCAGCACGCCAGGAGGTGTCTCCATCAAAGCAATCAAGACCAGCAGATAATATCTTTCATTTTAACAGTAAAACCTAATTTGAGATTCCGACAACCTGCAGCTTCCTCAGTCCTTCCTTAATTACATCCGTGACGGAAATAAAGCTTATGAGAAAATAAATGCCGGCTTGAAACTTCGGAGGGACATGGTTTGGTGATGGGACTCCGCGGGTCACGTTAGCAGTTTGACTTGATGATCCTGAAGGCCTCTTCCGACCCAGATGATTCTAGATGCAAGTAGCAAAGTTGTACAGGCAAGCAATCATCCTTATCTTTACTGCATTCGGTTACCAGAATATTTGAGAAAGAAGGAAATGGGTACGAAAGCAGAAGTTGCAACATCAAACAAGATGTTACTGTATTGGATCAACTGCAGTGCTTAGCGGGCTCAACTGTTAGATAAAGAATCTCAGATTAACGTATATGATGAAGATACACTTCTGGATGCCACGTGGCACGTGTGCCAGCCCCCTCACACAGGTGGCGGTATTACGTGCCCACATCGTACGGGCTGTATGTAACGTAAGCCTACAAGGCTGGCCACGCTAGATCCGAACAAGGATTCTCCAAACCTGAGTGTTTTCTCCACAGTGGTTAATGGGCCAGGAAGGGTGAGCACTTCCCCTGAATGCTGTCTCAGCCTCCAACTATATTTAGTTTAGGGGATTTCCTGAGCTATGTATGTTTTCTCCACATTTACCAGCCCCAGCAGATCTCTTCTCTCTATTTTGTTCAGTCTTCTCGTGGATTTATGCCAATTTTAAGCAGTCAATCCTCTTCAAAGTTCAGCAGGTCAGCTTTTTCCGTGCATGAGGCTTTGGAGATGGGGGGAGACTGAGGAGGGTGAAGCACCTGGTTGCCAGTAGCTTCATTTGATTCCTCCCAGTCAACAATAAATGCTCAGTCCCGTTCATTCATCCAGATGACACTTATTTTGTAGACATGCATCACTTCCCCTCCCAAATAATCTTCTTCCCAGGCCGTGGGAAAAAGCTCAGTTATTCTTAAACGAGAAGGCATCGGTCTTGGTGATCCTTTTTTTTTTCTCTTCTGAACTCTTCCCATCTCACTGTCCTTTTATGGAGGAGAGTGGACCAGAAGCACATGCAGAGCCCACAGCGTGACTCTTGAGTTCGTATGACTCTCTCTGCTCCTCTCCTAATAAGCTCTGACGTATGACTTACTTTTTTGACTGCTGCTGAGCTAATGATTTCATTTGTCATAACCCCAGATCTTGGCTGACAGTCATAATGGTCAACTCAGGGACTGGTTTTTTGTACATCAGTTCAGGGTAACTTTTTTTCTTCATGTCTGCTCCTTTATATAACTCAATTTTCACTTCTTGTTTCATTGCCCAGTCACTCAACAATTTTTCCCACAGCTCTTCACAATCTGTTTTCCTTGTCCCCATGTTAGGCATTGGAATGGGCTGCCCAGGGAAGTGGTTGAGTCACCATCCCTGGAGATCTTTAAAAGACATTTAGATGTAGAGCTTAGTGGTATGGTTTAGTGAAGGACTTGTTAGTGTTAGGTCAGAGCTTGGTTCAGTGATCTTGGAGGTCTCTTCCAACCTAGATGATTCTGTGATTCTGTCCTCTGAGTAATTTCTATCATCAGCAAACTTTCTCAGCCTCAGTGCTCATATCCTTTTCCAGGTCACTTATTTTCAACAGCTCGGATCCCTGCAGAACCTCACTTGAAACCTCCCCCTATTCTGAGAACTCTCTACTGTTGTCCTCTGTGCTATCTTTCAAACATTTGCCCACACTCCATTCTTCTCTCTTAACCTTACCTGCTTAGTTTCCCTCAAAAATTCTGATATGAAACTTTGTCAAAAGCCTCTTGAAAACGCAAGTAGACTGTATCAGCTGGATCATCATTCTCCACATGCTTTAACACCTCGTGAAGTGAACTCTTCAGGAACACCATTCCAATGTAAAAGCCATCACAGTAAGGGATATGCAATTGGGCATGGAAATAAACCAAGAACAACTATTCAACTGTAACTCTCTGCAGTCATCTCAGTCCTCGTCTGTGTAGTAGTCTTTTCTCATACAGAAACTGTTCCCTGGGCCACATAATTCCTGTCCATTTCTTTTCATTTCACATCTCTCTCTCCTGTATCTGTTCTGAGAAGAGGCAATCGGAACTGTGAGCTGTGCCTAGCACGTGGACACCTACCAGGCTAAGCCATACTTCCTGAAGGTCTCTTTTTCCAGGTGATTTGGAAGCCGGCCAACTGTGCTCGATAGACAGCTGGGGCCGGGCCAAGTGTCACTGTGCTGACACGCTGGGGCACGTGCCTGTCAAACGCGGTCCCTTTCAACACTCAAGGGAGGAATTTAACGCATAGAAAAGCAATAGAGAGTGATCTGTGGTTAATAAGGAAAGAGAAAGGAAGTGACAGTATTAGTTTCTTAGTAGTGCTGAAAACATCACAGCCATTTTGATCTAAACAATTACTGCTCTGCTAAACCACATTACACTAAAAGCCACACATAGAGCCTGTCAGAGCTGCATTGATTTCATCAGAATAAGGCTAGACTTAGGTGAGCAACTTTATCGCTGTTTCAGGCTAGGGAGAAGGGTGTAAGGGCAACGTGCTTTCCTGTTCCAGTTGGTCTGTTTTGTTGTCGCTGTTGCAGCTGAGCCTCCCCTTGCACACCCTTTCAGGCAATGCTCTGATCTTTTTCCCTGATGATTTGCTCTGAAAATCATAATAGAGTTTCTTTATTCGGCGTTCTGAAACGGCAGGTGAAACATGTTTGCAACTTTGGAAAAAAGCATAAATAAACAAAGAGATCCCCCTCTGATCTATATGGTCGAGAAGCCTCATAGCCTAGAAAAACCAAGATGCCCGAAGTTGCTTTTAGGACTGGGTTCAAAAGCCTTACATTTAAAATCAGGTGTAGACAGCTTCCTCTTTGGTTTAAATACCCGATTCCTGGAACAATCTCACTAGAGGTTTGTTCTCTGCTCACAGAGGAAAATACTTCACCATACATAAATTGAAAAATGGCTGTGCTGAAGAGTGGAACAGACAGTAAAAAATATCAAGCATACTTCATGCTTTTTTTTTTCCTTAACTAGGCTCCTACTATACTAATAGATACTCTAAGCCTAAAGAGCTTACACACCACAAAAGGGATAAAAAACCTAAAGCTTATGGTACCCTTACGTTGTAGTGCCAGGTATTGTCGTATCATTTTAAGGTGATGAAAACATTTACAGTAGCAATACAAAAACAAATCTCCAAGATTCATGGTGCTTCCTTTTAAATTAGGCGCGTTTCTACAAAGATCAGCTGAGAGCTATCCCAGCCTTAGTTCCAAAACTCAAGTCAAAACGTCTAAAAGAACCCTTGCCTACAAATATCTGGACAAGAAGAACGCTCAGCCCAGAGCGGTACCCTCTCATTTCAGAAGTTTCATTTTGGGTCCTTTAATATAGTGGCAGTAGTTGATCATTTCACAAACAAGTCCTGGAAATATCTTTTCCTGCAATTGTGTTGTTGCTTCCATCTTCGTCTACTGGTGTTCGTGTATTTATTGTAGTTATAAATGCCTTATAAAAGTGTCAGAGTACTTGGTGCAGACTGACATTTAAAAAAATAGTAATTATAAATACTAGTAAAGTGCTTCTATCTCTAAGCAGTACAATTTAGTGAGATAATTTTTCATGAGCAGGTATTTCCATCCATCCTACAACATGTTTAAACTCATCCAGATTCAGCAGGAGTTGTGTAATGTTGTTTGAATCCACAGGAATTCTGATCTCTTTGAAAAACTCCGTAAGGAGAGAGAAAACCAGCTTCTTCTCTGGGACCGCGCAGCCAAAGTACCTCGTAGCTGTTTCTGAATTACCAATTGCCCTTGATGAAATGGGAAGGCATTTTGTTAATTACTGACATAGAGAAGAAAACAAGGACTAGCCAGCAACAGGCTGTCACAGAGAACTGCCTCACCTGCACACGCAACTTACTCCAGAGGAATGCGCACAGCAAAGGTGTTGTCTTCACTGGAACTTATTACGAAGTCAAGAGGAAGGTAATTCCTCTTAACACACTCTGTGCTTCCACCCTCATATTTCTGTTGCTAGGCCACAGCTCAGCATCGACGGAGGACCTCAGATCTTCTGAACTTACCCGCAATAGCAAATTGTGGCTGCAGTCTGCCACAAGCAGTGGTGGTTCCCAAGTCCCCTGGGGCACTGCACTCTGCAGACATGCTCCCCTGTGTCAACACCATTGGTCGCACCGCGCTGCAGGTTCCCCCTCCTCTGCCCTCTATGGCTTCAGGAAAGTATAACAGAAGTGTTGTTGAATCGGCGGGTCAAAACTACCTAAAAGTCATGGCTTCTCGCTGTAAAATCATCTGTAGAACAGAGTATCGTGGCAGCTGTTGGACTGCAGAGGGATCAGTCAGGCCAGATAATGCTTTAGCTTAAAAGGTAGGTTATGGAAAGATTAGAGAAAGACAAATACCTGCTTACGATTTTGTCCACTGATCATCCCCCTCTGCAGTGTTTTGGGCAGGGTGCTGAGCCCAGAATTAGTGCCTCAGCATCAGCTCCTCTCCAAAGCTGGGAACCTCCCATGATATGGCACGAGCTTATTGTGATTTGACTTTATTTTTAAGATTAATAAGACAGGTAACTGTTCCAGGTAGCCTTGTTCTAGCATCATGTAGCTTTGATATTTTCTATTTACCAGCCCCTACACGAGGTGCAATGTTTCACATACATGGTTGGCAACAGCAATTTTCATCCTGCTGACAAGGAAAACAGCTACATGCAAAATAAATAAATAAATAAATAAAAAGCTATTGGAATTCTATGCATTTACTTTTGGCTTTGTTCTTCTTCTGGTGTCTGGGGATTTTATTACAAAGAAACTAAAAGTTTCAGCTAAAGTAAAATAAACCCACTAGGTCGCTTTTTATTTTCATCAATACCAAAATTAAATATTTCTGCTCATGTAAAGACATTGTTGTGAAAAGCATTAAAACAGTATTAACCTTATCATCCACATCAGGATAACCTTCCTTTCTTCTCCATCAGAATTAAGAGATTTCTACGTAAATTCAGACTGCATTTTTGGATCAATTATTTTCCCTATTCATTTCAAGAAGGGATGTCGTAACTGGCAACACTGAGTGCAAACCAATAAATGTTAATTTCTGTCTTTTTTTTTTTTACCTCATGCTTCTTGGTAAATCACAACTGAATGAGACTGAAATGTTTTTAACCACACAACTGTTACAATTTTAGCCATCTTACTTCCTGTCTTCAGCCACGTACGTAATGCAAAGCTCAGAAGGGAAAAAAAAATAGCAACAAAGAACCCCAGAAGCAAAAGGCTGTCCAAAATAGTTTGCAATGTTTGGGATGGCAACAGAAGACCCAAACTGTTTGACCTTCCCGTGGCTATGAGAGACACCATGTCTGGATTTACTTTGCTTTAACTGACAAACATCCCAGATTCAGGGATGACTGCAGGTTCAGTAATGCCTTCCTTACAGCACTTCACAACGTGGGCAGATATGAAACAATGAACTTAGCTTGTCAGTGCAGCACAGCCGTCCTGAGCCTCCCAGTTCCCGTAGGGGTGATCGGCCCTCACGACTCAAAGCTGCTGGGGTATGAGACGCCTGCTCTGGTTCGATACTAGTTGATCCAGAATCAGATGGAAATGGGGAAAGCTGGAAGGCGTGAGCCACCTGCCCCTTCTGGATGAACTTGCTGGCCAGCAGAAGGCATAAATCAGCCTGCCTGTTCCCCTGAAAGTGCAAATTAGGACACACAGGTGGTTTAGGAAGTCAGATACTGCACTGATGACCGCCACAGGGGGGAACAAAGGATGATTTCTGTACTTGCAGAGGGCCAGAGCTTCAGAGCCTGCCAGCGTTACACACCAGTGCGCCCATGCAAACCTCAAAGGTTTGAACTTGATGGGTGGTGGTTTGTTTTTGTTTTGTTTTTTTGTCTGTAAGTGGCAGGTGTAGGACTCATATGAAAAAAGCCTCAGAAGTCCTTCACAGCCGAGGAGGAATCCTACCCAGGAAACCGACCGTTTGGGCTAGCACAGGATTAAACAAACCCCTCCGTGGCCACTGTGTTCCTTCCAGCCCCACAGCAGTCTGGGGCCCCAGTTTCCAGCAGGGAACCGGCTCCTGGACCACCTACATCCACCACACTTGCAGAGCTCGCCCCCCGGCTCCAGGAAGGCTCCCTCCCTCCAACACGAGCCCAGGGCTGCCGCTGCCGTCCCACACGGATCTGCTGCTCCCGCACTCCGCAGCGCCCACGAGGCGCCGTGGAGAGCGGAGACATCCCCTGGAGCTGGAAGCACCGTGCCAAAGCCACCGAGCAGCACCGCCACCGCCACCCAGGCCACCTCCTCCGCTTCCGAGCAGGCGCAGCAGCGCCGGGGCCGGGGCCGGGGCCGGTGGCGGAGCCGGGCGGGCCGAGAGCTGCTCCCGCCGCCCTGCGGGGGGCTGGGCGGGGAAGAGAAGCGGCCCGCAGCCACGGTGAGGCACGGTGGGACCGAGGGGGGGAGCCGGGATGGCCGCCCGCAGCCGGAGCCACCCCGCTGCGGGGGGAGCCGGGCCGCCGGCCCCGGGCGAGGCGGAGCGCGGGAGCCGTGAGGTGGGCGGCGGGGAGCCGGGGAGCCCCGGGAGGCGAAACTGGGCCGCGGGGGAGGCTGAGGCTTAGCCCTGTCCGTGCGGGGAAGGCTGAAATTTAGCTCTCTCGGTCCAAACCTCGCCCTTGCTGCCCCCACAGTTAGGGCCGTGGGGCGCTGACAGCTTCTGAAGCGCCTCGCAGGCACCGCAGGAGTTTTGCCCCCCAGCTGTGGGAACCCGTCCTCCTTCCTCCTCCATTTACCAGCGTCGGTAATTTCGGTTTTGGTTCCATTTTCCTCCCCCCGTTCACCCGTATCAGCGATTCCGGGTTTGGTTCCAGTTTGTTACACCGCCGCCGTTCCCGACAGCCGAGCGGCCAGGGGCTGAGGTGCTTGCGCTTACCCGCTTCCTTCAATGACATCTTGCAGCGCCTGCCAAGCGGCTGCGCACCGTGAGTATCTCCGGGACCGCCGAGCCTCTTGTGCCACCCCACTGACACCCTCAGCCAGCCTGGGAACCGCACAGGCCCGCGAGGCCCGTGTCAGACCAGCAACAAGGCACCGAGGGGAGCGAGCCGTGAGGGGTAGGCCCAGCACGACCTGGGGATCCGGGCACCACTCGTGGGCCCCGTAGGGAGAACGTAACCACAGCGTAACAATTAAGATGCCACAGCCCCACGTATCACACTTCCACGCCTCTCTAAAGGAAAGCCAAACGCGCTGGTCAGCAGAAAATCTCCCTCTTTCAGCAACCAGCGTTCAAAATTTTCATAGCACTTGCTGGCAGCTGTTAAATACAAATCATCCCCGATACCGATGTTCACAATCGTATATTAAAAACGATTTGTTTTATAGCCAACCAACTGCACAGGCGAGGGTGGCCGTACAGAACGCAAGTGAACCACTAGAAGCAGGCTTAGCCTCTGCCAGGTTAGGCTGAGCAGAGCTACGAAATTTCTCTTTTCATCACAGACATGTAATGTTGGTACTGAATATCATAGGTACTAAAGGATATGTTTTAGTCACTGTGTATCTCAGTAAGAAGCAGCAAGTTTGAATGAAGTTGAGCCTTCCTCCTCGATTCCTGTAATACCTGTCATTTTCAGGTAGCGTCAGCCAATACCTCGTGTTAAGCAACATGCTGAAATAAGCGGTCTTTGCTTGCAAGCCTGACCAGGGATTGCTTTTCTGTGATACCCATCCTACAAAAATCTTTAAGTTTCAAACAAATCTTCAGTTCAAAGAGCTTTTACTGAGAGTACCTCATTACAAAACAAAATAAGCATCGTAATACTAGAGCATGCCTAAGGAGGGTTTTCTCCTCCCTTATGAGAAAATTCCCTCTGTTATATGTTATCCAGCTCACTTCAGCAGCCCTCTCATGATTTCACAAATTACTACTGATTTTCCAAGCCTTCTGGTCAAGGTTATTACACGCTGCTTGACAGGAAGGCCTATTACCAAGGCAAACAGGAACAAAGTTCTGTTTTTGTGGTTTGAGGCAGAGCTACTGTTCATCAGGTTGTATTGTGTTGAATGTTTAGCAGCCCCAGGCTATATGTAGCGTTAATGTAACTTCAGAGATTCAGCATTTAAATCAACACACACCTAATTTGTCTTCACAAGAACAGTATCTGCAATTCGCGCACAAGCGATTACTACCTAGATCTATAATTACTGCCAGCATGCAAAAATTACCATAGATACGCAACTTTGATCCAATGCTTTAAAGGGAGACCTCAGATGTTAGCCTGTGTCAAATTAAAGCCTCACTACTGAATTCAGACCTTTGTACTGGTGACACCTGCCCCATCAGCACAACAGCTGGTTGCACTTCACCAAGAAAGCCAAAGGACCTTCACCAGGAACTGCCAGGGAGACCAGGGCTCACCTGTGAGAGCAGCAGCGAGTGTTCTGGGCAGTGCTATGAGCTGTTTGTTACACGGCCACTTGACTAGCTGTAAAGCAATATAAGAACATCTCCTCTTCCATAATAATAGTTAGGCAGAGCCCAGCTTACCTTCTTACTAAGTGAACGCTGCCACGTCCTCAGTCCTGTGCTCTCAAGGCAGGCTGGCGCCTCAGCAAAACAAAACCTGCATCCTTTCTAAGCCAGGAAAGCCAAAGAAGAAAGCTTTTATTTATTTATTTATTTATTTTTTAAAGCCTACTCTTCCCAGTTTTGGCTTGTCAGTATCAAACTGGCCGGCCAATATCCAGATGTGCACATGAACATCTCTCTGCCCTCCAGCACCTACTTTCTACAGACCCTTTCACTACTTCCTTACTTCCCAGACTCCCAAAAGAGGCTGTGGTAATTGGGCTGCAGCTGATGTTCATAACAACATCAAAAAGATTTTTGCAATTAGAGATTTTAAGATTCAGGTGCATAGTAGTTAGCAGTAAGTTGTTGGTCTGAAAAATTTGGGAAGCCCTTTTCTACACAATTTAGAGAGCTCTTAGCTACCTGGAGGAGCTAATCTACTGCTGCTGACAGGGGCACTTGGAAATAGGGCTTTTGTTATACCTGTGTCACAGCCACCCAAAAGAAATGGAAACTGAACAACTGCTGTAGTCTCTTAGGAGTTTGCTTTTTGCCACAAAACCTTTTCTTTACATGAGGTAAGGTGCTTAACATAAACGTTCAAGAAGCAGAGCTTGCACCTGTGCTAGCAATGCAGCTTGCTGATGCATGCCAAAGGCACAGGCTTGTGCAGTCTTCCTTTAAGGTTTTACCTCCTGAGAGACACATCAGGCAAGGGAACACCACAGTTTTAACAAAAGCTTAAAATTATTCTGGCATCTACTGGGGATGGTTTACCCTCCCACTTCAAGGTTCCCCAGATTCATGGTGTTTTTCTGTCGATGTATTTAGGAGTTACTGCAAGTCTTCATAATTTCTTCATCCCTTTTCTTTTTTGAGGGGGTAGAGAGTTGCCTTATTCCCCTACCATAGTCCTTCCCAGCTTTCATGTCCTTAAGTTCCGGCAGCTGGGAAAATAAGTTTCCCACTTTCACCCTCCAGAGAAACCTTTTCTTTGTTTTAAGCTTCAAGCAAACTCTTGAAAGCCAGACTTGCAAAGATGCCTTAAACATAGCTTAGAGTTATACAAGTATCTAGGCACCAGACAGGCCCATGTTCAGGCAATTTAGAAAATGAGAACCTATCAGAATTGTTACAAACTGCCTGCCTTTGGAGCCATGGCCCTTGTTTCTCTGGTTTGCAGTTTTTCCAGGCATGAAGTATAAGGACAGTAACAACCTACTGCAGGTTCTATGGATTTGTTAACAGCACTTGGAGATCCTCAGGTGAAGAAATGGTTTTACATCAGTTTAACATGACTCTAACGTGCAGACAGAATAAATCATTGTGGTATTTGGACTGCTCCTATGAGAGAAACACAGCATCTTTAGTGTCACACTGAGGCCCTTTGTAACACAGCTAGTCCAGAAGTGTCACAAGAGTAGATTCTGATGTCTCTCACCTTACATAGACACTTATTTAGTGGAACAGCTAAATGCGGAGTAATGACGCTTTTTCTTCCTTTATACAGGTCCAGAAGCACTAGGGTACTTCATTTCGTTTAAATTGCTAAGACTGCAAACATGTCACTGGATGACATCCACATGAGCACCCGGGATCTGCTTGAGAAACAACAGTTAGATGCTGGAGGATGTGGAACAATTTCTTTGTGCTTTCACAGAAAACATGGATTCGTAGTATTAAAAACCGTGTATACGGGACCCCAGCGCACTGAGTGAGTTACTGATCTTAGTTCTCGTTTTTGTATTTCAGTCTAAGGAAACCTCTAAATTCAATAGAGATAATTCTAAATAAAATATCGTAATTTTAGATCTTTGGATCCTGGAGGTATTGTATGTGGAGAAAATATTGTCAGTACAGTACTAGCAGCTGTCCTGCAAAGTTTCATTTTTCCCTCATGAGCCAACTTTTCTAGAGTTTTAACTTACTGCTGCAGTGAAGTTCCTGTTTTCTTTTGCAAGGTGAGCACTGCTGTGAATTGTTAAGAACCAAAGGAACTCTTACACACCCAGGTAAATTCAGCAACAAAGCAGACATGTTACTTGAAAGCTTGCTGATTAATTTTCAGGACAGCTGTCCAAATGTAGATGTCCACTAGGAACTAAACAAACATGGGGCATCAGCAGGACTCCAACCCTACATTTATAATACCAAGGACGTAAGCTAAGCCCACTGATTTAATTCGGGGATTGAATTAGCTGTGGATTTCAATGGATTCATGTCATGTTCTAGCTCTACTACCTCACCACCACAACTATCCTAAAATTCTCCCTCGAGTCTTCCACTAGAGAGAGACAAAACCCACATTCTTCTCGTTTGTGTTATGACAAGTAAAATGAGTTTTCATTTTGCCAGTGGAAAGCAAATTAAGAAATTCCAGTAGTTTGCAGCTTTCACTGATGTTTGGGACAAACGCAGTTAAAACAGATCAGCCTGCCAGCTTTATTTATTTATTTCACTGTCTCACTACCCAGGCCCTTAAGTTTTTTATTCCTTAAAGTCTCGAATCAAAAGTCTAAAGCAAACTTCTAAATGAGCCTAAAGCAAACAAAACAACCACCTCCTGTAGTACTGCAGAGGAACACAGAGGGAGAAAGCAGGAGAAAGCAGTTTCCTTAGAAGTCACAGGGTAGGAAAGCATTGTCAATCAACACAGCCTCAAGTTTTTCTTGCATCGGTTTGCTCTGTGACTATAACAGGAGGAACAGTAAAAACATCACCCCTTCCCATATTTAAAATTATTGGTACCGTCCTTCTTAAGCACACTGATAGCATGCTTCCATCTGCGTACCTGTGATTATTGGTGGGTTATACTGAGGTAAGCAGGTTTTGAATTCATCCTAAACCAATAATCCCTAGTAAATGTTATCAGTATCCCATATGCAGGTAGATTCCCCTGTAATAAATCAATTTTGGAAGCAAATATGAACAGCAGCCCTTTGGGAAACAGGTCTGGGTAGTTTCCTGTACAAGAGGCAGTGGAGTGTGCCCTGATCCTCCTTTTGCAAAGGTTCTTTCAGCTCTGCCCTGTCCTTATCCCACCTCAGCTCAGGGATATACCACCAGCACTGCATTTACAAAAGTAATAATAATAATAATTAAAAAAAGCTTATTCACTTTCTGAAAAGCAGGCCTTAACAGCAGGCTTTACTAACAGTCTTTGTACAAGGCATTTGAGCAGAGAGTTGGAGAACATAGCCTGACATGAACAAGGCTGTCCCCGTTTAAAACCAACAGAAGATATGGTTCATCTGAGAGTGGCTCTGGGGAGGCTGTCAGTTTGGGCCATGATTTTGGGTATGAATCAACAGCATTTTTGCTTTACCTAGCCTACTTTCAGTGTAATTGCTGTTTTGCAGATACAATGCTTCCCTCCTTGAAGAAGGCAGGATCATGCGTAAACTACAGCACGACCGTGTGGTAAAACTACTAGGTATAGTTTTGGAAGACGGAAATTACTCACTTGTGATGGAGTATGTGGACCGGGGGAACATGATGAAAGTGCTACAAAAGGTGAACAGTGAATTGCTTCATCCCTTATGCTCCTTGGAGCTGATAAGATGTTTGAAAGGGTCAAGATGTTGCTGCCATCTTCAAAGGATGCAGTCTTTCTAGTTTCTGATTCTCCTTTCTGTATTAAAGGGCCAGTGGCACTCTGCCTTCTCTAGAGATGGCAGATTATAAAAGCAGAGGACAGCTATGGCTTTCCTGTGCATCACAGAGGAGGAGACCACAGTTGTAGGTGCAGAGTTATGGGAGTGTATTTGTAGAAATATTTTGAGACTCTGCTAAAAAAGGATGCTTTTGTAAATATGGAGAGACTCCAGACTTATGCTAATGCAAGAATTTAGATCCGAGAAGGACCTTGGTTCTTTTTATTAGCCCGGCTTGAACAGAGGTACTCAGGGGACTGAGAAACAAACTCGTTTGAAGACTGTGTTCTGATTTAATGGTTGGAGTAGCATTTTTAATAGATGGTATTTCTTGTTCCTTATTTTAGCTCTCGATACCTTTGTCAGTGAAAGGCCGCTTCGTGCTGGAGATCATAGAAGGAATGCTTTATCTACATGAGCAAGGCTTAGTACACAAAGACCTAAAACCAGAAAACATCCTTGTGGATGCAGACTTCCATATTAAGGTACGTGTTAGAAAGTAAATGGAGAATGCTGATGATTTGGGTTGAAGAACCCAGTTTGCTTTTGCTTAGCATTCCTGGTGAGTAGATGAACTCCTCTGTAGTCCAGTGAGCTATTGCTAAGAGAGCGGTAGCAGTGGATCCCTGAAATACGATGACCTATACAAGCTCTGCACCTGAGGTTTGCATGATCTTCCCCTTATCTGTGGGGGGAAAAAAAATCACTGTGGGTATTAAAAAACAAAGAATAATATTATTGAGAATTAGTGAACTACTAAGAGTTAGAAAGAAAAAAAAAAGAAACAAACCTAAGCCCACAGACTGAAACAAACAGAAAATGTCTTAAGGATCATTTCTTCAGTCCTTTCTTGCTGTAATTTCTCCTGCCTTTACTTCCCTCTTTTTATTCTATTCCTTCTTTTGCCTATTATCTTTTCCTCTTTTGTCTCCCCTTTTTTTCCTTTAGTCATCGTATTTAAATGACTGCCAGCAGCTACAAAAAAAAAAAAAAAAGCAGCAGGAAACTACTTCAAATAATGAGTTATAAGCCTGTTCCAAAGTCCTTCTATTAACTTCAGTGGGCTTTTGGATCCAGACCTATACCTATAGAGTCTCCTGCTGAATAAACCTGAGCAGAATTTGCAGCAGGCCTCATCAAACATCCTGGTCAAGGTGAGTTGCTGAAATGATCACCCCGTTACAATAGGAAAACACTGAATAAAATGCTGTGAAGAGTATTCTATCACGTTTTATTTCTCACATGCAAATTATTGAGAAGTAATTAGACAAGGTTAAGAAAGTAGAAAGTCACAGTGCAGTATGAGCAACTTGCAGATGACAGATATAAGCTGTATTGGGTTTTGACCAAAACGAAAGACAAAACAAATAACAACAACAAAACACCACTTCGTTATCTGCCTTAATTGTAAATTGGGTGGTTTGGGGGGTTTCAGCTTGCTTTATGGACAGGAGCAAATTAGTCTGCCATCACACTGGAAGACAAACAGAACTGGAACCCAGGATCAAATTCAGAATCAGATCAGGCTTCTTTAAGCAGTTTGATCAAAAGCCTCATGTAAGGCAGCTGTTGTATGATCTGTCTGCTCAGATGTGTCCAACAGTGCCAACATTTATAAGGGCAAACAGCTGTTCTATGAAACCGCAGATGTAGGAAGACTTATATTGTATTTTCCTCTGTCACGTTAGACCTCTCACTTTTAGACATGAACTCAGGCTCCTGCTTTGTCAGCAGGCTGTAACTTAGAATTTCCTCTTCTTCTGAATATATCACCTCTAAATTCAGCCAAAAGCTTCCAAAGCTAAAGACCACCAATAAACTAGTTAGAGGCAACGAGAGAGAGAGAAGTGAGGCAATGTGCCACTCCAGTTGTATTTGGAGTGACTGGGTTACACAACTAGATGAGTTTAACAGCTTTCTGCAGCCAAGAGAGGCAGTCCTGCTTGTCTTCTCCTGTCTCCTCACCTTAGGGAACTCTTATTCCCTTGCATTAGCACTGGTGCTAATTTGAGCACCCTACCCCAATACAATTTAGGAAGCCAAACCAGCAGGTTACAAGTTAAGTTTTTGGCAGTCCTACCCTTCTGCTGGAGAGCACTTGGTTGAGCACCTTGCCCTAGGTCTTCCTGGGTCAGAAAAGGGTCAGTGCTGGGCTGGAACATAAGAAACTGAGGGAGTACAAGAGAGGAGGCTGCGGGATAAGGAGGGAAGGATTACTTTCTTCACCACCAGCCATTAGTCTAGCTGTTGTAAAACAGCACTCTGATGTTTCAGTAACGTCACTTTGTCAAGCGCACAGCACCCAGTACCCTGGCTTTAACTAATTTCATGGTTTCCTTTTCCACGTCTCTTGCAGCATACACATCACAGAATTTTTGATCCTCTTCCTCGCCCTTTCTGCAGAAAGGTCTCAGGAAGTCCAGTTAAATGGAATCAAAATGGAAAGGGCACTGCAGTAGGAAGGAATATACACCCTTCTCATAGATTATTTCTGAATCTCAGCTGCTTCTTTTGTGGATCTTCTTTCTGCCATGAGTACTACAAAGCAGCTTTTGAACATCATTTTCACTTCAAGCAAAACCAACTTTTTCCCCTTGCATGGTGCCATTGCTCCACATGGTGTTAAGTTAATAATGAAGGTTCAGCCTAACGGTTCCCAGTGGGCAGTGATATTTTATTTAGGGAAAAAAAGCAAACATTTTTTCCTTTCTCATTAATTGCATATTTGCAGCATTTCATTTTTAGGCAAGTTACTACCTGCTATCGTTACAAAATTGAGCACTGCATGAAATGCTTGTTTAGCTACTTGTCATCACAGCACTGGCTCTGACACATCTCATTTTTCAGATTGCAGATCTCGGTGTTGCTTGCTTTAAGAACTGGAGCCGGCTGACCAAAGAAGAGACTACCCGACAGAAGAAAATCAAGAGCACTTCCCAGAATAATGCCGGCACTCTTTTCTATATGGCCCCAGAGCATTTACGCAGTATTAATGTAAAACCTGGGGAGAAATCAGATATTTACAGCTTTGGCATAGTAATCTGGGCGATTTTTGCTAACAAAGAGCCATATGAACGTAAGTTACTTGCAGAAAGACTGGATCACAAAATCGAGTTGGAAATGCTATGCGTTTAACGTTACCAAATTAAGATTAGTGGATTATATCACTTAAAACCTAGAATAGCCCATGTTTGGCATCTGATGGCCACTTTTAAGTATCATTCGTTTTAAGTGTGGTCAAGAACATCTCAGTTGGACTTGAAATGCGGGCATGAGTCTAAGTTTGAACAAAGTCTATTCACATCCACATGGTGCACATGTAAACCTGCATTCGGTGGCAGAAGTTAGACAAACCTCACGCAAGCCAGGATGGAAACTGATGCGTATGCTATTTCGTCACGTGGGCTAGTCACATGTGCTTTTTTTCTTTTAACGGGAACGTCCGCAGCCAGTTACTGCTTCTCAGCTGTGTGGTGCTAATTTCTTAACATGCATACATAGAATCATTAAGGTTGGAAAAGACCCCAGGATCATCTGGTCCAACCATTCCCCTACCACCAATGTCACCCACTAAACCATGTCCCTAAGCACCACGTCCAACCTCTCCTTGAACACCCCCAGGGACACTGACTCCACCACCTCCCTGGGCAACCCGTTCCAACACCTGACTGCTCTTTCTGAGAAGAAATGTCTCCTTATTTCCAGCCTGAACCTCCCCTGGGGCAACCTGAGGCCATTCCATCTTGTCCTAAATGTCCTACATGGACTCATACAGAAAAGTAGGAGCAGACCATGGAATTCCAGAGTAACTTGTGTTTGCCATTTTGAATGGATTGATTTTTGCTAACTGGCTAAACACTGCCTATGTGGCAATCTTTGTGTTCTGACCTAATACGGAGCATAACTGAGATTCAGGTTCTGGACATCTAGATCTGTCACCCTTACTCGCACAAAGCATGTCTTATGCATAAAAATAAATCTATTCGTCTTAAAATAAATTTCTAATGTATAGTAATTAAAGCCCTGGATTCACATTCACAAATGTTAGAGATTTGTATCTGTAACTCAGGCATCTTTCTTTGAAACATTCACACATCCAGAAACATACAGGCTGCTGCTTCACTATTTCTTTTACCTACATAGATGTGATTTTGGAGGATATCAAAATAACACGATTACAATCTGATATGAAATGTTAACTTTTCAGATGGTATAAATGAAGCTCAGATTTGCTTTGGTATCATTAATGGAAACAGACCAGACATAGAGGAGATCATCGAGAAGTGTCCAACAGAGATAATTGACTTAATGAAACAATGCTGGGAGCAAGAGGCGGAGAAACGGCCTACCTTTGCAGGTAAGACATTGCTTTGGGATTATTTTTGTTACATGTTCACCAGTAGTTCATAATGCAGCAAAACAAAACAAACTTGAGTGTTTTCTTCTTGATATATCAATTTTTGCTTTAAGAATAAAGCTATCAGCTTACGTGCCCAGTAAGGTCTGTCCCCTGTACTCTGACTGAAAATAGCGTCTTGTCCAACACCTACAAATTTGAGAAACACCAGTGACTGGATGGAGCTAAGACTCTTTATGCACAATGATAATTTGTGTTTGACAATGTATTATCTTCCTTCTGAAGCCTGCAAAAAAAATCAGCTAATGGGATGGAACATAGTACATCTTGGGTACAACTGAGAAAATATCCTATCAAAAAGTGCTTCAAGAGCTGTCGCAGATTAGCCTGCCATTAACAATGCAACAGCCTGTGACTAACCATCCTTTTGTGTGTCAGATCCCAAAGTGCATAAAAGTCTGGACTGAATGGTCTGGGAAGAAGACTAAGAGCAATCATCAAATATCAGCCAATGTTCCTTATTTCCTTTTGCCTTTTGTCCCTGCCTCAATAGCAGTCCCCAAAAAAGAAAATCAACATGTGACAGGAAACAGAGATTTTGGTTTAGACCAAGGGCACCAAGAGCTTCATATACAGCAGGTTAATATTCCTAGGACGTATGTATACCAGGAGGAACAAATCAACTACTTCCATATTTAACCTGCAATTATCTACTGCTAAAGGACTGATTTTGTGGTTGCGCTGGGTGTCTCGGTTTGTTTTTCCCTTAAGCAAAATGCTAATATTTACCTTGTTTGTAGATTCTTTCAGTAATTCCATCTTTAGCAGAGATGGGGTAGCTGCTTTTTAAATACCTGAATGCATCTTATTTCTTAAAATGTGGTATTTTGTCTTTTGGCCAGTCAAGTGCAGGGCAGGTGCTGTCAGCCACAGGTCATAAACAGAGCACTTTCACCTAAAAAGCAATATGACAATTAAAAGATCATCCTAGAAATCACCCTGTTCTTGTTACTACATTAAGGCTAAAAGAGTAATGTGAACAGATTCCAAATGTGTGTATAATGTTCACGTTACTGTTTCTGACTTGATACAAGCCTTTATTCAACCCTTCTCCATCAAAATTGTTGACAGTATAAATCACTTTCCATTGAAAACCACTTTCACCTAGTTCTCTTCCTTTTACAGAAATTAGTAAAACATACAGGCCGTTTTACTATCAAAACATAGGAAAAAATATTGAAGAAGATCTGAAGAAGATAAAAGTGAGTAACTTCCTAAATATTTTAAAGTGCCAGTTTCCTAACATCCCCGTGCCTCAGTTATGGCCAGATTCTGCCACGCTCTTATCATCCCTGACTAACCTGATTTCCTTCTGTGATAAAATGGATGGGGCTGTGAGTGAGGGGAGCGCAGCATATAGCATTTACCTGAACTGTAGGAAGGTTTTCAACACTGCCTCCTGAAATATTCTTGTGTCCAAGTTCAGATGTTACCATCTGGATGGGTAGACAACCAGATGGGTTAAAAATGGGTTGGATGATCAGGCTCAGAGGGCAGCGGTTAATAGGTCCTGCTTCACCTGGAGACCAGTAAGTAATGATTGGGGTAGTGCAGGGGTCTACTGCACTGAGACCTGCTGTGGTTTACACCTTTATCGGCCACCGAAGGAAGTGATGGAGAATACTCCCATAAGGTGTGCAGATGACACCGAAACATGGGGATGAGTAAAGTACTGTCAAGGGCAGGGCTGTCATCTGCAGGCTGGAGGAATGGGTTGATGGAAGCCTTAGGAAATTCAGAAAGGACAAATGCAATGTGCTGCACGCACCTGAGGAGAAACAACACCTGGCTTCATCACTGGCCAGGGGCTGCCTGGCTGAGGAGCAGCACTACTGAGAAGAATGGGGCTTGTTCAGCCTGGACACGAGATGGCTTTGGGAGGGCAATAAGTAGCAGCCTGTTCCTACCTGTGAAGGATTTGTTCAGAAGATGGAGGCAACCTCTTCTCAGCAGCTCATAGGAAAGGGAAGATTAGAAGCGGTGAGCATAAAGCAAAACAAGAGAATAGTCCCACATGGACAGACAAAATAGAGCAAGTTTCCCTAGAGCGTTGGCCGGTCACCATCCTTAGAGGTTTTTCAGGACCCAGCTGGACAAAGCCCTGAGCTACCCAGTCTGATCCCATGTGCAGCCCCGTTTTGAGCAGGAGGTGGAACTGGAGGCCTCCTGGGGCCCATTCTCACCTGAATGACTCTGCAGTTCTATGATAATACAAGACTTTGAAAAAGCTTCTACCATGTCCAGAAAGTCCCACTGATAGAATTAAATATTATTCCCAGAGATTCAAAAGGTTGTAATGAGATTTAGAATGTTGTCTTTTGCTTTGGGAAGAAAATAAAACTGTGGGAAGAGTTGTTGATTTTTAATCTGCAGAGGTACTTCTTGGGTTTGACTTTCATTAGAAAACAAAAGCTTAAATATTTTACAAGTAAGATGCACCAAGGGAAATTGAGAAATCATTTTTCTGGGTAAAAACAAGAAAAAAGGTGATTTCTAGTGAAGTCTGAGTAATAGGAACATCAAAAGAATAGAATGGGAGTGGATTTTGCCTTCACTCTAGCATAGTGAAGATGAGGGTTTACAGAGGGGAAACTACTGCATCCTTCTGATCCTCCTTGTTCCTGATACTCTCAGGAACAGTAAGAGTAAAAAAAGTACAAGTCAGCATGGTCATACGTGAACGTAACTCTCCATCCTGCCTCTTTCCTGTAGATGAATATGCTTGCTATACAGAGATCCAGAAAAGAGGGTGCCTATTTGCTGCCTTTACCTCAGCATCCTCCTCTCACTGAGACTGCTTGCAGAAAGGCTAGCTATTAAGCCCAAGACAGACAATCCACAACCACTCTGTATGGATTAAGCTCATACTCACATAGGTAAGGGCTTGGCCAACTCATAGTATTATATGAGTCCAGAGAAGGGCGACGAAGCTGGTGAGGGGCCTGGAGAACAAGTCCTATGAGGAGCAGCTGAGGGAGCTGGGACTATTTAGCCTGGAGAAGAGGAGGCTCAGGGGCAACCTTATCACTCTCTACAGGTACCTCAAGGGAGGCTGTAGCGAGGTGGGGGTTGGTCTGTTCTCCCACGTGCCTGGTGACAGGATGAGGGGGAATGGGCTGAAATTGCACCAGGGGAGTTTTAGGTTGGATGTTAGGAAGAACTTCTTTACCGAAAGGGTTGTTAGACATTGGAACGGGCTGCCCAGGGAAGGGGTGGAGTCGCCATCCCTGGAGGTCTTTAAAAGACGTTTAGATGTAGAGCTTAGGGATATGGTTTAGTGGGGACTGTTAGTGTTAGGTCAGAGGTTGGACTCGATGATCTTGAGGTCTCTTCCAACCTAGAAATTCTGTGATTCTGTGATATACTGCAGTCGCATTACAGTTCTTCCTCCCTTCACTGAAGATAAGGTTTTGCCCATCTGTTGCAAAGCTATGGATATTTTCTGCTAGGCTGTGCTCTCTGTTGAGAGCTTAGGATCTCTCCCCACAGACTCATGGAATCTATTCACCCAGGTCTCTTTACTGCACACGTGTGCCATTCCCTACTCTACAGGTACTCCCTTTGATTAAGCTTTGACCTATAATTTGATCATGTGTTCTTCTTCTACACGTAGAAAGTGTGGCCTGAGCCAAACGAATTGCTGCAGAGGATGCAATCCCTTCAGATAGATGCTGTAGCAGAAGATGCCAGTAATGGTCAAATAGGTAAGTGTTCCAAATCTCTCCCTAGCAAACATCATGCCATGTACTCTGCTGAAGATAAAATTGTGTCCGTGTACGATGTAAGTAATCTTACCATTAAGTGGTTATGGAGAGATTCAATTATGCAGCACTTCAGAGAGAATTGTAATCACTGCAAAGATTAAATTTGCTCCCAGGCTCCCCAAAGTCATATTCACTCTTTCAAAATTCTCAGCATCTTCAGTTTGAAACCACTTTATTTTACTGGCTTGTGCTTCTCTCCTCCATGCTGAAAAATGTATTTAACATTAAATTTTCCAATGGTCAATTTGGTAATTACTTTTCATAGTTGCTCTTTCTTCCCATCTTTTAAACAAACTTAATGCTTGTTCTATAGGCTTCAGTTCCGCAAACTTTCCTTTTTCCCAATCCAGCCTTTCTTAAAATGATCTGAATACAACCAGGACATGTAATTATAAGACGCTGCTTTGCTTATGACCTTGCTGCTGTCTCTAGAGTCTACCCGAGGAGCACTAATAGATGAGTTCTCTCCTTTCTCTGATATTTTCTATCAAATCTGGGATAAGCTGCACGTTTCATGGAGCTATCTCACTAATATGTTATGACTTATTTAGTTGTGTGGTAGCATACTTGGAAATGGTTTGCCAAAGTATCTTAGTGGCAAGGGAAATAAGATCATATTTGCAGCACTGATTTATAAGCAACAATATAAAATTGAGTAGAAATAAAAACTGCTTGATTGGATTGATGTTTGATTTTGGGGGTTTGGTTTCTGCACCCCACTCCTGCTCCAGCCAATGGGCATTACTCGGGCAGCGTTAGCAAGAGGTATCCTGCAGGACCTGCTCATTCATACACCTCACGTTGGCCCTGGAGAACGCATGCCATGCAATTTATGCTGCTAGCTGTCAGTTTTGATGGGATTGTTTCTGTATTAGCTTATTCCTCCCACTCTCCCCCTAGCAGCGGTAACAGTAGAAGCAGAGCAAGTCAAAGTGAATAGAGAGTACTAATATACAGCCATCAAGAGGAACTAGTTCTAGTCAGCCTCATCTGGACTGAATTCATGCAGTTTGAAAAACAAACAAACAAAAAACCCCAGTTCACTGACGTTATCTGAACTAATGAGAAGCATGTATACTTTATTCCAAGCTTACAGTGATCTGTGCACGTGTGTGTTTTAGGCAGTGTGCAACGTTTCCTAGACAAATGTGAAGCTTTGAGAACCTTAAGCAATTAACTTATAGCCTTGCCCTTAAAAACCACAAGAACAAGTAGTAACATACAGAATTTTACATTCTTGTTTAGTCTGTTGCAGCGTGATCTGGTTCATAACTCAGTCTAATTCAGGACTGAAGGAGAGCTTCGTTTGATAGCGAGAATTAGTTTGAAAGATGACAGACTATTTTAGCTGGTAGGCGTTACTTGTAAAAATGTATTCTTTGAGACTAGGAAGAACAAACGAGACAAAATAAAAAAGGATTAATCCTGAAATACCCAGATAGGATTTTTTGCATAATCACTTGCAGATGTGACCTTAATGACAAATTATTTATGCTTTATGAAGTAATACCAATTACAGGGGGTCCTATTTTTCATCTTGTTATACTCCAGTCTTGCTCTGATCAAATACCAGCTGATGCAGTGAAGACTCCATAGTAAATCAGACCTTACTAAAACCTCCAGGAATTTCTTATTTCAGCGGTTGAGAAGCTGGTGTCAATATAAGCAGAGTAACACAGTGAGTTCAGACGCCTCTTTCCTGAATGTAAGTCTGAAATACTTCCCAGTAAAGGCATTATATAAAGCAGTTTATGCTGGAAGTGACGCTACATTTTCACCTGTTATGAATTGCCATAACACTAAAATAGATCCTAGCGTCATCACAACAGGTTACATACTTGCATTAGGATATATTTCAAATATTTACAGAGTTTTCCTTCCTTTCAGATCAGCCTAATTCTCTACACAGCTCTCAGGGTCCCGTGACCAGCGAGGTTAATGAAGCCCAGTTTGCTGCCCCCTCTGAGAATCAGCCTGTTGAGAGCTGCGAGACCTCGTTTACGTCCCCTGACAATCTGGAAAGAAAACTCCAGCGGGAATACAACTACCACATATACGGCAGCTGGATGGATAAACCAGGAGTACCAGGAGTTCCCCACATGGTATACACCCCTGAAATGAGAGAGGAAGAAAGGAGACGGAGAGTTTCCTATGATCCATTTGCAAAGATGTTTTCAGCTGCTCAACAGAGTGAACTGTATCCAAGAGCTGAAAACACGGGACCAAACACTAATCCTTATTTTCGGCCACAACCACCCTCAACACCGACACAGGGAAATTTTGATATTTTTTATGGGCCAAACCCTAGAAATCTCCTCCCAGGAAATCCAGAGGATCTCTATGAATCACACTCAGCCAATACCTTTAGCCTGAGCAAAACTCCTGTGCCTGAATCTGGCACAAGCCTGCATTCACAGACCAACATAAACAGGTATCCAAAGAGTGCAGACACAGATACAGGTGAGAGTCCCCCTCCTCACAACTCCTGCGTTCCTGAAATGACACTTTTTCTTCTAAAAATGATGTGGCAAAGATGGTTTTGTAGTTTGTGCAACACCTGCTTATTGCTAACAGCTTATCTGTGTGATAAATCAAAGGTTCTCTGTTTACTTGAAATGGCTCCAGGTTGCTAAAATGCTCCAGTTTTGACTTCATTTTGCTTGATTTCACTGATCTCAGGCTGTTAACTTCAAGTGAATCATTTCTAAGCCATCAGTACAATAGAGAAGCATCGGACCCAGTGCCTAACTCTTCAGCTACCAACTTAACAATAGCAGACAACAGATAATACTGCAGCTGCTGCCAAAGCCAAGAACTATTAGTAATCATACTAGAAAAGCAAATAAATACTTTTGACTCGCAGAATGTAACATTCATACTATAGGTTGCACGTGCAAAAATTCATGTTTTCTCATATATTTGTAGCATTTAAGAAAACACATTTTTTTAAAGCTTGGTTTGCAGCAAGACACTCCTCAGTTCAGAGAGCAAAAAAGGAGCTAAGGCTCTTGACTGGTTTCTCCAGAGAGCTCTACTGGGTGCTAATGGGGAACTTCTCTTGATGTTTGCTAGCGAGCTGTGGAGTAGAAAGGTACGGAGGCAACAAAGGAAGAGAACACTGTAGCACTCTGTTGCTACAGCCGATCACAGCCAATGTGCTTACAGAAACCGTGATCAGGCTCAGGAGTAAGCAGTAGCGGCATGCCCAATGGGAGCGCTCTTGGTTTGGAACTTGCAGATTCAAATACCTGATAGAAGGCAGCAAAATCCATAACTACACTGTGGTCCTGCACTGCCATCTCGAAGCCAGGTGGTCATACACCCGCAGGGAATCCCAGGTGGTCATACACCCACGTGGAATCCCATGGTCCTCACTGGGATCCAAGGACCATTACGGTTATTAGTCCCCAAGCAAAACCATGATAAGGGTGGCTGCTTTAACTAGAGCTGTTCAAGGGGGTGAAGTCCTGTTAAGTAAAAAAAACTTGTCTTTTTATGTTTAAGAGCACTATGCACTCAGACTATTCCAAATATTGCAGTCATTTTCAAGTACGTGTGCTTTTTTATTTATATAATGATTTTGGCATTTTCACTACCTGTTTAGGTAACAAGGATTCCATTTCTTTCTCAAGGGGAACCTTCACGTATTATCCTCCTGTACCTCAGTTACCCAGAGGTAAGTGCTGTAGCCTTGTCTGTCTTGGTAACCACCAGGGTAAGCATTGCATCCTGACTAACAAGGAAAAAAACATCTTGAAATCATTTGTTATTGCTTTATATCCCTAACTGTAAGAGAAGCTGCCACTCACCGAGGCGATGGGCTCTGCAGCAGGTGCTTTGCCCCAGTGCAGCCAGGGATCGTGGTGTGCAGGGGCATTCCTGCATGATGGCTCCTCAGGGAGCCGTCAGCACCCAGCAGCCCTACCAAGGGTGGCTGACGAGGCTCGGGTGGGGCCAGGAGCAGCAGCAGCCACCCCCGCGTCCACAGGCTGCCCCTAGGGAGCACAGGTGAGCAGGAGCTGGGCAAACCAGTCATGATGCATCAGGCAAGGAGTGGCGTAGCAGCGCGCGCGCGGGAAATTCAGAAGGCGGGCCACTTCATTCTCTTCTGGGAGCAACCGCGGAAGGAGCCTTCTACCGAAGCCAGAATGTTGTTCACCTGCTGCATCTGCTGCACCTGCCGAGATGATGCTGAAACCCAAATGGAGCCTCCCCAGGCAGATGCCTCCACCCAAACAGACCTCACAAGCACCGGAGGAGATGCCCAGACCCTCAGTTCCAGGGAAGGCCATAATCTGGAAGTCCCCCTAGGGCCTGAAGGCAGAGGTGGGTGTCAAGGATACAGGTGTGCCCAGCTGGGTGAACTTCTAAGGCAGTTGGCTGTGTTACTAGAGAAGCTCATCAGACAACATAGCATCCTGGAATCTCATCAGGAGACCGATGAATTGCATTACGCTCAATGTGTGTCAGTGCAACAGCCCTGCCTTGAGGCCGGGCAAGGAGAAGGTAAGTCAGCTTCCAACCCTGAACTGACAAACCTGACTGACTCACGGGACAGGGGAGACTGGACCCTCATCTCTTCTCTAAGCAGGAGTCGGCATTTCCCCCTTGCCCCTGAGGTGCCCCTGCACAACGGATATGATGCTCTAGGGCTGATAGAAACCTAGGAAAGGGCAACTCTACAGAGCTAGCCCAATAACCACCCGCATCAGAACCAGCGCCTCAAAGAAGGCACAAAGGATGTTAGCAATTGGAGACTTCTTGCTGAGAGGCAGAGGCCATCCAGTCTTTCCAGAGAGGTTTGCTGCCTGCCAGTGGTCCGCAGGCCTTTGTGATGCTACGAAGAGGCTACCAAGCCTGGTGGGGCCAGAAGACTACCCCCCAGTCCTGCTCCTTCATGCAGGGGCAAATGAGGCTGCAAAAGACTCCAGAATATCAAGAGGAACGTTATGTCCCTCGGAAAGGTGTGGAGGGGATCGGGAGTGCAAGTAGTGTTCTCTGTCCTCCCAGTTGGTGACTGGGACCCCAGAAGGAGATGAATGGACCCAGTGAATGAATGGCTGCGTGGCTGGTGCCGTGCTGAAGGTTCTGGGCGCTACGATCTTGGATGTGCTTTCGAGAGACCAGGAATGATGACACAGGTTGGGGCATGCCTAATCAGGTGGGGCAAGGGTGCTGGGCAGCAAGCTGGCAGGGCTTGTGAGCAGGGCTTCAAAACAGATTCAGCAGGGGAAGGGGACGTACCTCTGAGTGATGGGAGTCAACCCGGGAACATCATCACCTTGGGAAGCAATATGGAAATACTTGTGAATAGTCCCAAAGGGTTCCTCTGAGGAGGCAATGCGACTGATAGCCCAGCTGAAGTGCCTCTACACCAAAGCACGCAGCACAGGAAGCAAGCAGGAGGAGTTGGAAGCCGCAGTGCAGTTTGAAAACTATGACCTAATTGCTGTCATGGACAGGTGGTGGGACGGGGCACATCACTGGAACACCAGAATAGCTGGAATGGCAGGCTGAGCTTTTCAGAAGAGCAGGCAGGGAAGGAGGAGCAGGGGCGTTACCTTTGATGTTAGGGAAGGGATTGATTGCGAAAAGCTGTCTTTGAGAAACAGCCACAGACAGGCTGAGCGCCTCCTGGTGAAAGTTTGGGCTGACCCAACAAAGGACACCTTGTGGTCGGGGTGTGCTGCAAGCCACCTGATCAAGGGGAGCCTGCTGGTGAGGGCTTCTGGCTTCAGCTCCAAGCAGCGTCACACTCAGATGCTCTCATCCCAATGGGGGACTTCAGCCAGCTGCTGGAAGAGCTGCTCAGCAGGCTGCGAGCAGTCCAGGAGACTCCTAGAGCGCGGTGGGGATAACGTCCTAGGCCAGGTGTCAGACAAACCAGCGAGAGGAGAAGTATTACTGGACCTGGTGCTTTCCAACGCAGGTGAACTCATTAAAGAGACTAAGATCAGAGGCAGTCTGGGCTCAGTGACCTCGCCCCAGCGGAGTTTGTGATCTCGAGGAATACGGGCCTGGTGACGATCAGCGTCAAGATCCTGAACTTCGAAAGAGGAAACTTCCAACTGTTTAAAGACCTGGTGGATGGGACCCCCTGGAACACTGTGCTCAAGGAGAAAGGAGCTGAACAGAGCTGGCAACTCTTTAAGGATGCTTTATTTAGAGCGCACAACTTTCCATCCCCCTCTGTAAGAAGCAAGCAGGGAGGACAGGAAACCAGGATGGCTGAGCAAGGACCTGCTAGTCAAAGTGAGGCACAAAAAGGAAACACGGGCAGCAGAAGCAGAGACAGGTGGCCTGGGAAGAGCACAGGGATGCAGTCAGGATGTGCAGGGATGGGATGAGGAAAGCCAAGGTACAGATGGATCTGAGCGTGGCAAAGGATGCAAAGAACAACAAGGAGGGGTTCTACAGGTACATTGACCAGAAGGAAAGGCCAAGGAGAGTGTACCACCTCTGAGAAATTAGAAGGATAAACTGGTAACTACAGACATGGAGAAGGCTGAGGTTCTCATACTTCTTTGCCTCAGCCTTCACTGCCAGCCAGGCTTTCCACATCCCTCGTCCTGACCCTCTAGGTGAGGGCTGGGGGAGCAGAGTCCCTCCCACTGTAAGTGAAGAGCAGGTTTGAGGCCACCTGATGGAACTGGACAGGTGCAAGTTTATGGGGCCCGATGCCATGCATCCCATGGGCCTGAGGGAACTGGCTGATGGAGTTGCCAAGCCTCTCTCCATCATAGCTGAGAAGTCCTGGCAGTCAGGTGAAGTCCCTAGTGACTGGAAAGAGGGAAACATCGCTCCCACTTTTAAAAAGAATAGAAAGAAGAACCTGGGGAACTATAGACAGGTGAGCCTCACCTCTGTGCCTGGGAAGATGATGGAACAGGTCCTCCTGGAAGCAACATCAAGGCACCTGCGGGACAAAGAGGTGATCCAAGGCAGCCAGCATGGCTTCACCAAGGGCAAACCATGCCTGACCAGTCTGGTGGCCTTCTGTGATGGAGAGACCGCATCAGTCAACCAGGGAAAACCAACCGATGCCATCTACCTGGACTCCTGCAAGGCTTCTTACACGGTCCCACACGACACCTTGATCTCCACATTGGAGAGATGGATTTGAAGAGCAGACCATTCAGGGGATAAGGCCGCAGCCAAAGAGTAGTGGCCACTGGCTCTGCGTTCAAGTGGAGGCCAGAGACAAGTGGTGTCCCTCAGGGCTCTGTCCTGGGACCAGTACTGTTTAATGTCATTATCAACAACATGAACAGTAGGATCGAGTGCACCCCCAGCAAGTCTGCAGAAGACACCAAGCTGAGTGGTGCAGTCAGTGCAGCAGAAGGAAGGGATGCCATCCAAAGGGGCCTGGACAAGCTAGAAAAGCGAGCCCACATGAACCTAATGAGGTTCAGCACATCCAAGTGCAGGGTGCTGCACCTGGGTTGGGGCAATCCCAGACGTGAACAGACAGGGTGGAGAGCTCATTGAAAGCATTGCTGCAGAGAGGGACTTGGGGGTTCTGGTGGACAAAAAGCTCAACACGAGCCAGTAGCACGTGCTTGTAGCCCACAAGGCCAACTACATCTTGGGCTGCATCAGCAGAAGCATGACCAGCAGGCCAAGGGAGGGGATTGTGCGCCTCTGCTCTGCCCCTGTGAGGCCCCACTTGGAGTGCTGCATCCAGGTCTGGGGCCCCCAGCACGTGAAAGATGTGGAACAGTTAGAGCAGGTCCAGAGGAAGGCCACAAGGATGCTCAGAGGGCTGGAGCGCCTCTCCTGTGAAGAAAGGCTGAGAGAGCTGGGGATGTTCAGCTTGGAGAAGAGAAGGCTCTGGAGAGACCTCATTGTGGCCTTTCAGAACTTAAAGGGAGCTTATAAAAAGGATAGAGAAGGACTCGCAGATAATGATAGGGCAAGGGTGAATGGTCTTAAACTAAAAAGAGGACAAATTTAGATGAGTCATTAGGAGAAAATTCTTCGCTGTAAGGGTGGTGAGGCCCTCGCAAAGGCTGCCCAGAGAAGCTGTGGATGCCCCATCCCTGGAGGTGTTCAAGGCCTGGCTGGATGGGGCCTTGGCCAGCCTGATCTAGCGGGTGGCATCCCTGCCTGTGGCACATGATCTTTAAGGTCCCTTCCAACCCAAGCCATTCTATAAGGCTGTTAACCAAAAAAAAAGTCTGCTACTACACATTCCTGAAGTGCAGGGGACGTTATTTACAATCTGGTGACTACTGGCAGGTGAGGCTTGGTTACGGCGCTTTGCCATGGAGTAGAGTAGGATTGGCTTTCACAGCAGCACAACGTTAGTCTGCACAATGGAAGTGTGCTCACGGTTTCCTGTAAGCGGCCATTGCCATGTGAAGTACAGTAGAACATGTAATCATTTCCCTGATCAGCAGAACCTTCCCCCTCACCCTTCATGTTACTTCGTGACTTTTTGAACCATATGCAATTGTTCACAGAATTGTATTAAATTCTCTTACACAGAAGATTCAATCAAATACAACATAACGAACAGTTCTGGAATTCAAATCGGATCCTACAATCACATGAAGATTGAAGAGCAGAATCAACACATCAGCACTTCGCCCGTTGCTACAGAAGCATCTTACAGTTACTATGAATCAAGTGGTATATTTGGTAAGAGAACTATCTCCCTCATCTCGGTTTATTATCCCCTCGTAGTTATCTCTGAGAATCACTTGTTTTGGAATCTGTGAAAGCAGTACAACTTTCTCCCTCTGCAGCTTGAAAAATAACTGTCTAGATCCTTCATAGTTGACACTGTGTCAGTATAGCGTAGTACTTTAGAGTGCATAAAGCCAGTAAAGGTCTGTGGCAAAACTGTTCTGTAATACCACGTCCCTCATTTGTCCTGTAGTTTTGTGGCACACCAGATGCAAGTGGTGTGACACAGATACTACAAGTAAGTTGGGAAGGACAGCTGAGATAGTGAGGGGAGTAGAAA
Source organism: Heteronetta atricapilla (assembly GCA_011075105.1). NCBI lineage: Eukaryota > Metazoa > Chordata > Aves > Anseriformes > Anatidae > Heteronetta > Heteronetta atricapilla. The sequence continues at coordinate 81,158,742 of CM021732.1, forward strand.
ATATATTCATGCCTTTTTTTTTTCCCCTTCAGATAACAACGCTGTCCTGACCGACAATCATCTGAACCTGGTGAGAGAAAAGCTGGCTAGGCAGTGGAAGCACTGCGCTCGTAAACTGGGCTTCTCTGATCCTGAGATTGATGAAATTGATCACGACTATGAACGAGATGGACTAAAAGAAAAAGTTTACCAAATGCTGCTTAAGTGGGGAATGAGGGAAGGCTCCAAAGGTGCTACAGTTGGAAAACTTGCCAAAGCCCTCTTTGGCTGCCAAAGACTCGATCTCCTTACTAGTTTGATGCAAATGAACGAGGAATAAGTTGACTGAGAACTGGGGGAAAAAGTGAGGATACTTTTTCCTGAATACCTTGCAATAACAAATAATCTCAAACAGACTTCAGAGCTTCTGGAACAGATTTTTCTGCCAAGCACTTTTCAGTGAGTACCTCCAGTAACTCACAAAGTTGCCTTCAAGATAATTAGGTCTTGCAGATGATAAAATTTTCCTTCATGGAAATGGAATTTCAAAACATAACAAACAATAATACCAATCCAATCAAAATGCATTATGTAAAATTCATAGTCTGTCTTGAAACATGATGGTACCTTTGTTCAGTTCTGCACAGTGTACATTATTTGAGGAAAGCTTGTGCATCGGTCAAGAACATGAAAGACAGACTCACTTTGAGAGACTTGGACAGAAAGCAAAATCAGTTCTTAAATTTTGGTGGTTCTTACAATGTTACTATTTCTAATCACCTTAAGTAAATGTGCTACTATTTTAAAGTCTTTTTATAATGTTCGTTAAATGTATATGTCTAGAACTATGCTGAACAGTAGTGTGAATAAAAACAAAAGAAAATGATTTTTGGTTGAAAGAGTGTGTAATTGATAAAATATTCTTCTTCCAAGGATTAACATTGCACTTGATTTTACATTGCTTGGTAGAGAAAATTCTACAAGATTAGTCTCTGGTCTGCTTTATAAAATGGTGAAAAAAATTAAATCATTGCGCAATCCAAAATAAAAGCTTGGGAAACATGAGAGATTTGGGAAGAGGAAAGTGCCTTATTATTACATGATCAAAGACTCACTCTCCTACTTACGGTGGGGCTAAGAGCATTACTGGTTACTGAACTCTTGGGCTGCATTTATACTGTTATACTAAACGTGCTTCAGAACCTTCCTGGGTGCTGAGGTTAACTGGCAAGAAGTAGCTTGCTGTCAGGCTTCACATTCATTTAATATCCAAAATACCACGGCACGTTTGGGACTCATTTAAGCAAGGGTTATTTCACAGCGCTGAAGTTGTGTTGGGGAACACTGGAAGAGCTCTGTAGTGCAGGTGATGGTGCTCCAGTGTCTGGGAATGTTCCTCACCACTCTTAAATTACTAGTATTGACACAACGTCAGTATGCAAGATCTGCAAAAGAATTACTGAGCTGTAAGTCTTTATGCACTAAGAATAATTATGCCAAGCTCTTCCTATGAATCAGAGAACCCTAGGAGTTGGAAGGGACCTCAAGACATCATCGGGTCCAACCCCCCTGCCAAAGCAGGTTCCCTAGAGCAGGTAGGCGTCCAGACCGGCCTTGAATATCTCCAGAGAAGACGACTCCACAGCCTCCCTGGGCAGCCCGTTCCAGTGCTCCGTCACTCTCACCGTGAAGTTCTTTTGCATGTTGGTGTGGAACTTCCTGTGCTCCATCTTGTGGCCATTGCCCCTTGTCCTGTCCCCACAAGGCACTGAGAAGAGGTTGGCCAAATCCCTCTGTCTCCCACACTTCAGATATATGGAAGGTTGATAGCCCTTATTTCCATCAAGCCTACAAACATCTCCATGCAGATTTTTTGGACCAGGTCTTTCTGCTGTGGAAAAAGCAGGAAGTGGTTGTTAGCTTCTGGCTGACGTCAAATCAAAATCAAAACGTAGGATACAGCAGCCACCATTGTAGTAGAAGCAAAATTAAACTGGAATCATAGCAAGAGCCAACTTATTTGTAAGCACAGGCAACAGCGGAAGTGGCCACCAAAGTGGAAACTTCAGAAGAAATTAGCGCACAGATTGTCATCCACCCAGATACCGGAGAGTTTATGTACTTGTTGTCAGTGCATGCTAAAATCCATGTCTCTGTCTGTCATCAGTTCACAAAGAGTAACAGCCAGCAGCTACCATGTTACTCCATGAAACAAATTGCAGACCAGATCTAAAGAGTTCATTTGTGCTTGTAACGTTGGTTTTGCTGCATTGCTACATCCATTCCCTACCCACCACTTGCTTTTCGAAGTCTCACGTACCCGTATAGTCTTTATTTATACAATATTTTACTTTTTCCTTAGAAGATCCTTGTCTTATTTGGTACACAGAATGAATGGTGAGCATTTAATAGGCATAGACTGAGTACTTCATTTTCTCTTTATTAATGAAAGGAGGCCTGAACCTTATGTCCTGAAATAACAGCAACAACAGAAGATGTAGCAGCATCTCAGTATAGGCACAGAGAGCAGTCAAAGATATTTGAACTGGGATGCAGGAGACAGAAGTTCACTTCAGCTTTGACACTGGCAAGTCCAAATCTAGAGTAGTGCTCAGAGTTGGGGTCACACTGTGGACAGTACCACGGAACCACAAAAGTGAGAGCTAGAGAAAGTCTAGGCCAGTACACTGCTTACAGAACTCAATCACAGGGAAGAAAATTCAGCTCCTCGGGAAGAAACCACGAAGTATCGCAAACTCTTATGTCATGTGGAAAACCACATAATGGGACCCAATGGCTGGAAGCTGCAGCCAGACACAGTGAAATTAAAATTAATACATATTTAATTAACAGGATGATTAACCACTGGAATAAACTACCTAGGGAGTTCGGGGATCTTCTTGACATCTTTGAATTAGGGCTGGACTTGTTCCTTAAGATACATATAGTCAAAAACACAGCTATAAGTCTCAATGCAAGGTTAACTGGGTGAAGTATAAGAGAGAAGGATTTACAAGAGGTCCAAAGAAATGATTTTACACTCTCCCCAGCCTTTAAATTTTGAGACATAGGAGAGGGACCGTCTCATTGGGAAGGCCATTTCATCATATACAGTGATTTTTACAGAGCAGCCAACGTGCTGAACCCCTTAAATGCTGAGGACTACAATCCTTGTCGTTCAGAGCAAGTTAGTTAACATACCATGTCACCATGAGCAGGGTACAAGCAGCTAAGAACACTCTCTGGAATTTTCACTGTTTCCAAAAGAGCTGCTAAACACCACCAATGCATGGTGTGGGATGGCAGACTCAGAGAAGAGTTCCTCAGTGTGCTCCTGTTCCTCAGTGTGCCAGTTTCCCGAGGAGAGGCAATACTTGAGAACTTGGCCTCTGACCGATCAAGTGGCTTTAAATAAACGACTCTACTTTTCTCTGCATTCGTTTTTTTTTCCCCCATCATCGTACTACAACAAATGAAGACCTTGTAAATTCAGAAGAGCTTGGCCTTGGAGGCACGTGAAAAATAAAGTAAGAATCTTTGAGACTCTGAAATAAGCAAAGAGTTGTACGTGGTCAGAGGGAACTACAGAGAAACAAAGCAGATCATCCCTTACAAGCAGGGCCACCTATGAGCTCACTGGCACCATGGGGCGCTTTATTCCCTGGATCCTAATACCCTCTTGGCATTTTTCAACCCCTCTGTCCCTTCCCCGTCGCAGTCTCTACAGAGTGCTCCCTGCAACACGTCAGGTTTCCCTCCCAGCATGCCAGCAGTCAGCTGACTGGCACCTATCCGTTCCTCTCTGCAAAATGGCACCTAGAGAAAGTGCAGCGCTCACGCTCGATCCTTAAAACAGCCAGTGGGAAGCAGGGAAGGGGGAAGTTATGACCTAAGCAGCGTCTAAGGCACAGGGTCCAGAGGCTACCTTTGTGCTGGAGGAAGCATTGCCTACAAATGAAGTGGCTTACGCTGGGTTTCCCTCCCCTCTCCCACTCGTTTGCGATATGTAGGTTATTTCCTTTTTTCTCTTTAGCACAGTTTCCTCATCTCTGTGATACTGACACTAATTTCTGCCAGAACCTAGATGCGATCGGATAATAAGCATTAAAGCTTACGGAGCTCAGAGATTCTTGATGAAGAGTTGTTTGAGACAAAAATCCACACTAATCACCTTAGCAAGCCAGTAAGTAATACCGCTTAGGTTTTGAACCACGGGTTGCAATTCCTGTGCATCACACACGTATCTCAAGTCAAGAGAGCTAAACGCAGCACTGGAAGGGATATCTGGGTCACTGAGTTCACGAGCTATTAATGCAAAGAGATTCATGCCTCTTCCATAAACGTAACAAGAATGATCTTCTAAACGTTACCTTTGCCCCCTGCAAGGGGGAAGCTGTTGCTGCTGTGGTACCATAATATCTGGAGCCATCTCAGGTCTGTGCGATTGAAATGCCCTGAATCTGAACAAAAATCATACCGAGACTCTGCATACATTTATAGGATGCAGATCATATTTAACTTGGAAATTACGAGGCCACCTCACAGCTAAAGCAGTCGGACATGTCCGCATTTGGGCACTTAGTATTGCTAATACAGTCCTTCGTGGACAAATGAAAGGCACGCAGATGCTGCTTAAGCTGACAGACAACTATCCCTTGCTAGCACAACAAATACGCAGGCGAACATAAGCAAAACAGCAATTTTTAAATGCACATCTGTCTTAATTTCTTCATTTAAGGACAAGGTTTCCAGGATCTTTTTCTACTAGTTGTTCTGCTAATCACAAAGCACTGCCTTTTCTTTTTTCTTTTTCTTTTACAAAATACATCAAATTATTTTGAACTTGGCTACTGCTTTAGCTAAGAAGGCCTCCTGCCACAATTAAGAACAACAACAACAAAAAACAACAACAACCTTTTTCTTCTCCACACACTCCACACCTACATAGCTTTAAAAGTAGTTCCACATACACACAGTCTTTCTTGCTTGAAAGCTCAACACAGAATCATAGAAACATCGGCATTTTCACATCTTTGCTCTGAATTTGGCAACTCACCATCCAAGTCTTACCTCTCTGCAGAGCTGGACTAGCAAGGTTTTGTCCTAAGGCAAAAACGTTGCCTGAGAAGCACAGGTAGCGAAGTGTCAGACCAGGAATGAAAACAGCAGGATATTTGACTTCATAAAATATAACTAAAATGAAGGAAGTAACAATCCATCTATGTATACAAAGACTCAAGAACCTAAACTGCAGTAAGGAGCAAGCCTACAGCAACTGCTTACAGGACATAGGGGAAGAAAGGGTGAAAACCACCTTATTTCCAGATTAAATACATCAGTGCACAACAAGGGCCAGGTGCTCCCTGAGTGGCTGGGAGCCAGGAACTCAGCACAGTAACAAAGCCTTCGGGGCAGGGGCCTCACTAGCCAAGGCCCCATCCTACAACCAAGCCCCCAGAGCGAGGTGATGGATGGCAGCTGCGAGTCCCTAACAATGTGGAAGAACCAGGGTCAAGCTAGGAACACAAGTCAGCAAACCAGCGTAAAGCTCTGGCTCGGGAAGAGAAGACACAAGCAGATGCAGCCCAGTGACCGCAAGGCAGGGCTGGGTCAAACCAAGAAGTTAGTCCACAGCTTGTTGTCCGGAGCAGTGGTGACCCCAGCTGGTCACAGCCATGGCTGTAGAGCAGCCATGAAGGCTTCCTGAGGAAGTACAGGAATTGTACGTATATATTGTCTATCCAACCAAGACTCAGAAGAATACGCTGTCCTTGCAGTTTAACAGGGATATTGAAAGAGCTCAGTTCTGCAGTTCTGTCCCTCACAAGAAGTTTGTGAAAATACCTGCAGGTGGGAAAAGGCATTTGATTCATGCGACCCGTCAATGCTGTTCATTTTCATAAGGAACAAATCCATGCAGCACTATCAGCACAGCCCTCAATACTACTACCTGCAGTAGTCTGAACCTGAACCATCAGCAGTAACCAGACAAAAACATTTTATAGGAGAAAACAGGAGACCCAGTACCCCAGTTGCTCTCAACTCTTTGACAGGCTGCGTAAGAGTAAGCCTGTGTCTGGCTTGCTCAACATTTTTCCTCCTTTCAGCCATCAATTTATGAGGAGAACATCTCTGGGGAACTGGTTAAGATCAAAGTTTTACCGTCAGAGATACTCATTCTAGTGTCCAAAGCTATTTTACTAGCAAGGCTGGATGTTGTGGTGAACTGTGTAGAATGAACACAATTCAAACCTGTGAGTTTACAGTCCTTTTGGCCCCAAATTATCTACCACCAGCATCCAACCTTGGCAGGCTCCTGCCTCCACAGCTATATCTGGGGGAAATGCGCCGTGGGCCCGGAGAGCACCCCTTTCTCCCTAGGAGCTGCTCTCCTCCATCACCCCTCATGGAGGCAGTCACTTTCCTCACACACACAGAAGAGGGTTTTCTGCCCCAGTTGCCATGTAACATTCCTGTTCTTGGGCCAGAGGCAGCAGGACACTACCTGAGGGAGGGGTTGTGTGGTCCAGGCACTTGGGCGAGGAATGGCCACTTGGCAGGCCTCGTTTGGCCCAGAGCTGTGACTGCAGGCCTGGAAATAATGCATGGGGCAGCACCTCCTCTGTGACAGCCGCTTCTGCAAAGGGCCACTCAGCTTTCACCACACTGACAGTGGGGTTAACACATAGAATCATTAAGGTTGGAAAAGACCCCAGGATCACCTGGTCCAACCATCCCCCTACCACCAATGTCACCCACTAAACTGTGTCCCTAAACACCTGGTCCAACCTTTCCTTGAACACCCCCAGGGACGATGACTCCCCCACCTCCCTGGGCAACCATCCCAATGTCTGACTGCTCTTTCTCAGAAAAAATGTCTCCTCATTTCCAACCTGAACCTCCCCTGGTGCAACTTGAGGCCATTCCCAACTCTTTTCCTAAGTGGTATACAAACCTCAACTCCCTTCTCTCTCATCTGTTGAAGGGTCCTGGATTTACCTTTCTGATTACCTCTTTTCTCCCCCTATATCCTCTGGTGAATTCTTTCTACTTTATCCCTCATTTCTTCACCACAGGCTCTGAGAAGCTGTTGCATCTCCTTAAGCCGCAGCAGGTGGAGGATATGTAAGATTAGAGATTGAAAGGCATAATAGGAGTGAAGCTGAATACAAAAAAAAAGTTTGAAACCTTTCACTTTGAGGAAAATCATGGGGAACACCTTTTGATGTGAGGGAGCTACAAAATTCAGAAAAATATTTTGTGTAGCAAAAGATCAAGCTACCTCTTTTTCCTAAACTCAGAATTGTCAGCTGTTACCTCCAGTCATTTTCCACCAGAAGCATGGACACTGAAACACACAAAGCAAAAACGAGCCTCTGAACGTGGAAGGAAACTGTAGGGGCTCGTACATGCCACTGGGCAAGAGTGAAGGCAGCTTGTCCTGATGATGGATTGCTGATAATTGGCTATACTAAAGACCTTAAAGGGTTTGATCTGCTCAGGGGATAAACCAAACCAGTATGCTCACAGAGTTGAGTTAATCCCTTTATGCACTCGCATTTGCTATGGCTGTCGTTCACCTGTAAGATCCGTTGGTCCTGCACAAGCAAAGGGCCGAGAAGGCTGACAATTACTCACTCTGGGGGCAGTCACTGAGCTCCCAGCGGGCTTCAGGAACCGTGCGAGGCTGACCTGCCTCGAGGAACCCCCTTTTACCCGGGAGGTCGTGGCTCCTGGCTCTGTCCCCAAGCCTGGCCGGGCTCCTCACAGGCCCCTCCGCCATCACAGGCCCGGAGCCGCCATTCCCCCACACCCCCGGCAGGCGCCGCCGCTGGGCGCCGGGGCGGGCCGCGGCTGAGGGCGGGCCGAGCCGCCATTGCGGCCACCGGGGGCGGGCAGGGGGAAGGGAGGGAGGCGGAGCGGCCACGGCGGCCAAAATGGCGCGGCCGAGCGCCGCCAGGGCGCTGCGGCTGCTGCCGCTGCCGCCGTCCCCCCGCTCCGTGCCGCTCACGCCCCGGGGACCGGCCGCTTCCTACGGGTAAAAATATTAAACCCAGCCGCTTCTTGCCTCCCCCCCCGCTCGGTGGCCGAGAGCAGCGGGGCTTGGGGAAGGGGACATTTGACAGGCAGGGGTGGGTGGCAGCGAGGGGTCTCGGTGGCGGCGGGCGAGGTGTTTTAGCGAAGGGGTATGTGTGTGTGTGTGCTAGGTTTGGGAAGGTGGGGGTGACAACAGGGACGCTGGTAGTAAGTACCCTGAGGAAAGGGCTGCTGCAGGTCTCGGGGAGGCTTGTTCGGCTGGGAAGAGCCATTAGCTGCTTCCTCTGCACTGCGAGGAGCTGTGGCAGGGGTCCGCAGCCCCTTCTTGCCAGCCTCGCCTTTCCTCTATGATCCCCCTGCATGGCAGGACGCAATGCGAAACGTTTCCCTAGTACTTGTGGACACCGTCTATCCTGCAGGTAGTATGAAAGAAGGACGAGGAGGATTAACAGCCCAGTAATGCTGCTTACTCTGCAAATCCTGTTAAGGAAAAGAGACATTACACCATTTCCCCCCACACACACACACAAATAAAGACTATGTTGCATTACAGCCCAGCAGGAACAGGAAGGTGGCATCCAGACCAAGGAGCGCTCCTGCGGAGCACGAGGAGCAGCGTGGTCTCCAGCGAGGCGCCTCGCCGGGCCTGCGGGCTCTGCATCCCTCCCGCCTTGCTGAGCGCACGCATCCGCCGCTCCTCAGGGCTACAGGCTCTAACACTGCTCATTCAGCGTGGTTTGGTTTTCTTTTCTGCTTGATTTTAGTTTTTAGCATTGCTTCCACAAGCATGATTATGCCCAACAATGCAGCCTTTACAAAAAAAATTGCAGAAGCAAAGTCATCACGGTGACAACCCTACTGAAGTGATCTCAGATTCACAGGAGCTTGGTGTGGGAAAGACCAAGTCTTTTAGGAATAGCCACTTGCAGGACAGTTTCTCATATACATATATATATATGTATAAAATACTGAGAGTACACTGTATGTGAAACTCCCAGATTTCATTGGGCTGAAGTGCCTCACAAACTCAGCAAAATTCCTGAGCTCCCAACATTAATAATTAATCCTGAAAAAGGTAAAAGGGTAGAGCTGGGGAAAAAAATCTAACGCTATCTGAATCACGAAATTAGAATATATATGCCTTGTCTATGAAAACTACATGTTGGTTATTTTTGTAAAAAAGGGTAACATAGTGAAGAATATTTCTGCTTTGTTTGGATCTGGACCTGCTTTTGGCAATTAATAATCAGAAGGAAAAAATAAATCACATTTCTATAAAAATCATTAAGAGCAAGGTGTTCATTTTTTTATGGTGAGAATTGTGATAAAATAACCTGTTGGAACACAGATTAAAAGATGGTATATTAAGGAAAAAATAACAAAACATCCTCTTTTAGAAAAAGGCAAAACTCATATTCAAAAAGGGGATGAGAAGGTATATCTGAATGCTACATTGAGAATATACGTTGTGAAGTATATAGCCTTCTCAGGTGCAGTACATGGACTTAAAGAAGGTTTAAAATGGTAGTCTAATTCCTTGAATCATATTGGCATAACAACTCAACAAAACTCCCTGAAGTTACAATGACACAATGAGTTTCCTTGTCCGAGCTACGTTCTTGAAACGTAGATCTGGATTTGTACTCCAGTTTTCAAGTTAGATCTGCCCAGGTAAAAAGACCTGATGCTATTCTGCAAAGTCTCTGCTTGTATTTAGGCATGTGGCATGGTTAGCTGCGTTACACAGACCCAGATTTTACGTAGAGCCCTGACGGCTTCGTGTTGCACACATCCTGTGATCCTGCTGCCGCTTGCGGACCGGGAATCTGAGTTCACCAGCTGCTGGTCATTTTCATTTCCCTTATGAGGAAGATGTAAACTGGTGCGATTTTTTACTTTTAATCCGTCATTTTAAGCTTTATGCAGCTGGGACAGTGCTTACTTGCTGTAATCGGAATTTATTTGCTAAAACTGAGTTTTTAGTGAGTTGTATGGTGCATAGCATGGAATAGAGACTGCTGTTACATGTAACAGTGGGAAGCAGCATTTCTGTAAGTAGCTATGTGAAATTCACTTTGATTGGATTCATGGGGGAAGCATATTTGATCTATGTAGACTGAGAAGTGCAGGGAATGAAGGTTAAGCATTAGGCAACCAAATGGCAAAATTCAAACCCTACTACCTCCAATTAAAACAAGTTATGTTGGTGAAAAGACATCTCTCAACCATTTGGGAACAAACTTGCCTGGGAGACCAGATGCAGTCATTTATACTGTTCAGACAGTATCTCCAATATATGCTACTTCTAGCATTCTCACTAGGTATTTGCATCTAGAATTGGTATCTCAGGTCAACTGTATTTGCACATCTTGCTTTGCAGCGAAAGGTTAAAGTAGGCATTTAAGGGTAATGTCCTCTGTGGTCAGTCCCTGTAATCTTTCCAGTTCACATTTTTCCATTTAGAATACTTCTTGAGCGGGTAGGGAATTTTGGTCATGCGGTATTTTCCAAATAAGTGTTACGGTGGCAGAAATATCACGCTCATCTCCCTGCAAGGTGTTCCTCATTGTAGACCTCCTACGTGAGGAACTGTAACAATAATTCGTGGTTTCTTTGGCAGATAGAGAAGTAAAGTTCAGTAGTACTAAGCAAACACCAGCCATTTCAAAAGTTACTCTGTAGCAGCAAGAGGTTTCTCCTCTGTAACATATCTCTTTCACCACATTTCTGTAGCCATGTAAAGATGCTTTTGTATTCCCCGTTGCACAGTTGAATTTTTCTTTTCCCTTATCTTAATTCACTTACCTGAATTTGTGAAATATAAGTGCAATTGTTATATAGTGATCACATACTGAATACATCTGTGCTCCTGTCAAGTTTTGTATGTAGTCTTCTGTGCATCTGTGAAAGGGCGAGCGACCTATTTAAATTTTATTGTATTGTCTTTCATGTATAGAAAAAGTAAGTATTCTATATTCCTTTGATGTCCATGTAGTAATGAGAATTAGCCGTCTGAGTGTTTTCCTTTTTCTCTTCCCTTCCCTAGTACTTCGATAACATCTGCCAAAATCCAAGTGAATGGAGTCAACTTGCATTATCAGCGAACGGGAGAAGGAAGCCATGCAGTTCTCCTGCTTCCCGGAATGCTAGGTCTGGAGCTTGTCTTATCTTTGTAGAGCAACCACCTCATTCACCATTCATGCTAGAACGTACAAAACTATTTTGTAATATGTTCAGCACCTGATTATGGAGCACTGCTGTTAAAAGATAAAATTGCCACACATACAAAAGATAGGAAAATGCAGGGTTATTGCAACCAGCTAACTGTTTTTAAAGACTTTCTTTATCTCACCGGGCACCTTTTATACATATATAAAAATATAGGTTCTGAATTTATTTCATAGTCACTCACTGCTTCTGGATTTGACTGTGCAAAGTGAGTGTCCAGTACAAGTGGCAAATAGCTACGGAAGGTGCAAAGTAATGGGGGTGGGAGGGGAGAGAGGGAAGAATCGCGTCAGCTGTATTTGTTACACAACTGATGGATGCATTTGTTTTTTGAAATTAGGTGCATTCCAATTGAATTAATAGACATAATGCAGCACCTGCAGTTTATTATCATAGTGAAAAAGGCCTGGCTGAGACCTGGTTTTTGCTTAAAAATGCATTTTCATGTTTTGGTTACTCAGGGCAACATCATTAAGACTCTCAATGACAGAGTTGGACAGCAGGTTCTACTAGCTACATATCTGTCCATTGAGATCAATGCTTTTGATAACAACCCTTTGAAATTAACACAAGCTTTTTTTCCCCTGGATTTTTGCAGTGCAGTTAGCCCTTGCACAGCCATTTTAATATAATGATGAATAACTAACTTGATATTCGATTTTCATCCTTTGAATATTTTATATTAGAGCAGAACAGGTTTTAATCAAGTAGTGTGATATGGCTACCCCATGACCATAATCCAAATGAGATCAAAATTGAAGTCTTCTTACCTTCTTCCTAGCATTCATAAATAGCTTAGTGCAATAGCATTTTCTAGACTGGAGTACTTCCTTTTTTAAAAATCTTTAGGAAGTCACAGCCATCAATAAAAGAAATAGTTCTGCATCAGAAAAAAAAAATATATCTGACTTTTTTTTGGCAACAAACATCTTAGAAAAATCAGAAGTTAGAAATCTCTGGGTTTTGTGTCCCTGTTCTCACCTCAGGACAAGTATTTAAAGCTCAGCTTCAAGCACCCATTGTTGTATAGATTTATTGAAGCGTTTCATCAAATGAGAACTGTCTCTCACAATGCTTTTTACCTTTAGATCACAATTTAGTAGCTAGAGTCAGTATATTCCTCCCCTTCCACAGTTTCCTCTGTCCATCTGGCCAGATGAACAGCAATGATCATGCCACTGCTTTAAATCTGTTAAAGATATGCGCCTACCCCAGTTAATTCCAGGTAAATCAGTTTAAGGTACTCTTTCAGAGCATCCAGGCAGAGCACAGTTTTGGTAAGCTTACGTACCTACTAGAAATAGTTTGCACTCAGTGTACCACAGATACTTTTAAAGATTTTTGTTATGGTACTTTTTGAGAGTTGCAATGCTTAGTTACAATTAGAGATAAAGTATACTGTAGTTGATGGATATCCTCTTTTTTTAGAATTAAGATACAATTTTCCCCAGTTTCCATTTAGCATAGCATGCTATAGAAGTATTGTGGTGGTTACTTTAATGGAAAAATTATGATTTTCCAGGGAGTGGTCAAACAGATTTTGGACCACAGCTTAAGTCTATGAATAAGAAACTTTTCACAATTGTTGCTTGGGATCCTCGGGGATATGGACAGTCCATCCCTCCATCTCGAGACTTTCCTCCAGATTTCTTTGAGAGGGATGCAAAAGATGCGGTAGATCTTATGCAGGTAAACCTCAGATTTTATTATTTCTCTCTATATATTTAAAACCTGTTTTCCTACTGTTACCTGTGTTGTTTCCAGCAGATAGCAAGTTATGCAAAAGAACATACAAATGAAGGCTTAAAACTGGGCAAAAAACACACTTCTGGAAAATATTTTCTTCTTCCATTTCTTCTGCAATATACATAGAGGTTCAGCAGTGGGGGATTAATTATAAAGCAATACATTTTTATTCCAGAACCCTGCCCTTAGAGGTTTACAGCCAAGAACCATGTAAGTTTAAGTGAACTATATATAAAAAACAAAGCCCGTGCCAAGTGATTTGACTGGAAGGGATTACAGTAGTGAAAAGTTCTTAGAAATTTTTCTAGCTAATAGAATCTTGGCATTTTGCCTTGAGCAATCCATTGCAAGAAACATCTGATTCTGAAAACTAAGCTGACACTTTGCATTTTGCAGCCTATTACTGAAAATAAATTTTGTGGGAAATTGAAGGGTTCCTGTGATCATAACAGCTCTTAATAACTAACAGAGCTATTGTTATCATGAAGAATATGACCTAAAGCTGAAATAAAAAATCCTACAGGATGGAGAAATATTTATTCCCAAGTCCTGCTTTTATTCCGTCCTATAAGTGCTAACACTATTCTCTGGTTTAGTTTTACCTAATATTTGGGCTTTGTTACGTTAAGCTGTAGTTTCTTTGGCCATGTTAAGAAAGTTGGCAGAACATTAAAATTCCAAAAATATGAGACAAGATTCAGACAGTGAATCCAAATGTACTTCTGTAGTGAGCAGTAACCTTACAGAACCATATGAAACTGGGAATGCAGCAGTATTCTGCATGGTGAAACAAAATCAGTCTGACAGCAGAATCGGGATTAAGATACAATTGTGCCCTCTAACCATAGAAGCAATCTCTCTGCACAGTAAGTCACCAATTTCTTCTGCTACACTAACAAAGAAAATAAAGCTGCTCCCATGGATAGGTGACAAAGTTTTTGTTTAAATGCTTGTAACCCCCTTTCCTGCCTCTGTTCAAGTACTAATAGATGCAAAACAGAAAACAAAACTGTCCTCAAAAAGCACGTAACCATGCAGCGTGCAAACAGGACAGCAGCCCACCAATCTCTAAAGCTGCCAGAGCAAATGAGATGTGGCATCTTGTTATTTTTGAAGATGTTCATTGATGTGAGCATATAGCAACAAATGATTAAAGTCTTCCCAGGCATGGGTAACTTGATTCTATTTTAGCTTAGCATATAAAGGATACCACAAATCCGAAGGAATCATCCCAGCTAGGATTTCCAGAAAAAAAAGTCTTAACTTCTGCAGAGGGCTTTATGATGGTATATGCTTTTCATGCACGCAGACAGAAAATCCATCTGTATAGGTGGGCCTTTTATTCTGGGCTCTTCCAGGTTCTGGTGCCTCTGCTGGACCTGTGGCTGCCGCAAGGTTTTGACAAAATAACAAAAGCTGAAATATTTTGCACCTCGATGCAGATGACAGTGCTGTATATCACTGGATGGGTTCTGTCAAGGAGTTTGTGTGAAATGGAAGGAGTAAAATGCCACAAGCCTGCTTCGCTGTGCTCCATCCCAATCTGTAAGAAAAGCCTAGCAAAGGCCCATAGCATTAAAAATAGTATTGATATTTAAGAGGTACTTATTCTGATGAGCTACTGTCCAAATGAAAGTATGGATTTGAGCTTCTCCCAGTTTTGGTAAATCAACTGCAACCCTTACTTCTGGTGTACTTCCTGCGATCCAATGGAAGTATATAGTACAGAGGGATATTACATCACATTGTCACAGCACACGTGATCTTTCAATTGCGTTTCACACAGACCTTGATGGAGGAAGTGATTGCAAAAGAGATATTGTTCCCCTATTGGGTAAAGAGAGCACAAAATCACCCACGGAATCAAGGAGCTGAAACCAGCTCTCGGGTTATTGCCAATATTAAGTAGAAGCCCGCGCCGTAAGTAGCTCAAGATTAAAGCAAACAAACATGCATGCCATATCCAAGATGTCTGTTACATCACATTGCTGTTTTGTTGGGTTTTGTTTGTTTGTTTGTTGTGTTTTTTTGAAAGGCACAAAGGATAAGTTAAATTCATCATGCTGCAATGAATCCTGAGACAACGCAAAGAACTAGTTAATGGCTAGTTAATGAGAGAAATGCAGAACTGGAGGCAAATATATCTCAGCTGAAGCACTGGCAAATAACTTAAGACAGAGAAAAAATAAATAATAGTCTATTCCACTCATCAGCCAAGTCTGAGATCCATGATTTGCTGTTGGTGCTAGGAGAACAGCAGCAACAAAAAACCATCAGCTTTATAAGCACTGCTGCCAACTCCTGAAACTTGCCAAGATGACAGTAACACTTCAGCAGAACAATACTTAAAGTTGATCACAGATAATTTTTGAGCAGGCCAGGGCCAACTTGTGATCAGCTACTAAAATTCCAGGCTCCCTTTTCCTCCTGTCAGATCTTACCTAACATGTCCTTTTCTTTACCCTCCCTTATTTCTTTTCTGTTTGCTAATTATGGCTTAGTCGGGTGAAATTGAATATGGACCAACACTACAATAAACCTAGTAGCGAGGAAGGGGCCAAAACCAGAAAAGCCTGATAGCAATAGAAGTTTGCCAGGTATCAGCTCCACTGATAAGGCTATGCCTCACTTGAGCTTCAAGTTTACAAGCAAGAGTAAGCTTCCAGATTATAAACTACTTTTTCCTCTCTGTGTAGTTCTTTTGTTTTACTGATTTCCAGTGTTTTTCCTTTTTTCTGTCCAAAGAAAGCAGGACTGGACTTCCAAGAGCAAAACACTGAGCACCAAAACACGTTGTTCAACTGACTTGCTCTTTTTCCTTCACAATTACAATATCTTCTTTGATGTCATCTAAAAAGCTGTAATTTTGGAAAAAAAAGAAAAAAGTATAAAAAACAACAATTTTGAAACCCTTGATTATGCTTGTTTGCTAAAGAGTTCACAAACTCAGACTCCTACATGCAAAACATCAAATACTTCTTAACCACTAAATATCTTTCCTGTAAAAATGGTGAATTTGTTCCTTAATGCCTTTATCTTTCTCACCGTTTGCCCACTGAACATCATATATACAAAATTCTCTCTCCTGTCGCTGCTGTTGCCCTCTACCACAGATCTCAGTCGAATATGTGAGCAAACGAGAATTTCAAATTCTAAGTGGAAAGCGGTGTACAAGTCAGAAAGAATTAAGGTTTTGGTTGACATTTTTTTTTTTGCACTGAGCCTTCCTTTATGAGAAGGAGGTGTTGCAACATCAGTGCTTTGAACTGGAATTCATGATGAACTAATACTTAAAATTAGTTCATCATAAATTCATGAGTTCATCAGTTACATGCTTCAGAAAATGTGGATTAGGCACCTAAATTCAATACAATCCCGTAGCAAACATTTTAAGCATATTTTGGTCATTACTCAACAGATGTTTTCCCTTTCTTTTTTCCTTTTTTTTTTTTTTTTTAATTAAAGAAAAAAACAGCCAGCATCAGTAAATTAGATCACCAGATTCCATTTTTTTACATCTTAAACTTTTCTTAAATTCATCTGGGTCTTGGATTACATACCATCCCACACTGTGATAGTCTTTGCCAACTTCATACAAAGAGAATCCACACACTCTTAATACTATCAGGCTTTCTGAAAAGCTCTTAACCAGCCATTCTAAATAAACGTTTCTTAAATTCAAGAGGGCTTCTTGAATGCAGCAGGAATCTGACTAATGTTTGTTTCCTTAAGCAGCCATTGAAATATAGAAGGGCATGTATAACCTCTTATTTTCCAAATATTTCACCTTACCATGTTTGTTTGTTTGTTTTTATAGAAGGAAAATCTGTATTTTCTAGCTAGCTCTACGCTAACTATAGCTCAACCATGCAGTGTTGTGTCTAGATCTGTACAGTCGGTTTTCAAGAAATACTTGATATTTACTAGTAAAGCCAACTGCTATCTTTCATATAACTTTCTTGTACAAATCAAGGCATTGAAATTTAAGAAGTTCTCTTTGCTGGGATGGAGCGATGGTGGTATTACAGCACTCATTGCAGCTGCAAAGTATCCAACTCTTATCCACAAGTTGGTTGTCTGGGGAGCAAATGCTAGCGTTACTCAAGAGGACGTGAGAATTTATAATGGTATGTATAAACTGAATGGGTAGGGGAATATCATATCCTAAAAGAACTATTTTCATTTCATCTTGATCTAAGGATTTCAGTCACGCTACAGCTAAGTAGAGACAGAGTTGAAGATGTAACAAAACAGGACGCAAAAATCACCAAGCTGCTAACTATAGCGATAGATTAAAATCATAGGGAGAAATTGCCCAACAATTACTCTGAGGGTACTATAGTGGAATTAAGAAGCCCTTATCAACAGCTGCTAAAAAGCATAAGTTATAATAGCTTCTCAGTAGTCTTCAGAAGGTAAGATTTTTGTTGCTTTAACAAATTCCTAAAAATAAACTCCAAATAATCCTACTGACCCCACATTTGATTTACTTTCTCACATCTTGCACAACACGTAGACAAGGTCCACAGAAAATCATTGGACTAGCATATAACGGCTTTTGCCTCTGGTATCTATATAATACGTGGTCAGTAAGGAAACAACCTCATGACTTACCATTTGAGCAAAGGAAGCAAATGAATCATTCAAGTAAACATCCCAGGATGCCTTTCTAATTTGCATTCCTTTCAAGTTAATTACTGTGGTTACAAAACCTTTCCAAAATAAATAAACACCATATTTCTGATCATTAGTATACTCAAGTAAAATAAAATCTGACCATCTGCCACTCTAAAGCAAAACAGCAAACAGCACAAGCGAACTCAGAAATGAACCTTATTTACTTCTGAAATTAGGAATAAAAAGTTAACCATCCAGCCTCTCAACAAACGTAATTGATTGTAATTTAATGGAAGTGATTGTCGTTTGATTTATACCAGCTGTGGAAACTAAATTACTAGTGTACGTATTGCACATGTGTACTTACATCACCTGTATTAAAGCATTTTCATTATCATTAGTAGTAGCAGGGTTTCTTTGGTTTGTTTGTTTAAGCCCTGTAAAAGTGCTACTTTAGTTCTTTACATGCTCTTATATGTACAGAGGTTTTATTACATAATAATTACAAAATACACACCAGTCAGAATGAGCCAATAGAAAAAATAAGTCTTTCTTTAGAAGGACTGCAGTTAGGGCCCGCAACAGTGCGGACTTTTGGCCTTTTTGTGGACTGGTGCTTTCAACATCTCTCCCTGGGGGACGGAGCTCCTGATGTGGCAGTGCAAGCATTCTGCAAAGCCCATCAGTGCACCTCACCTCCAACAGAGGGTTTGGTAAGAGAGAAAGGTGTTCTTTTGGTATCTATGGCCTTTCAAGGTTTGGCTTTTTTCTTCCCGTCTTTTTAAAGTAATGATGGCTGCATGGATAAAACAGTGAATTCTGTAAGGGAAACAGCTGTTCAGTGGCAGCTAGCCTGGGATGATCAAACTCATTTCCTGGTGTTACCAGTCAGATGTTGTTTCAAAGCATCACTTTCAATCAGTACTACCTTGCTCATTTGGCTGGACAGGTTCTGCTTGTTAATTAACCGCAAACTCCTTTCTATCCTTATTTCCCATCGGAAGCCAATTGAAAGCTTTGTTACTTGCATATATTACTATTGGATAATTCAGTACTTTTTAGGTCTCTTTTGTATTCTCTGCTTTGTCAATGTTGTTTTGAGCTTTCTTGATGAAAAGCTGTACAACTGAAGCACAGTTTAGGGAAAGTCACTTTTGGGGATGTCTGGTTTGTGAGCTGTATTTAAAATTTTAGGGGAAAAGTAGGCAAACCTGACAAATAACTAGAATGTCAGATTATTTGTACAACTGTAGCCAGTATGCCATGAGTCATGGGGCTCTACTTAGTAGAGCTGCTTGTTTTTTTTCTAAGACCATGGCAAACGTACCATGATGTCAGCCTGCTGGAATGCCTTAGTAAGAGCTTCCTTCCTCTGAATACTGGTAAGGACCATGGAAGAACTTCCATCCATAAACCAAAGAAAAAGGCTAAAGGATTTAAAAAAGAACTGCCAGCTCTGGCACAGTGTTACAAAAATAGTCCCCTTTTTATACACAAGATTACTGCAAGGTACACAAGGTGCCTCCCTGAGCTCTTCTTCTGTGTGCCCTCAAAAAAAGAAAAAACAGAAATTGTAGGATTGTGTTCTTCTATGTATATATATTTTTTCCCCATGGGAACATAATAAGATAGTCTTTTGTAATGCAGAAAGATCACAGCAGAGATAATAAAACTGCCTCATTTTTCTACCCTTTCCATGCTAAGAATTATTTAAAACCATTAAATGCAGTTTCAAGTTTTAAGTACATATCTGCAATCTGCTTTGAAAAGTTACTTGTATTATATGTTGACAGTACTGGGTTTGATCAGGAAAGGTCCTAACGTACTTCAATGTCATTTTATGTAGGTATCCGAGATGTTTCAAAATGGAGTGAAAAGGTTAAGAAACCACTGGAAGAGATGTATGGACATGAATACTTTGCAAAAACCTGTGAGGCTTGGGTGGATGGAATATCCAGCTTTGCTGAAAAATCAGATGGTAAGGCATTTACAGTGTTAATCTGAAGCAATTATAGTAGCAGACAGTTCTGGATAAAAATCTAGCAGTATTCCTGGCAGCCGGGAAAGGAAGGCCTCTGCATATGGCTTTAAAAGCTGTGCCTGACTCACACTTATGAATAAAGCAATTACTTTTTAGATGGTTCACAGAACCAGCAAGGTACAGGAGGAGAAAGCATTTATGGGAATAGTTAGCTGATGAGTCTCTTCTCTTGCTCCACCACAAAACTACATGATTAAATCATTGCTTTTGTGCAGACTGAACAGGAGGGATTCTGCTCAGCCTTTTTTCTCCTCTACTTTCTCAGCATCTAAGCACTGCATCTTGGTGACATTAAGATAGCCCAGAAATGAGGTGTGTTCATTTCAGTTTGTGTGAGCAGTAGCTGAACCACTTTTTCAAAGTAGTACCATATGATGAGTGCAAAAAGAAGGAAGTTCGGATTTTGAGAACTCAGAACCAACAAAATATATATGTATTTAAAAAAAAAAAAAAACTATTGACACAGCTTGGGCATTGAATATTTAAACCAAGCAGTATAATCACTGTTGAATGTTTCTCTTCTCTGAAGACTTTTCCAATTACTCAACATAGACTTTGCAACCAAGGGTACCGTGAGTAATAACCTGCAGTTCTGTTTTAATTCGCAGAAGATTGCTTTCAATTTGCCAAAGCCAAGATACATAGTGTATAAAACAAGAAGTCTGTAATTCCCTTAAATATATTTTCCTGCAACTCTCATAATGAAAGACATGAGGAGGTGATATACATTAACAGACAGCAGGTACTAAAGGGAAAAATGCTTTTTCACATTTTTTCATAAAGATTTCCCATGCATCAGCAACGTGGTACTAGAATTTCTCTCAGTAGAGAGTTGTAACAAACTGTGGTATCATTTCATTTTTATCCTTTCTAGAATGTATCTCCCTAAAACCTGTTTATTCTTAAATCCAAAGCCCAAGCCAATGAAACACTGGCTGTGGCATCCTTTGACTGTGTGCACACGCTTCAAACGCTATGAGGTGGAGCGGCTGTGAAATGGAAGCCACCCGGAGCCATGTAACAAGGAGCTGAATATCTAAATGCTGTAACTGGGTCAGCTCTTGAGAGAAGACTAAAATTTGCTTAAAATGATTAGCTACCATCAGACGGCAATTTTTCCATGATTAACTTGGGAAGGGTGACTTCGAATACAAGCAGACCTTTAAAGTTAAGTAACGCTGCAGAAATGGCTATTTGTGGTGAACAGTGGTAAAAGCCATTAGAGGAGAAAAATAAATCAGAGATAATAGGACAACAAAACTTTGGTTTGTCAACAACTCAAATTATTTTTAAAGAACAGATTATTTGCCCTAACAACTTTTAGAACTTGTATAAGAAAGGAACTTTTAGAGGGTACCAACATTTATCGATACTAAATAAGCTCATAAAGCTGCAAAATTCAAAATTCTTCTCGCTGGTGTGTGTTACTAGAGTAAACATAATCTAGAACAGTTTTATTTCCTAGTTTGACTGCCAACCATGACCTCAGGTAAATAACTTAAATTTGTTTGTTAGTTGTTCTGAAAAACAGTCAACATTTGTGCAGATGTTTGATGACCACAAGTACAAGTTCTAAATGAAAATATTTAAGGGTTAGAACTGCAAAATAAGAAAACGTAAATAACCAAACAGGAAAACTCTGTGAAACAGTGAAGGATTTAAGAGCTAGGGAAGATGTGTGTGCACAAATATTAGCTGTGCAGCTGTTAGTAACTGCAAGGAGAAAACTACAAGTGGGACATAAAGCTATCTCAAGGATAAATGGAACATAAAAGTATGCTTTGCTCATAGATTCCCTTGCAGGAGCGTGGGAGGTTAGCCAGAGAGTATGGAAACTGTGGCACTACACGATGAGGTAAAAAAGAAAACGGGAAAAATAGAAAAGTCTCTAACGAAAAGCATTAAAATTACTTCTACTGAGATTTAAGACTAGTAAGTATAAAATTATTATTGAGGTTCTGTAAAATGAATGTGCAGGAAGAATAACCTTTGAATAGTTTTAGTATAATTTGTATTAAATGGTTATTTATTGCTGACAGCAAGGGGTCTGGAAGATGGAACAGGCAGAAGTACAACCTAAGCTAATTTGTTGATAAAAGTAGCCAGTCTTGGAAACAGATAGCCAACATAAGAAAATGTAGCATGAAGCAGTAAGATGCTAAGATTTAAAAAAAAAGGGGGGGGGGGGAAGGGAGAGCCTGGGGAAAAGGGACAATTAACTTCATTTGCTCTATCCATTTGTGTTAATATCCATTAATCAAGCAAATTTCAGTACTTGCACAGTACTTTAGTGAAAGAAATGTTATAGCCCTATTTATATAGTTCTGTGGAATAATTGCGTGCTATCCAGAAGGAGAGGCAACAGCCGGAACCTGAGTTTTCACAATCCTTTACAGAAGCAGTTTCAGTCTTTCACACTATTTTAAAATGAAGCGTAACCTTCATTTATTTTCTCCCTAGGTAATATCTGCCAACAGTTGCTGCCTCTCATTAAATGTCCCACATTTATAATTCATGGGGAGAAAGACCCTTTGGTTCCACGCTATCATGCAGAATACATTCAGAAGCATATCAAAGGCTCCCGGTAAGTTTTGTGATGGAGTGTCTCTACATCATTGTTGAAGAAAGGAAGTCCAAATCCACAATGTTAAAAAAATGCATTTGGACAAGTATTATTCTCTGTCACAGACAGAACTATTCTAAATTTCACTAGCAGCTTATGATGCAAACAGTGTAGCTGGACCTTTCCTGTTATATGAAAAGTAAGAAACAAAGAAACACCAGTACTTCAGTAAGTGCCTTCCTGTTGTTCTCCAAGAGAAGCCACATAAGGTCCTCCTTCTCTTCCCACTTCTCACACAGATCCACTCTCTAACACTTACTGAAATAAGCAAACTTGTTTTCTCTGCTATGGCCATCACATTCCATATGTTGTGAGATACCTAACTTCTGTCCCATTCAGTAGGGCAGTGAACTTAGATGCTATAAATGGGACAAGACTACTGGTTATCGGAGAGGAGCAGAGGATACTGATCTGTGCTCTTCCTTGTTGACGAGAACTACAACCTCAAAGATTTGTTTTTTAAACTGTGCCAGGAATTACTAGTGTGTTTCAGAAAAGTTAAATGACAAATTGTACAACTATGCTCAGATATTACTCCATAAACAAAAAGTCTTGAGGCAACATCTGCTCCTTTTTGAAAATCCGGAATGCTTCCCATAAAAAGCTGGGATTCCACCAGCCGAATTTTCTTCATACATTTGCACATGAATTCAAGAGTTCTATTACTACTCAGTAACAGACAGTGCTGATTAGCATTAGAGAAAAGAATTAGAACTGAACCCATTTTTATGAATAGAGTGTAGGAATCAGTTATTGGTATCATCTCTGAGAAAATTGAGCGATATATTTACCTCAGAGTCAACTCTGCCATTCATAAGAAGGTATCATTCCACGGGAAAGGTAAGAACAAGAGACCTTTCTAACAGTCACATGCAAGCATTTTTTTTTCTCCAACGTCTGCCAGCTAGTGACGCCCACATATGCCCTGCTTAAAAGACTTGTTATTCTGTTAGATTTCATTGAGCCCAAAAACGCTCTAGGTGCTAAGGCACGTCATAATAAAAACTAGACAAGGATCAGAAAGCTTCTTTGGAAGAAAAGCCACAAAAGAAAGCATTAGAAGTTGCCATATGATAAAACATAATGCTGTTCTTTATGTCTTTGTGATGAAGTGCTCTCCCACGTATGTATTTATGAGATAAGAAACTTAGGCAAACGTCCCCTTTTTTCTTGTTGCACTGGAGAGGAGACCTTCCATTGTTAAGCAGAAAGACCTTAAACTCCAGTAACACTCTTTGAACATCTGCTTTTCCTGCCTTGGATTTTCTCTGAATTGTAAAGTAGAATAGGATTTGCTATTTGTAGCATTGTTTACTTCTGTCATGTTTTTGTGACATGTATCATCCTGTTTTTGCACTGTATGGCTAGAGTTCGGTCGTATTAGGCTTAACAGCAGTAGCAAAAACCATTCACAGTGGTGTAGGATTGATTGTACATCTGTATATTGCTTTGTCTTTGACAGAGAATGACATTCAGGCAGAAGTGATGGAAGAACTGGATAAGTTCATACTACTGTTCTTTCTGATGGAAAAAAAGCAGAATTTTATCACCACTAAAAGAACGATTGCCCTGGCTGTAGTAGGACTTAAATGTTATAAGGACAACAAAGTATCAATCAAGAATGTCTTTAGCTCTGTTGAAACAGCTTAGTAAGTGGTAGAACAAAAAAATTAACACTTCTTTGGCGGTTTGTAAAAAGCACATAGCAAAGGTATAAGCTTTTTCCCACTCACTCCTATCAGCATTAAGAGCCTAAAGATTTAATCTTCGGGTTCTTCTTCTCAACACTTTTTTACACCTTTAGTTAAAATTCTGCTGAAGTTGACATCCCTTTTCACTTAAAAAAATGGCATTAGTTTTGAATTTGTCTTTCAGCAGAAAGATGAGAAAATTCAGATGCTAACCAAGTTTGAATGGTGTCATGAAATCTGTTTCTGTAGCAACCTGTTCAGTGCACTCCCTGTCCAGGACAGCCAGCGTTCTCTGAAAGAGGCAAAGCAGCTTAGGTGCTTGACATACCTTTAGAAGACAAACTTCTCAACTGAATTTCAGAATGTCACAGTCTTCACAGACCACTAAAAACATCCCTAAAAACTATGTCTGGGACAGAAAAAAAATGGTTTTAAGCATAGTTTATCCTGACCAAAGTGGGGCAAGTAGTATGCTTGTTGATGTAGTTGACATACTGAACCCCACATACATGGGAACAGTACTTTTAGTGTTACTTAACTTTTTGACTTGGGTAACCAAGAAAAGGGGAAAGAAAAACAGATTACCTGTGCTCCCAGAATGTAGGGCATACTCAGCATGTGCTTTCTCCCCCCTCTTTTAAGATTGCTCCTGATGCCAGAAGGAAAGCATAACCTACACCTGCGTTTTGCAGAGGACTTCAACAGACAAGTAGAAGATTTCTTGCTGTAACCTAAACTGTAAAGTAAGTTAGATGTATGTGTCCTTGCACTGTTTAGTTGACTTTCTATATTCAAGTTAGATGGGTTTGATTCCTGTAAGAAAAAGCAGGAAAAATCTGCATGAGAAGCATACAGCTTGAGAATATGTAAGCCTCCATGGATCAGAGCACACCTTTCTGCTGCTAGAATTCTAACCTGCCATTAAACTTAATTCTTCTCAAACACACTGGCTGAACATCTGTTCTTTGTCCTACTGAGGTGTTAAGAAAGACAGAAAACAGGGTCTAGAATACATGCCTTTATGTGCTTTTAACATTAAAGGACAAAAAACATTGTAATAAATTGGATTCAGAACTGTTACACTGAGAAATCTGTCAAAGTTACAAGTGCTGAGAGGTTAATCGGGTACACAGCATCTAAAGAACATGCTTTACCACCACTATCAGAAAGTCATTCAGTATGCATGCCAGCTTTACAGAAGTTCTTTTGGTAACGGGGGACTTAAGCCTCATCCTCTTCTCCCTCCTCTTCAAATTCACCCTGCTCGTCAGCAGTGGCATCCTGGTATTGCTGGTACTCTGACACCAGGTCGTTCATGTTGCTCTCGGCCTCGGTGAACTCCATTTCATCCATGCCCTCGCCGGTGTACCAGTGCAAGAA